>VZRU01019679.1:1579-12030 GCA_013398155.1 Pedionomus torquatus | reverse complement strand
TCTCTCTGAT
This sequence comes from Pedionomus torquatus, assembly GCA_013398155.1. Lineage (NCBI taxonomy): Eukaryota > Metazoa > Chordata > Aves > Charadriiformes > Pedionomidae > Pedionomus > Pedionomus torquatus. Next base: position 12,020 of record VZRU01019679.1, on the reverse strand, counting down.
ATGCTTTGTCTCTCAGTTGTATGTGTTCTGTCTCGTTCTCACACTAGCCTTCTCTCTTGCACATTTTCTGTCTTGTCACAAACCCTTACAAGTGGCCTGTGGTGACTGAGGAGAGATGCAAGGACTCAAACAATAGACTTGCAAGAATAAATATTTATTCATGTGCATGAGGTGTCCCAGTCAAACTGGGGCACCCTGAATGTGGTTTTATTCAGGGTTCTTCTACCTTTGCTCAGGCTTCTTTCTTGTTATCTCTCCCCCCCTCCCCTCCTCTGCCTCTCCCTCTGTCTTGCTATATACCTGTCTTCCCTGCTCCCCTCTCCCCACAAAGCCATTCCTCTCTCTTGCTTTCCCACCTTCTCACAGATGGTTTCCCTCCTTTTGCCCTTTCCCCGTCTCTCATTCCTGGGCTTTCGTCATCTCATGCATGGATATTTCCCATCTCCCATGTTCAGGCTTTTTCCACCCCTCATGCATGTGCTTCCCACCTCTTGTGCACATGCTTCCCCTCCTTATGCATATGTACCTTTCTTTCACAAGCTTCCGTATTCTCCCACTCTCCTCCCCAATGCGATTCTGTCCTTTTTGTGCTTCTGCCCCTATGCAACATGCTTCCTCTGTCTTGTGCTTTTCTGTGTGCTTTCCTCCTCATGCACTTTCTTCCTCACATTTCCCCCCTTATGATACAGTTTCGTGCTTTTCCCCTGGGTCACTGCACACTTTCTCCCTGTCATAGATGCATTCACTCTGAGTGCAATTTCCCCTGCCTCACACACACTTCTACCTTCTTGCCTTTGCTTCCACCTTCTCACATGTGCCTCTCCCTTTCTCTTGTATGCTTCCCCCTCCTTTGTGCTCTTCCTCTGGTTGGCATGCTTCCTTCTCTTTTGTGCATTTCTCCCTCCCTTTGTGTGTTCCCCTCTTGCACGCTTTGACCTTGCTTTTGCATGCTGTTCTGCCCACAGGATTTCCACTCCTATGCATGCATTCTCCTCCTTATGCATGCACTTTCTTCCTCTTACATGCATGGTTCTCCTCATGCATGTCTTCTGTCTCTCACTTGAATATTGCTTTGTCTCTCCCTTAATTTTTTCTTTATTGTGCACTCCTGTCTTTGTCTTGCTCTCCTCCTGTCTCTTGCTTTTCCATCCCCCTTCTGTAGATTTTCTCTTTTCTTGTGTGCTTTCTCACGTCTCACACTTTTTCCATCTGTCATACACACACACAAATTCTTACAAATTCAAATTGCTTGCACTTTCCCTCTTTGTTGCATGTTCAATCTCTTACTTGTGTGCTTCTCTTTCCCAGCTTCTCTTTTACATGCATTTTCTTTCTCTTGCACTTTCTTGCTTCGCTGTCTCATTGCCTCGTCTCTTGCTTTCCATCTCCTTTTTATGCCTTCCTGCCTCTGAAAGACTTTTCCTTTCTTGTGTGCACTTTCCCTCTCTTAAGCTTGCAGTTTCTCATGCTTTCTCATGTTTTCTTCTCACTCACTCTGTCCATTCTGTCTAGAGTATTTCTTCTCAACCTGTTCATCTTCCCCAATTATCCCCTGCTTTCTGTTTCTCTCAGACCTGCTTTCCCTCCCTCTTAGATTTGCATTTTCCCTCTCTTAGATGCACTTTGCTTGTGACTTTTACACTTTCTTGAGTCCTTCAAACACATACTTGCTTTCTCTCATCTCTCCACTCCCAGGTCTCTCCCTTTCTTTCTCTTCCTTCTGTTGTTGCCTGTTTCCCCCTTTTCACTCTCTCACATTCCCTCTCATGCTGAGGCTTCCTCTCTTTCTTTCTCCCTGCAGCCATATTTCCTGATGCCCTTTTTCTGTTTGCCTTTCGCATTTCTCTCTGATGGGATTTGCCTGTCCCTCATGCATATCCTTATCAATGATCTAGGTGGTCACAAGTGGTCACCGGGGCTCAGTACTGGGGCCAGTTCTGACTAATATCTTTATCAGTAATGTGGACGAGGGAATCAAGTACGTCCTCAGTAAGTTTACAGATGACATCTAGTTAGCTGGCAGTGTTGATCTGCTTGAGGGCAGAAAGGCTCTACAGAGGGATCAGGACAGGCTAGATCAATGGGCTAAGGTCAATGGTATGAGGTTCAGGAAGGCCAAGTGCCAGGTCCTGCACTTGGGTCACAACAACCCCATGCAGCACGACAGCTGCCTGGTGGAAAAGGACCTGGGGGTATTGATTGACAGTGAACTCAATATGAGCCAGTGGTGAGCACAGGTGGGCAAGAAGGCACACAGTATCCTGACTAGCACCATTTCAGTGTGGCCAGTATGACATAAGGAAGTGATCATCCCTCTGTACTTGGCACAGGTGATTCCACACGTTGAATGAACACTGAGGTTCTGGAGTGTGTCGAAAGAAGAGCAAGGGTCCAGACCACAAGGCTTATGAGGTGTGACTAAGGGAACGAATGTTGTTTAGTCTGGAGAAAAGTAGGCTGAGGACAGCCCTTATCACTCTCTACAGCTGCCTGAAAGAAGGTTGTAGTGAGGTGGATGTTGGTCTGTGTTCCCAATTAACAAGCAATAGGACATCTCCAATGTTTGCTTTCTCTCGCATGTTTTGCCTTTCGTGTAATTCACTTACGTGCTCTGCCTCTTGTTTTTTTCTTCTACCTCCCTCCTTCCCTATATGATTCTGTGGCTTTGCCCCTTCCATTCCTTGAACACAATTCCCTCTGCTCATACGCTTCCTCTTTTTGCATGCACTTCCCCTCACATGCATTTCTCTCCCTTGTACACACTGCTTCTCATGCACACTTTGACTTGTGTGCTTCACCTTTCATGTTCATTGTCTCTCCCTCACTTGTACTTTGCCTATCTCTTGTGCATGCACTTTGCTTTTCTTGTTTGCATGCATGTATGCCTTCTCTCTCTCTCTTCTCAGTCTCTTGTGCTCATGCTTTACCTCTTATGTATCTTATGTATGCAAGCTTTGCCTCTTGTGAGCATGCTTTACCGCTCTCCCTCTCTTGTATTCACCTTGTTGTTCTGTCTTACGTGCTTTGCTGGTGGTGTGTCAATTAAGGGAATTTGCTCTTGTTCTCTCTTTCCAGTCTGATGACCTTTTCTGCCCTCTCATACACTTCCATCTCTCAGTTTTTCTGTCTTACACTTTGTCTCACTCAAGCTTTCAGTCTCTCACTATTCCCTTCTGTCTTGCTTGCTATCCTGCTCCCTGTCTTGGTATACATCTCCCTCTCTTGCTTGCTATCCCTCTCTCTCAGCCACCTCCCAATCATTCCTCTCTCTTTTGAACTTTCCACTCTTCATGTCTTAGTTCCTACCTTCCCCATCTATCTGTCTGCTCTGCTTTTCTTCCTTGGTATCTTTTGCTATGTCTCCCATTTCACCCTCTTCCCCGCATGTGCTTTTCCTCCCTTATTATATCACTGCCCCCTAGCAGTGCTTCTCTTTCAGAAATGTTTTGCCTCTCTTCCTCACACACTTTTAAGCTTCTTATATGATGTTTTTCTCTTGAGCTTGCCTTTTTCATTCTCCTTTGCTTTGTCCCTCTCGTTTTCTCCATCCCTCATGTGCATTTCCATCCATCTCTGACACATTCTTGCATTCACTTTCCCTTTCATTCAGGCTTTCAGTCCCTCACTTATGCTTTTCCTCCATTGTTTGCTAATTCTCTATTACTCTCTATCCCTATTTCATGTTCTTGGTGTCCCTCTCTATCTCCCCATCTGTCTCTTGGGCTTTCCCTTTGCCTCAAATGTGCTTACTTTATCTCTGTCAAAAATTATGCCCCAGTCTCATTCTGACGTTCCTTCTGTCTGTTTTGTTTCTGTGTCTTAGTCTGCCTGTCTCAGACTTTTTCTGTACATCCTATCTCTGTTGTTCCATTTGTTCCATCTCTCCCTCAGACATGCTTTCCCTATTAGCAATGTGCTTTCTCGCTATCTCAGTTCCCTCTGTCCCCCCAGACCTGTCCTTAGGTCCCTCTTTCAGTTATGTCCCTCCATCTCTGTTCCTTTCTCTTGGTCATGTTCTCCTCTTACAGAAACTTTCTGTCTCTTTCAGATGTGCTTTCTCTCTCATTCTGATAATCTTTTTCTTTCACTCTCCCTTCACCTTTCTCACAATCTTAAACACATTACCTTTCTCTGACTTATTTTGCTTCTTACACAAGTTTTGCCTCTCTCTTGGTTTCCTTCTCTGTCATGTTCTTGGGAACATTTGTGCTTTTGCATATTTCTTTTGTACTTTGTATTTCTTCTCTGTTCTCCACTTCTCCCCACCCTTCCCTGTCTCATTATTGCTTTCTCTTGTTCTCACTTTCTCTGTGTATTTGACTCTCTCCTCCTTCCCTCCAATTTTTCCTTCTTTCTCAGATAGATTCTCTCATTTTAACCTGTTCCTGCTTTTGAAGTTTTCCTCTTTTACTTGCACTTTCCCATTTGCGCTTTACTTCCCTCTCTCTTGTACTATTCCTTGTTATTTATTTCTGTCCTGTTTCCGCATTTCCCATTTCTGTTGCTCTCCCTCTGCCTCTGTCTTGTGCCCTTCCCACCCACCTTGTTTTGCCCACTTTTCTGAATTCACTTACCTTTTCCCTTCTCTCATGGACTCTCTTTCCCCAGTCTCTCACATGCTTTTCTGACAGTTTTCCTCTTTCTTGCATGCACTTTCCTTCTCATGCTTGTGGTTTCTTGCTTGTGCTGTCACTCTGTTGCTCACTATTTCATTCTTGATTGCTCACTTCTTCCCTTTCTTGCTCTCCTTCTCCTGAGTTTTCCATTTTTCTCAGACATGTTTTCACTCTTTTGGATATGCCTTGCCTTTCTCTTGGCTATGCTTTCCTGCTCTGTGGTAAGCTTTCCCTGTTGCATGTGCTTCTCTTTTCCCTCTTGCTTTCCTTGTCTCCCTTGCATGCTCACACTCACTAGCACACCCGTTAGCATGTTTGTTCTCTCTCAAGGTCTCTCATTTTCCCTCTGTTTTGCATGCTTTCTCTCCTCACTTTCATGCACATTTTCCAGCTGTTCCTACATGTCTCTCAGTAACCCTCTCTCTTTCCCTTGCTATCCCTTCCTCTTTGTCTCCCTTGCTTTCCTATTGCCTCAGGCATGTTTTCTCTCTCTGATGGGCTTGCCTCTCCTCCTTCCCCCCAGATTTCTCTCTCAAGCTTCCCCATCTTGGTCACCCTATCTGACATGCTTCATTGCTTGTGTGTGCTTTGCTTTGCCTCTCTCACATGCTGTTGCACTCTATGGTGTACTTCCCCTCTCTCTGATGTCATTTCCAGCTTGCTTCTGCTTCCCTTATGTGATTTGATCTTGCTTATACTTTCAGTGTTTTAGTTGTGCTTTCCTTCTCCCTCTCATGCTAACCCTCTGTATCTCTTGCCTCCCTCTCTTTCTAGCTCTTTTCATCTCTCCTTTTCCCCTCATCCTTCATACTATTCTCTCCCTCCCCTGTCCCTTTTCCTCTCTCTTGCACATTTCATATCTCCATCATTCCATTTGCATGTCTCTCTCCTGATTTGCATCTGTCATGTATTCTTCCTTTCTCAGACATGCTTTACCTCCCTCTTTCAAGTGCTTTCCCTCTTACATTCCCTTTGCCTCTGTCTTGTTTGCTGTCTCTCTCATGAGCTTTCTGTCTTCCATGTTTATTCTTTCTCAGGTGATCCCCTCTCTCTATGTCTGCTGCTTTCAACTTCTTTATCTCATTCTCCCTCCCTCTCATGTGCTTCCTGCCTCTCTCACACAATTCTCTTTTGATTGCACCTTTCCTTCTGTTTACATGTTCACTTGTGCTTTTCTTCCCTCAGCCTCCTGTTAGCCCTGCCTTGCTTTGTCTTTCTGTTGCTTTGCCTCTTTCCCTCTTTTCCACCTCTCCTATTTTTTTCTATCACACTTTTCCTCTGTCTCTTTCAGACATCTTTATTTCATATTGCTTTCCTTCTCTCCCTCGCACGCTTTTCTGCTCCCATGTCTTACACGGTTTGTCTTACATGTTCTTACACAGACCATTTTCCTATTTTTTGTCATGCCCTATGTCTGATGCACCCTCTGCCTTGTCTCTCTCAACAGTCTGCCTCTTGCATGCCTTCTGTCTCTCATGCTTTCCTTATGTCTTGTGTGTGCTTTTTCCTTGCTTGCTGTTTTTATTCTCTTGCCCTGCTCCCCCCAACTCATGTGTCTAATTACCCCTCCTTTCTGTGTTTTTCTCCCTCTCTTGCATGCTTTCTCTCACACAATTTCCCATCTTGTTTGCATGTTCCATCTCACTCATGCTTTCTGTCTTTTGCTAGTTGTCATTCCTCCCTCTCTCCTGATGCCTCTGTCACTATCCCTTTCTTACTTCCTCCTTTTTCTCTTGGTTTCCATCTTTCATCTTGTTCTATCTTTCCTGTTGTCCCCAGTTTCCCCTTCCCTCTCTCTTCCTTCAACTCCCACCTCCCCATCTTTGTCACTCTCCTTCTCTCCCTCACAGACTTTCTCACTCTACAACACAGTTTGCCTCTCCCACCTACTGTGCCTCTCTCAGTGGTGTACTTCTCCTGTGTGTCATGTGGTTTGTTTCATGCTTCCCCCCTTGCTCTTTCTCACATACTTTCCCTGTCTCCACCTCATGCATTTTCCCTCTCTCATGCATCTTCCCTCCTGCTGTCATGTGGTTTGCCTCTCTGTCATGTGCTTTTCGTATCAGACATGGTTTGCTCTCTCCCACACATACTTTGCTTCCCTTGCATGCTTTTTCTTTCCCTTGTGCTTTACTGTTTCCCTGTTTCACTCATATTGTCTCTTCCTCTCTTGCTCACCTCCTCTCACATGATTTCCTACCTTTCTCATGTTTCGTTTTTCTTGCATGCTCTTTCCTTCTTATTCATGCTTTCAATATCTTGCTAGTTCTTTCCCCCTCCAATTTGTTCCCTCCCTCTCCCTTCCTCCCTGTCCCTCTCTCATTTTGCTATCCTGTACACTTTAGCTTTACATCTCTTCCACATTTCCTGTCTGTCATATGCCCATCTTGGATGTTCATGGCTGTCTCTTGAATTGCATTCCCCTCTTTCCTGGACACATTTTGCCTCTCCCTTGTTCTCTACAGATTTCTTGTATGTCTTCACTCTTCTATGTGTGTCACTTTTCTCTTGTACATCCCCCTCTCTGTGTCTTTACTCTTCTGCTGGTTCCCAAGCACAAGAATTTTCTCTCGTGCTTCTACTTTCTTACTCCCACTGTCAGTTTCTTGTGTTCTTTACCTCTCTCTTTTACACTGTCCCTTCTGATTTCTTATTATCCTGCCTCTTGTTTTCCTTCTTTTTGTGTTCCCATGCCTCTTTCTCCCCCTCTCCATCCCCATTCCCATCTTCTCCTGTCTCTGCCTCATTTCCCCCGCTCTCCCTTGTGTTTCCCCTCATCTGTCCCTCCCTCCTGCCTTCCCTCTCTCTTTCTCTTGCTTTCTGTAGGTTTCCCTTTCCTATAGCATTCCAACTCAGTCACATGATTTTCCTCTCTTCTGGCCCCTTTTCCTCTCTGCTTCACATACTCCATCCTTCAGCCTTGCCTCTGTTGCAGATATGTTTTCCAGGACTTCCTTTCCTCACTCTCTGTCTTTCTCTTACTCCCCTGGCCTTCCCATCTCCACTCTCAAACCTTCCTCCCTGTCCCCACAAATTCCCTCGAATGTGCTTTTCTTCACCTCTATAATGAGCTTTTTCACTCCACTCCCTTGGTTCTCCTCCCTTGCTCTCTTCCAGCTTCTCCCTGAGCCTTCTACCCCTTTCTGCTTTCCAGCTCTTTTGCATGCTTGTCACTTCTCTCCACATACTTTCCCTTACTCACATCTTTCTTATGCTTTTCCTTCTTTCATTCTGTCCTGCTTTCCTTGCTTGATTTCCTTCCCCATCTTGCATGCTTTTCCATCCCTCACACTGTTTTCCTCTCTTACTTACGCTTTCCCTCCTGTACAGGCTTTTAGTCTCTCGCTCACAACCCCTCCCTGTCTCTATCCCTGTTCTCACACTCTCTCCCCCTCCCTGCCCCAGAGTGTTTTCTATCCTCAACAATTCCTCTTTTGCTGTTCCTCCCTGTGCCTCTGTTTCTCTCTGACTCTTTCTACCCTCTCTTCCCCCCAGCCTGCTTCTCAGTCTCTGTCTCTTGCTTTTACCTCTCCCCTCACTTCCCCATGTCAGAAGGTGCTTTACTCCACCATAGAATGCTCTTTCTCCACTCTCTCACATGCTTTCCTGATCTCTTTCATGTGTTTCCTCTCTCTTCCACTCTCCTTCCACTGTCTTCCTCATGTTCTTTCTTCTCTTTCTATCTTGCTTTGTTCTCTTGCAGTTTTGAATCCCACTTGCATGCATCTCTCACTTGCACATTACCTCTTGTACATTCTTCCAGTGTCTTGCTAAGAGTCATCATCTCATGGTCTTACTTGCTTGACCCCCCACCCTCTGCATACCTCTCTGTCTTTCAGTCCCTCATTTATTTGTCTTGCTATCCACATCACTTTTCCTCTGTTATGGGTTAACCCCAGTCCACAGTTAAGCACCACACAGCAATTTGCTTGATCACCTCCCTCTGGGATAGGTGAGAGAATCGGAAGTGCAAACATGAGAAAACTTGTGGGTTGAGAAAGAGACAAGCTAATAAGTGAAGCAAAGCTGTGTGTGCAGCAAAGGAGCAAAATAAATAAAACAATTAATTCACTTTTTCCCATTGAAAGGCAGATGTTTAGCCACTTTCCTGGAAAGCAGTGTCTCAGCATGCATAATGGTTACTTGGGAAGACACCTGTAACCACAAATATCCCCCCTTATTCCTTTTTTCTCACAGCTGTTATTGTTGAGCACAATTTATGGGACATCCCATTAGTCAGCTGGGGTCAGCTGTCCTGGCTGTGCCCATTCTCAACTTCTTGTGCACTCCCAGCCTGCATACTAGGGAGACTCTAGTCTCTAGCCTTGCAGATGCTTACCCGCTCTTGTGTGCTTTCTCTTTTCTCATTGTCTTCCATCTTTCTCTCATTCTCACTCTTTCATTCTTACTTACACTTGCCCGATAATCCAATGCCAAAGTGCTTTCCCTCTGTCTGTCTCTCTGTCCTTTCTCTTGCTCCCTCTTTTCCATCTCACTTGCCCTCATCGCTCACACTCCAGTTCTGCTGGCTCTCTGACGTTGTTGCTCACTCATTCTATTTTATTATTGCCCTTGCCTTCTTGCTTACTTTTCTATCCTTCTTTGCCTCTATTGCTTGGTTTTCCCTCTTTACTGTTTGCTGTCTTTGACTCTTGCTTTTCTTTGCTCTCTCTTGCTTTCCGTCGTCCTGTCTTTCCCTCTCAAAAACTTTCCATCTCACTCCCTTTCCCTCTTGTTCTCTTTGTCTCTTCTGCCTTTGTGTCCCTCTCTTTCCCACTCACTTCCTTCTGCCTCTCTCCTTGATCACTTTGTCTTTCCTTCTCACCTGCTGTCTTTCCTTTTGCTTGTCCGCCTGTTTCTGAAAGGAGGTTGGTAGCGAGGTGGATGTTGGTCTCTGTTCCCAATTAACAAGCAATGAGACAGGAGGAAATGGCCTTGAGTTGCACCAAAGGATATTTAGACTGGCTCTTATGAAAATTTTTTTCACCCAAAAGGTTGTCAAGCACAGTAAAAGGCTGCCCAGGGAAATGGTTGAGTTACCATCCCTAGAGATATTTAAAAGACATGCAGATGTAGTGCTTAGAGATATGGTTTAGTAGTGGATTCAGCAGAGTTAGTTTTATGATTGGAGTCAATCATCTTAAGGGTCCCTTCCAACCTATGATTCCCTTGACTTGCTGGCAACACTTCTCCCAGGATACCATTGGCCTCTGCTGCAAGGGCACATTGCAGGCACATTATAACTTGGTGTCCACCAGGACCCATAGGTTCTCTTCTGTGAAGCTGGTTTCCAGTTAGGTGTTCCCCAGTAGTTACCGGTGCCTGGGGAGACCGTGCACATTTACTGGTGCCTTCCTGGGTGCAGGACTTTGCATTTCCCTTTGTTGAACTTCTTTAAGTTCCTGTTGGCCCATTTGTCCAACCTTTTGAGATTCCTCTAAATGGAACAGCTTTCTGGTACATCAGCCTCTCTTCCTGGTTTTGTATGATAGGCAAACTTGCTGAGGGCACACTCTGCCCCAGCATCCAGATCATTAACAAAAATGTTGAACAATATTGGACCCTGTGCTGATCCTTGTAGCACTATTCACATGGTCTCCAACTAGACTTTGTATGACTGTATCCTCTGGGCTTGACCCTTAAGCCAGTTTTCAATTCCTGCTGCACTGCTTTCTTTTTTTCTGGCTCTGAGCTTTCTGGTTGCAGAACACTAGACTGCCTAGGCTGCAATTTGCTGCTGCTTTTCCCTGCTCTTGTCAGTTTCAGGTGTGATTTATCTGGGTTTATCTGATGACTACTTTTCTGGTTTGGTTTTGTTTTTTTTG
>VZRU01019676.1:4609-29527 GCA_013398155.1 Pedionomus torquatus | reverse complement strand
CTGCTCTCCTGGAGCTCCCTTCAGATACTTTCCGCCATCTGGAAATGTTAAAGGGAAAAACCCACCAGCAGTGATGTCTGGATTTGAATGGACAAACCACTTCTATAAACACCATCTCCCTACATCTGTCTTTGGCAATAAATATTTGAATAATAAGATGTTTTGTCACAGTTATGCTACTGGAAGGTAAAGAGAATCGGTGACTGTGCAACATGTTCTCTGCTTTTATTCCATCACGTGGAGTCAAAACCTCTTAATCTGGTATCTACTGTGCTCAAGTTCTGAAAAACTGAAGGGGTGCTTAGCAGAACACATGCTGGCAGCTATCCTAGATGAAATTAGGACAGTTTAAGATCTCTGCTTATGTAGAGGAATTGTATGTCAGGCACGGACAAAGAATCACAGAATCACAGAATGATATGGGGTTGGAATGGAACTCTGGAGATCACCTAGTCCAATCCCCCTGCCAAAGCAGGTCCACCTAGAGCAGGTTGCACAGGAATGTGTCCAGGTGGGTTTTGAACATCTCCAGAGACAGAGACTCCATCACCTCCATCACAGGGCAGCCTGTTCCAGTGCTCTGCCACCCTCAAAGTAATGAAGTTCTTCCTCATGTTTAGATGGAACTTCTTATGTTCAAGTTTGTGCCTATTACCTCTTGTTCTATCAGTGGGCAGCACTGAAAAAAGACTTGCTATTGACACCCACCTTTAAGCTTTTATAGGTGTTGATCAGATCCCCCCTCAGGCTTCTCTTCTCCAGACTAAAGAGACTCAGGTCCTTTAGCCTTTCCTCATGAAAGAAATGTCCTAGGTCTCTGATCATTTTTGTAGCCCTTTGCTCTACCCTCTCCAGCAGTTCCCTGTCCTACTTGAACTAACCTACTTGAACTGGGAAGCTCAGAACTGGACACAGTAATTTAGATGGGGCCTCGCCAGGGCAGAGTAGAGGGGAGGATGACCTCCCTCAACCTGCTGGCCACTCTTCCTGATGCACCCTAGGAGACCGTTGGCCTTCTTGGCCACAAGGGTACATTGCTAGCTCATGATCATCCTATTGTCCACCAGGACTCCCAGGTTTTTTTCCTCAGAGCTGCCCTCCAGCATACATTATATACCCATATACTCCCTTGTGTCTTGTGGTCAGCCTCTGACAGGAAAATTTAGGAGCTGTCTAAGCTTTAGGCAGTTTGTCCCCTACTTTCCCTCCTTGTATAATGTACAGGACCTTGTGTCACCTCTGTGTCCCTAATACAGCACTACAGACATTAATACTCACTGGGCATAACTTCATAACAGCTGTTCTCCATCATCCAGAGGATGTTCTGCATCCTCCAGTGTAACAGCATTCTCAGAACTTTTTAAAAAAGAGAAAAACTACCCAGGCTCTTTGGAGCCACGTATATATGCTCTTCACTTCTACTCTCTGCACTTCCATAGAAATCTCAGCAAAGCTCACAGGAAATCCTAACCTCATACAAAGGAAAACTTCACTCAGCCTTGTAAGCCAAGGTGGAAATCTAAATGAAGCAGAATATATAAACACTGTTGTTCCCCTTTTTTTTTCCCTTTCAGTCAAGAATATCTCAAGGCAGGCCAAGTAACATGCCAGGCTCAGCCAAGCTTCTTCCTAGTCAAAGACTCTTCTTTATTACGAATTTCTAGGCCTTTAAAAGGGAACTTAACTCCTTTGTAGGTGGGTTCTTTGTGCCTGTGTCCTTTCTAAAGAAGTATCTGTTGAATCTCTGGATAGCATTATAGTAAGGTCTAATTAGATTGTAGGTTGCCATTAGCCTTTATGTGCTACTGTGGACTTTATACTCCCCATCTATTGAGAGACAAGCAGCAAAGTCTTTTGTGACTCTGGCTGAAATGGGGCTGCAGTGGATTTTATTTTCCTTTGGATTTGGTCTTGATTTTTTTTTCAGCAAAGTAAGCATGAAAAGTTTACTAGTTTTCCCTTTATATTGCTATATGAATGCAACTTTTTGGTACTTTGTAAATCAAAAACATTTCAGGTGTTTGATTAAATGCATAAGTCATAGTAAGGTAGACAAAACATGTAAAGCATGATATTCTGTGCTTGCCTGTGATTTTTCAGGTCCGATATTTAAGTATTTGCTCATATGTAAGTTGTGAAAAGCCTCAACTGAACTTCCCTAAGTCACACACGGTAAGTTTTATTTGAAAGTGGGAGTTTGACATGGGTCATACTTGTCATTCAGCAGAGATGAGAAACGAGTTTAGAAAGAAAAGAGAGTCCAAATCACTGGTGTGTCTGGGGTGGGAAATGTTAATAAATGTTGTCTACTACATGGGTGGAAGCAAGATGCCTAAAAATCTGCCAGGGAACTGAGTGGAAAACAAAACTACAAAGGTGGGTTTCTCATCCAACTGTTAATATAAAATTTGTAGCATGATGGCTTTGCTGTTTGGCACTTTGACAGAATAGAGTGTAACATCTTGGAGTCCAGGTTTTAATCTTTCGTATGCAGGCTAGCAGGTGAGATAAGAAGGTTTTTTTTGGTGGTGGCATTTTGTTTTTGTTTCGGTTTGTTTGTTTTCTTTTTTAAAAGAACGACATTTGAATTTCAGAACAGTATTGTATTTTGTGAATTTCAAAGACAGTGGTGAATATTGGTAAGATACTGAGAGAGGTTTTGAGACTTGTGAGGTGCCTTTTCTTAAGCATTTGCTTTAAATACAAATGAGTTGTTTACAAGAAATTATGCCCCAAGCAGTTGCCTCCAAAGTAATAATAATAATAATAAGCATAATAACGCAGGCTTGAACTCCTAGGAAATTGGTAATACTGCCTCATTACAATGTGTTCATGGCAGTGCACCTGATACTGCCATTTCTAATATTTGAGGCAGAGCATACAAACTGTGCCAAGGTAAGTGTGTGGGGGAGTGTGACTCCCACATAAGCAGACACACGAAAATTAAGCTTTCTTGCAATGGGCATAAGTGAAATTATTGAAACACTGCAAATTGAAAATCAACAGGAAATTATTGAAGAAAACGCTTGCCTATGTCTAGGAGAAGAGCTTTTAGAGATGTTCTCAGTTGATGTGTATATTTAATACCTAGCTCTTCAGTCAGATGTAAGTGCCCCACGTATCAGAGGAGGATTCAACTCAAAATCTGTGGTAAAGACAATTATCTGCCCATTGTTAATACTACTAAAAAAGCTTAGGCAAGTTTTTATTTCTTCATTTACATTGAAGATGTATAAATGATAAAAATAGAAGGATGGAGAAAAAAAGGTTAAAAAAAATTAAAAGACCACATTTGTACCAGGTATAAATACAGTGTGTTTAATAAGACTTCTGGAGCTACTTGTTTGTATGATGACAGATTATTGACAATTTAGTTTCAAGTTTAGGTTTAAGAATTGCAGTGAAGTTACTATGTGGGCATATGTAGTACTGGGTATTCTACAATATATGTCTGTATGTATTTAACAATGGGAAATGGAACTGGAGCAGGGATGACCAGGAGACAAGTGGAACAGAGCTTGAGGCAGCTGGAAATTCATTCATACTCTCTGCAAGTTTATCCTCTCTACAAAGACCATGATCTTTCTTGCTATAAGGAGAAATAAGCAGATAAAATTTGCTGCATTCTGCCTCCCTAATAAGCTAGGATTTCCCAAAGCGATAATTTATAAAGAAAAAAGCCTTATTGTCCATATCAGGAGTTCTGACTATATAAGTGAAACAGGGACTGTGTAAGCAGATCAGCTTCCCTTCACATTTGGATCAAATATGTTGTGTGCAGCAAAGCTGTTTCACAGTAAGGATTTTATATCTTCATTTCATATGCTTTCTGCTGATTACATCAATCAGGGCAGGAAGGGAGGGCAGATAACAGGCCTCTTGAGGTGCAGAAGAGCAATAGCGACCAGGAGTATTCCACCGGCCCACAGATGGTGTGGCCTCCTGTAAATCACAGCAAACATTCTTCTGCTGCAGCATGCGGTCTCAGAGGGATGTAGCCTTTGGGAAGTGGGTTAGGTACGTACAGTGCAGCTATAAATTATCTGCCATCCTGTTCAAAGACCTTACCCCGTAACTCTACATCTGCCTACCATCAAATTCTTGAACAGGCTGGACACACAATGTTTAGGAATATCAGAGAAGAATAAGAAAGCAGAACCGCTTGCCATGGGGGAACGTGAGTCAGCTCCTTATTCATTAGAAATGTGCAACAGAAGATGAACAAAATTTCCACAAATAATTATAAAGCCAGAAAGTTTAGTCCTGCGTGTAACTGCTCACTAAACATCTGCCTCGTCTTAGACCCTCTTGGTAGAACCATAGAATCATAAAATGATTTGAGTTGGAAGGGACTTTGAAGATCACCTTGAAGGCACCTCCCACTAGACCAGGTTGCTCAAAGCCCCATCCAGCCTGGCCTTCAACACCTCCAGGGATGGGGCAGCCACAGCTTCTCTGGGCAACCTGTTCCAGTGTCTCACCACCCTCACAGCAAAGAATTTCTTCCTAATATCTCATCTCAGTCTCCCCTCTTTCAATTTAAAACTGTTACCCCTCGTCCTATCACTCCACTTCCTGACAAAGAGTCCCTCTCCTGGAGCTCCCTTCAGATACTGGAAGGCTGCTCTAAGGTCTCCCTGGAGCCTTCTCCAGGCTGAGGTGCTCCTAAAACAGTCCCAGCTTAACAGTTGTTACCAGGTGCCTTGGAGACACATGAAATTCCATCTAAACAGAAGAAAAGGCTTTTTACTGTCAGGATGGTGGAGCATGCGAACAGGAATATCTGTAGAGATACTAAAAACCTGACTGAGACATGGTCCTGGGCAACTTGCAGTAGCTGACACTGCTTGAGCCAGCGGGATTAACTAGGTGGTCTCAAGAGGTCCCTTCCAACCTCAGCAATTCTGTGTAAATGGAGTTACTTATGCAACTGATGTATAACTCACCAAGCTTGCCTCAACTTTATAGATTATCTTGGTAGAATCAGCTCTGTGATGGTTTAAATCCCCTAAGTAAAAGAACTATGTGATTTTTAATCTGTGCTGGAGACTTAGTATCAGTAGTTTATGAATTGAATTGGAACGAATCTCAACCCCTAAATCACTGACCAGAAGTTGTAGAATTATTTGTCCGCACCCTTTCTCAACCCTGAATTGTCATCCATAAAACTGAACTAGTAAAATTTTCAGTCTTGTGTCCTGACTGAAAGTTCATTTCAACAAGAACTATTTTTTTTGGTTTATTTTAAAATAATAAATATAGTTAACTTCAGCCAGTTACATCTCAGACTTCTGGGGAAAACTGAGATACTAAAAAATGCCACATTTTCTTAAATAAACAGATTATTTTCTGTAACAGCTAATGGGCAGTACTGGAAAATAGAATAAATGTGAAGTATCTTCTGTTGTGAATGGGTGAATAATTTTTTGTTTCTGCTGCAGTGAAGTTTAAAAGATATAATAATGCATCTAACACAACATCCAGAATACAGAGGGTATTTCATTCGGTAGCAGAGAGGCAGCGCTGGGTAGCAAGGACCGTAGTAACCAAATACCCATCTCAAAGATTGGGCAGAGTCAGGTTTCTTTTTAACTAGTTTGGCTTTGGTGACTTTGCAGAAGCTTCTATTGCATTCGGGCTGCCAAGCAAACCTGGAGGTGCCTGCTGTCATCTGCTAAACCCCCTGCAGGAGATGCTTATCGTTGCCAACTCTTCCTGTCTTGGTAGGAGTGACTCTCAGCAGAACTCCACGCTTCTGGCTTTTTAGTAACTGCCAGACAATACAGCAGTAACCAGGCTCTCTCCATCACCAGCTGGAAGCTGTTGTTCTAGCTAATTTTTTATTCTAGTGCTCATCCTCAAAATGTCTTTTACAGAACTTGTAGAAACTATGTCTTTTTCAGTATGTGACTTTCCCTTTGATACAATCTGCTGCCGAAGGCTCACATTTCTCTGGGCTAACAGTGGCAGGGGATCTCTACCATACTGTGATATTGCACTGACAGATGGATCCATAGGATAGTTTTCCTGGATACTGATACTTTTTTTGTTCCTCTGTGTCTCAAAGATGTTTGGTCAAAGCTGATTCATATTTTGGAAAAGTAGAACATGAACTCTTTGGGTAAGGTATCTTCATGTCTCTGGAGTACCTTTTTTCTCCTGCCTTTTTCCCCTTTTCAGTCCAGTCCATGTCTACACTGATGGATTAAATCCTTTCCTTCTTTACTCCTTGACACCCTTCCATCCTCCTTTCAAATCTTGTTCTTAGGCACACAAAGCCACTGTGGATATAGTAGACAGAAAACTATTCCTGTAATTTCCTCATTTATTAATCTGCCATGTGTCTGTATTTCTGTAACTAAAAGCCTCTTTTAAAATCCACTTGAAAAAAGATACCCACAACAAACCCCTGAAAACATAAGTGAAAAGGGATATAAACACGCATACCGACGTGATACAAAAACTGAACTGCAAACTGGCTTTAGGGAAACAGCCATGAATAACTTTCTCTACTGTTTGTTCAGCTTTGTATATTTTTATAGTCTGATGATCACTTGAGATTAATTGCAGAGGATAGAAGGATAATTTGCTTTATAGGAGAAAAGTAAGGGAGAAGCAGGAGGTCTAGACCAACCTTCAGAGAGAAACCAGCTGTACACTATTGCAGATTTGAGCTCTTCGATAAATCACCCCAAGCATGTGTGAATAAATGAGGATACTGAAATTGCTTTGAACTTTCTCGCAACCACCTTTTTCTGTATTGTGATTATCACTACCCACGTACTGGAACAAAAATAAGAACCAAAATATCTTGCGATGGCTACATCACAGTAATTTCTCTGCGAGTGAATGAAATCGCCATTATTCTTGCTTTCCTGAATGACAGAACTGTTGCACAATACACGTCACTGCTGCCGAGGACACACTGGAATAATGGGTGCTTGCAGAGAAAAACTAGCACTTAATACTCTTGGGAAAAGTTTGGCTGCTCCAACTCTTGCCCCAAAATCTCACATTCAGTGACTGAATGGACTTGACCACTGTTTTCTCTTTATAGAAATAACCCAATGGTACACACTTCACTGATGCATCATGAAGAAACCGCAGTCGAAGCAGAGGTGAAGCAGAGTTGTTACCAGGCTCAGCAGCACGGGTACTAGCTAAAAAAAGTGCAATCCAATCAACCAGAAGAAGAAGCTGAATCCATCTTTTCCGGATGTAATCTCAGAGACTGTAAATATGTTAATTAGGATATGTTTGAAAGCTTTTAGGTGCCTTTTTGGAGTACATTATCTGGTAAGTCTGACTAGTTACTTTAGGAATTGGCAATTGCTAGGGATAACTGAAGATGCAGAAGCTTTCAATTTTTTTGCCAAAAAATTAATGTGAATGGGGGTGGCAGAAATCCTGTTTATTAACATTTTGCAAAAAAATATAGCCTATTTTCAAGCATCTTCAAGTCTTGCATGTACTTATGCAGCCACTGACCTAGCAGCTTTATAATTTATGAGCAGCCCAGATGGCACACTGGGATTCAGAACCCAATCTAAATCTTTGGAAGATTCCATTTAATTTTTTTCTGGTTTAAATTAATCACAAAACTGTCCTCTCTTTATCTTTTCTGAACCTAAGCAGTCCAAGGTTTGAGAGAGTTGGTAGGTTTGTTTGTTGCTTTTTCACATCCTAACGTAAAGGATGTCCTTCTTATCAGTGAATGACATCAAACAGGGATTTTTAAAATTTCAGACATTCCTGATGGAAGTGGAGGAAATTTTGTATTTTTCTAACCTTATCACTGAAAACACAGAATGAAAGAATGGTTTGGGTTGAAAGGGACCTCAAAGATCATCCAGTCCCAACCTCCCTGCCACGGGCAGGGATACCTCCCACAGACCAGGTTGCTCAAAGACCCGAAATATATTCACTCAAAACATACCCAAGTGTGCCTGTTACCCCGGTAAGGGGATAATTTTGGGAAATAGCATGCTGCTTGTGCTAGAACTGAACAGATAGGATGGATTCAGATGGAAGAACTCCACAGCTTGCTTTCAGGCCCAAAATGCCTAGGTAAAACCTTATTACCTCCAATATAATGATGTGTCTCCTCTGGGGAATTACTGGTCTGTGATGAGGGTGGGGTGTAATGCAGGTGAAGGCAAACTACTAACATTCAGGATTAGTATAAATTTAACACGGCCACCCAAGTCCCTATGACCTGAATCATCTTAATGTAGAAAGCAACTTTTTAAGGTATTTAATACACTGGGAACACTAAGCACTACATATTTTCCATTACTTTGATATAGTTCTTCTGTTCTTCATGAATAAATTAGCATGCCTAAATCACCCTGTCTTACTTTTATTAGAATTAGTCTATAAACAGTTTCTTGATTCAGTTAGCTGCCTAAATTTGTGTCCAGTTTTAACACCTTCAGTGGGTCCCAGGTGAAAAGTCGACCCTTCTTCTGAATTTAATGGTACAGATTCCACTGATAATGATACATGATCCAGCCTGAGCTCATGTAACTTACTTATTCAAGGCCAGTGTTCTGGAATCATTAAAACACTACAACCAATGCAGAGAGTGCAGTTTCTATGCCACAACTGGTACATTTTGAGTAGCATCGTTCTTCTCTCAGTATGAGCAGATATTCTTAGTTTTCACTCATGTGCCAGTAAGCTGAAAGGGAGATGAAAGAAATGAGCAGAATATTAAAGCAAAAACAGAAAGCAGCTCAGGATGAAAGTGTGCATGCAAATGAACGTATGTGGTAGTGGCAGGAAGTGATTGCATCCTAAGTCCTCTGCCTTTTTTTCCAGGTTTTGCAGTATTCTTTAAGCTCTAAAATTAAAGCAACGGATCAAACAATTCTCATAAAACAGAAACAAAAGCCAGTGTGATTGGGCTGAGCAGATATACCATGTGGAGTTTGTTACCACTTGCTAATTTTCAATTCATTTATTAAGATCAGCTCTTATTTTTTAATTTTCAGTAATCAGTGCCACTCTGTTATGGAAGCACCTCTGCAGTCTAGACGGTACATACTCATTTATGTGATAAATAATGGATAAACACTGAGTGTGCCATTAGCCCTTAATGCAGTAGATTGATTCCCTGCAGCACACACTCTCCATCTTGGTTTAGCACTTCTGCCACCTGCCTCTTGCACTTACTGCACGATGCTTCAATAATGCGAATGGGGTTCCCTGATCATTCTTAATTTAGCTCATTTTTATCATCATGTAAGCAGGTTGGCATTACCATGACAGATGTGCAAATCAAAGGGTGCCTGACTAATACCTTGGTGATTTCCATCACTACTCTGGCTTTTGTTTTTAGCACAATACAGATTACTTGTGGATAACTGCATACAAAGAATCAGTAGAACTATTTTCTTTCCCCAGATTTCCATTTTAACATATCACTACTGCTTTGGCCAAGTGGCTGGGACAAAGACAATTTATTTCAAGTCTCTTTTCCCGTTTCCTTCGGCTCTAAGAACAGGGATTCAAAGTGAATTAAACCAAACAGACAAATTAGCTAGCAGTAAGTCACCAGGGCAGGTTGGCATTCAACCAATATTTTGAAGGAACTCAACTGTGAAATTGCAGAACTGCCAGCCAAGCTGTCTCACAAATCTATAGAAATGGCCACCGTGCCAGACTGCCAGGGTAACTTCCACCTACCAGAAGAGGTTTACCTTGCTAAGGTCTGTGGATGTTATAGCTATGAACATAATTTCTGCATGATGCAGCCATGTCCCTCAGCATCGTCAATGCAGAGCAGTTGACTGATGTGAGTGCTGTTTTTCTATGTGCTTTGGGCATTTTTGACCCAGAACGTTGTGTTAGATATTGCACAGTGATAGATCAGGGCAAGAATGTCCATGTCAGATGCATGATTTCATGTTATAAATCGAAATTAGGGATTGCAGGGCAATTCATTATGTAGCGATTGTTAACAGCATTTACATATAGATTTGTTACAAACAATGGTTCAGTTAAATAAAATTCTTCTGTTGTAGATTCTAGCAGACTAATTACTTTTTCCCTTACATAGAGTCTTTGTGTTTAGTGGGTAGTGCTCCTCAGATGCCTTTGATATCACATTGCATTTCACCTCTTCATGGGGTTTATGATATTCCAGTCCTGCTATCCTTTTTTTGTGCCATTCCCCCAATTCCTCATGTTCAAAGTGGCAGGTCTGCGGCTGCAACTTGGTAGCAATTTGCCACTGAGCTGTTGGTCTGTAAGGAGATATACAAATAACTTAAATGTGAAAAACTGTTTTTGTTTCATCTGTAACATTATTACATCTGTAACATGGCACCATCCATGGAGGTATTAAAAAGATGGGTTGACACAGTGCTTAGTGACATGGTTTGGTGATGAGTTGTTGGGTTTTTATCTGAGGTTGCTGGTTGGACTAGATGATCTTAAAGGTCCCTTCCAACCTAGACAATTCCATGATTCTATGATTATTTTGTAAGAAAGATGGGTGAGGGAAAGCAGAGGAAAGGAATGGACACAAACAACTGGAAGCTGAGTTCTTTCCCCTGAATAATCCAGGCGTTAAAGCAATCACCAAGTGCATGAGAAAGTTTGGCTCAGTTCTTCCCAGTGGAGGAACAGACTAGAATCTGTAGCTCACTTATTATTCTCTCTAACATGCTAGAGGATACGTTTGGGTGGGGAAGGGCTCTTTTAATTATTCGTGGTGACTCTCTGTTTTAGAGATTAGTGTTCAGGTTTCATCTCTGAAGCAGGACTGAGGGCTTATTGTGACCTTGGCTGCTGACAGCTTGCTTTATGTGAAGGAAAAAGTGTCAGCAGTAGAAAACTCAACTACGCTATGGCTTAGCCATTAAGGCGCTCGCATAAAGACAGTGGGTGAGCTGGTTTGAATCTGCTCTCCGCCTCATTCATGTATACCCGTGACTTTTTAGCCTTGTAGTTGTGTTACTCTCAGGCAAAGAACTGAACTTGTGTGGCTTGTATCTTGGGTAAGCATTTTAACACTTAAGTTATTAGCTAAAAAAAGGGGATACAGGGCAAATCTCCATTATTCCTGTTGCAGTTCTGTGAAAACAGTCCTTCCCAAAAGCACTTTGCAGTCAAAACTATTCAAGCATTTGACCAAATATTTGCGAATAATTTCAGAACTATTAAAAATACATTTTCCTGACTCCAATAGTCCTTTTTTACTTGCTTAATTCTACATCGGCACAGCTAACTCATTTTCCCCCTGGATGGACACGTGTGACTTTCCAGAGCATATGAAAGATTGCTAGCAGAGAAAACAGCCTTTAAAAAATAGCTCTACGGAGAACGCAGTAAAAGCTCATTTGTGTCTTATTATGCCAGAGCCAAGAACAATGCGGTATGGCCAGGAGTGTATTTCAGGAGGTCTCCAGCACTTAAAGCTGTAGTCCAAAAGAGACAAGCAGGAGCTAATCAGTCAGGTTAGTGTAAATATTTAAGAGAAATACAGGGATCCAATTTAATATGGCACTTGAGTTCCATGTACTCTGGGACAGTTCTTCCAGATTCAGTTCCTCACAGGGAAAATTACCACTAGAAGGTATTTCTTCAGGAAGAATTACTGCATCTTCTTTCCAAGTCCATTTGTCTTTTCTATGGACACAATTGAAAATTAAGTTTTTTGAAAAGCTTTTAGTCGGAAAACTGACTCTTCTTTTTTTGCAACATTTACATCTTACAGAACTATTAAGGTAAGAATATTCCATTTTAAAACAGAAGCTCATGAGGAAGATTTCAAAGTGGTACCACTGGAATTGAACCAAACATTGAGATGAATGTTGTTGTTGAAAATTAGACAATTATTGCTTCCCAGAGAATATAATTCACCAGCAGTACCAGAAAATTCCCAGTGCATATGACTAAAGCTTGAGTGGCAGGGCTTAAACAAAAGTTTAATAAAAAATGATAAGCCTTGCTAGTGCCATGGAGATGCAAGGAAGCTACCTTTCTCTACCTACATTTCACATTACTTTTTTATGCAAATTGCAGGCTGCCTTGATTGAAGATACAGCACGTTAGTCACACTGGTCACTTGCATTAACTCATGTAAGCAAACATTTGCATCCCCATTAATAACGTTCTTCCTTGGTTAAAAGTAGTCCCCAGGCATGGCTGGTGGAACTCATACTTGACACTGTCTCCTCTCTTGGTAAAAAAACCCACCTCCTTGTCCAGAGGAAGTTCCCCTTGTCAAGAAAACATAGACTGGATTGACTGGAAAATATCATAGAATCATAGAATGGTTAGAGTTGGAAGAGACCTTAAAGATCATCCAGTTCCAACCCCCCTGCCATGGGCAGGGACACCACCACCAGACCAGGTTGCTCAAAGCCCCATCCAGCCTGGTCTTCAACACCTCCAGGGATGGAGCAAAATCTGCCCTGCTGGGACCCTTGACAGCAACCAAGAGCAATATCTTTGCCTGTTCAGATGAGCCAGAAGGTTCCTGCTCCACTTACAGCAAAGTGAGAAAGCAGACAGAGCTGGGAGCAGACCCCGGCCATGGCTGCTCTGGGGGTGGCTCTGTCACTGGGGTACGGGCACAGACTCCCCACAGAGCAGCTTCTCTTCTCTGGGAGTTTGGTCCTGGAGGTGAATCCTGGAATAAATTACGGAAGTCGAGATCCTGCTCAAAGGAAATATGGAGAAGAACCAGTGCTCCCACTGTCCCTCCAGCTTTCCCCCTCCATTCAGGTTGGAAAGAAGGGCAGGACCACACCAGGAGGCACAACTTACAGGGCTCCTGCTCAGCCCCAGGGCAACCTCACTGAGGGAAACTGGGGAATGTATTTATCTTTGCTGCACAGATCCTAAAGTGCATTTACATAAAGTAATTCACTTGATCACTGAATGTCCTTTTGCTTAAAAAGAGGACTAAAATGTGAAAGACTAAATGAAGTTGGCATCTCTGTGTCTTCATATATGCACAAACTGATTTGACTGTAGTAGAAACATTGAAAAAACGATCAGAACGTAAATCCATTCAGTCTAGAAAAAACTATGTCTTCAAAGGACTGTCTGAAGAGGATTCACTTTTATTTAATCTGTTCATTTTGTGAGAGAAAGCTACATCTCTTATCCTCAAATTAAATTTATTTACCCACACATAAGGGAAAAAAACAGTGAGCCTGAGAGATGCCCTGAGATTTAAAATTCCGCATACTTTGCTTCTGGTTCCATTAGATTCTTTCCTTCTTGAATTTCAAAGACTTCTAAGCAACTGAGTCGTCCTACATCGGAAAATTACACAAAACAATCTGACTTTTGGAAGAATGATAGTTTCGGCTGAACCTTGGAAAAAGGGGGGAGAAGCCAGCTTAAAGTACTAGACACATCTTATTGTCAGTCTCATGACACTGAGCTACATTCAGCTGTGAGAGTCTGCTTTTCTTGGCAGGTTTTCATAATGCATTCAGGAGAGCAGTTACTTCAGCCTGAACAACAGCAGCAACTACTCACGTCCTTCAAACAACACATCCCATGTATCTTCACTGTCAGCTAATCTGATTCGTGTGTTTAAGTTATTACCCTGTCAGTTTAGCGGAAAGGACCCAGCCGTATATCCCTTTACTTCAGGGTAAAATTGCAACTGCCTTAAGAAAATATTTGCTCCGAGCACCAAGAGATGGTTGATACCAGAAAAATGGGAAAATTACAACAGCCTTAAGAAAATACTTACACTGAGAGCCAAGAGGTGGCTGACACCAGAAAAATGAGAGTGATTGGCAAAGGACGGCAGCATAGTCCCTTCCTTCCCCTGCCAGCCCATCCGTGCTGTGACTTACTTGATCCCAGTGGATTCCTTGTGTCTTGGGGCCTTGTTTTGTTCTGGTTCCTTGCCTGTAATCCCACCTATGGAGTAAGACATCAGATGAACACTGGGGGCCAGTTAAACTTGATGCTGATCCTACTACATCCTTCCTCAGTCTCATGAGGAAAGTTCCAAGGCAGTGATAGAAATTGCCCCTCTCTGGGTATCAAGGAACAGAGCCCTGGAAGAGGCTGCCCAGAGAGATGGCGGATTCTCCATCTCTAGAGACATTCAACACCCACCTGGACACATTCCTGTGCAACCTGCTGCAGGTGGACCTGCTTTGGCAGGGGGATTGGACTAGATGATCTCCAGAGGTCCCTTCCAACCCCATATCACTTTGTGATTCCGTGATATCCCATCTTTGTCCCCATTAAAGCCAGTTGTACTGCCCTACGAAGACACTGAGAAAGAATATATATCTATATATATATGGGAGGCAATTGCTGACAATTACAGTGACTTTTTGACATTTGACTTCTGGTAAATATAATCAAGTTCTTGATTCCATTCGCCATCCTATATACAACTTCCATCTATGTGTGGTGGAAATGCACCAAAAAGGAGGAAATTTCATTCCCTCAATAAGAAAGGTCTCAGAGAGCACCAGGGAGGTCTTTCTGCTCCTCCTGATTTTCTTGCCTGCCAGCACAAAGTGAAGTCATAACCTTTTTAGCTTCAGCTTCCCATCTGTAGGAAAGGCTTATTTTCTTACTTATACAGAAGGCTTGGGAGAGCAATCTTTTTAGAAGCAGTTGCACACTGCAGCAAGAGTAACCACAATAAAGAGAACAGCTTCAACTGGCAAAATCTTCAGGGGAATAGAACTGACTTCTTTTAGCTGCATCCTAACATGAGTTTTAGCATGCGTTACCTAGACATATGTACAATACTTGGCATATGTAGCACTTACAAGAAATATCAGGCTTTTAAAAAAGTCATTTAACTGATAAAAACCCTCATACCTGTGTCCTTAGAAAAATAAAAATACAGGTTTCTGTTAAATAGTTAACCCCCCTACCTTTCTTCTTCACACTCTCCTTAGTAAATCTCTCAATTTATTCTGTCCCTTTTAAGTATCTAAAGTCTTTTTTGAGAAGCAAAAAACCCCGCTCTGTCTCAACCAGCACACCCATGTTCAGTCAGCTCTAGCAGGGCTCTGTCTCTGTGAGAACAATGAATCATAGAATCATAGAATGGTTGGAAGGGACCTTAAAGATCATGGAGTTCCAACCCCCCTGCCATGGGCAGGGACACCTCCCACTAAAGCAGGTTGCTCCAAGCCCCATCCAGCCTGGCCTTGAACACCTCCAGGGATGGGGCTGCCACTTCTCTGGGCAACCTGTTCCAGTGCCTCACCACCCTCACAGGAAAGAATTTTTTCCTAGGATCTAATCTAAATCTCCCCTGTTCCAATTTAGAACCATTACCGCTTGTCCTATCACTCCACTTCCTGACAGAGTCCCTCTCCTGCTCTTCTGGAGCTCCCTTTGGATACTGGAAGGCTGCAATAAGGTCTCCCTGGAGCCGTCTCTTCTCCAGGCTGAACAGCCTCATTTCCCTTAGCCTGCCCTCACAGGAGATGTGCTCATCTCTCTGACCATCCTTGTGGCCCTCCCCTGGACCCATTCCAACAGGTCCATGTTGTTTCTATATTGAGGACTCCATAGTTGGACACAGTAGACAACACAAGAGTCTTGTCACCTGGACTATTAATTTAGCACCTGTTTTTTTTTCAAATATTTTATGCTTGGTCTTCATTGCTATATTCTTTAACTTAAATCCTCTAAAACATGAAGGCAAAAATATGGAGTTAAGTCTGACAGCAATCAAGGATTATCTGACTAATGGAACCCTTGATACATTAGAAAATATCTTGTAGCACCCAGAAATTAAAAAACAATCACAGAACCTATGAAAACATTCTAACTATTCTTTCAAAAAAAATTCTAGCTGTTTTACATGTTATAAAAGTCAGTTTATTAGAGTTATAAATAACAGTACAGCACACTGAATGTCAGATTAATGTACAACAATACAAAATGTATTCCATCAAGCAGCACAGTCGTTCCTGTAGATAGCTTTAGTCCGTTTATTACTAACCTGATTGGATACTCAGGATACTTATAATAGATTTAATTTGATAATAATAACGTATTGCTTATGCTAATGGTGCTCTACAGATTAATAGGTTTTAAATGGTTGGTGCTATTTATTGTCTCCTCCTGAGCAATGAACTAGTGCACTGTACACTGAATGATGAAGACCAATAATTTGAGCAATATCATTACAGTGGTATCAATACGGGACATATTAAAGGGTGTTTTCTTATGCATTAAAAGGTAAAGTTGAAGTTTATAAAGGAGAAGGGCTCTCAATGTTTAACGTTTGCGATAGAAACTATAAATAGCTGACAGAACACTGGCAAGTTGGTAATGTTTGAGAGCCTCACCGCCCCTCTCTCAAACCATCTGTCAGGCACTTCTTCAGGAAAAAAATAATAAATTCCACAATTTTTAGAAATGTTTGTTCTGAAAATGCAAATTAATATATTTTTTTAATTTATTTCCAGTCACATAGATGGATCTTACACTGTGTCTGCACAGAGTGCTTATTTAAGTACTTCAGTAAATGGTTGAGAAGGTTGAGGCAGCCTGTGGAAGGTAAGTTTGTAATTTCTGTGTAGCTTTGCTAAAGGAGAAGGAGTGGAGTGGATGAAGACACACAGAGTGTGGTTTGCCGAGTGCAGCTTGTGTTCAGTTCAGCTGCAGATACTGAAAAGGCCCTTTTTGCCTCGTCCTCCAGCCCTCCTTGTCCTCCAGCCCCCATTGCTGGTGCTGCTGCCAGTGCATCTCACACGCATACTGGTGCCAGCAGAGGAAGGGTGGTCGAGTAACAAGGTTATTGATGTTGGGAAGGGGAGGCTCATCTCAGTGACACCATGGATTTATACCATAGAATCGTAGGCCGGTTAGAGTTGGAATGTTCTTGAAGATCATCCAGTTCCAAACCCCCTGCCATNTCATAGGAGAGGTGTTCCATGTCTCTGATCATCTTCATGGCCCTCTGCTCAACCTGCTCCAACAGGTCCATGTCCTTTCTCTGTTGAGGATTCCAAAGCTGGACACAGTACTCCAGGCAGGGTCTCATATGCACAGAGTGGAGGGGAAGAATCACCTCCCGTGACCTGCTGGTCATGCTTGTTTTGATGCAGCCCAGGATGCAGTTGATTTTCTGTGCTGCCAGCGCACACTGCCAGCTCATGTTGAGCTTCTCATCCATGAGCACTCCCAAGTCCTTCTCCTCAGGGCTGCTCCCCAGCCATTCTCCACCTATATCACTTTAAGTAGCTTGTGAAATTTGACTGCAGAGCCCCAGCTCAGCAAGCTGCTCAAGTATATGCCTAACCTGAGGCACGCAGACTATTGGTAAGAAAATATTGAAGCACATGCTTTAACTTAAAACACATTATTAAGTGCTTCCTGAATTGAGATAATTTCCTTCTCAATATTTCTCCTCTTCCTATCCAGCATAATTTTATTTTTTCACTCCTTGCCAATATGCACTTCATTTCCCTCTTTGCATATTGCCAGTGGTCCCTTGACTTTCCAATGATAGGCTACTTCTGTCTTAGCACATAACACAGGGCTAGGGCGTGGTTTTGTCAAGGTTTAACAGAGAAGCTGTGGATGCGCCATCCCTGGAAGTGTTGAAGGCCAGGCTGGATGGGGCTTTGAGCAACCTGCTCTAGCATGAGGTGTCCCTGCCCATGGCAGGGGGGGGTTGGATGTCAATGATCTTCAGCGTCCCTTCCAACTCTAAACATTCTGTAATTCTGTGTGTCCTGGCAGGGTTTTGGCTTGTTGCAAAGAGCAGCCTGTGCCAGGTACAGCTGAGCACAGCCTGGGGAACAGCCTCAGGGCTCTTCCTGCCAGGTACTGTTGGTGACACCTCTCTATTTTGGGAAGGCATTAAAGATGCAGATTGTCAGGGGCAGAGAAGGGGCCTGAGCCTGGTTCATTGACCAGCATAATTAAAGCTTTCATGTCTTCTCTGTTGTACCAGTCTGGTTGAAAAGTAATAAGAACCAAATTAAAGAGTCCACATATCTTAACATTAATTTGAATTCAGATTTCCATACAAGCCTGTTCTGGCATCAGAACTTACGGTATAGAGGGAAAATCTAGTTCTGCACCATTTCTAACTGGTGCACTGTCTCCTGTGCACTGTTTCCTTGGGGAGTCAGTTACACGAAATAAAAAGCTTGTAAGTACTGCACTGGAAACCATCTGGTCGGTCCCAGACAACGTAGTTAAAGATCCCAAACTGCAGGCAAGTTTAGGTCAACAGCTACCTGATGTGTTGGCCCAACTATTTATTTTCTTAGAAGAAGGTTTTATTCTTGATTTCACTAATGGCGCTTCACTGAAGCCAAACTTGAAACTTCCTGTTTTCTCAGGACTTAGATTTTTGCTGTGCTTTCCACAACTGTTCTTCAGTTGTGGTAACCTGAACAGCATGGAGTATGCAGGCAATAACTTGTTATGTTCAATTAAATAGGTAATACCTATGCAGCCATCGAATTCCTGATGGGATGGCACTGATGAGGACTAGAAAATCTGTCAGCCTGGTTTACTCTCAACACAGTCATCTATTGGGAACTGTATATTATCTCCTCTAATAGACCATTCTACTCTTATTTCCTTTAGCATAACTGAAGTTATATCTGACCTCATGGATCCAGTGATTTCACCCCACTCCAACATCTCCCACTTTCTTATTCTGGCTGACTGCTAGAATATTTTCAACATTTTATTCTGTTGCCCAAAATCCATGTAAATTTATACTTCAGGAACATCTGTTGCCTACAGTCATGAACTGTCTTGCTCAGAAACCAAAGATGCAATTTTGATTTTTGGAACGGAAAGCATTTCACTTAAGCTATTGACAGACCTTTGCACTTACCTAGGGCAGAGGAAGACAAAAATATGGCCTTTAATTTATTGTATGGTTGTGCGTGAAGCCTCCATGCCCATTGCTCACAGCACACAGGGTTAGCTGTAGTTTCAGAAATTTTTGGATTGTTAAAATATAATTACAGTTTAAACGAAGATACTACTTTCATTTGCTCTTTTAGTCATTTCTTCAGCCTAGGGATCTTGGGCCAGGAAGGCACATGGCCACACTGACACTTATTGGTATCCACCAACTGACTTTCCCCAGCTGAATAGGCTTCTTGCTAGTTCCATAACAAAATATTATCCCGATACTGGCAATTAAAATGTTTTGCTTTGGGGTAAAAATGCTTTTTAAAGAGTCTGTCAATGTCCTTATTGAGCAAAAAGACAATGTGACTCTTTTTGTTTTTCCCATCTCCAATGTTTCCTTGTAATTATATTGAGATCACAACTAAAATTGTTAACAAACAACATCCAATGAATCCAACCTCTTGAAACTGAGTAGCGTCCACCCACATGAAAAATCACATCATTCTCAAAAGGTAAGAATACCATGTAGATAGAATCATAGAATGGTTAGTGTTGGAAGGGACCTTAAAGATCATCCAGTTCCAACCCCCCTGCCATGGGCAGGGACACCTCCCACTAGAGCAGGTTGCTCAAAGCCCCATCCAGCCTGGCCTTCAACACCTCCAGGGATGGGGCAGCCACAGCTTCTCTGGGCAACCTGTTCCAGTGCCTCACCACCCTCACAGCAAAGAATTTCTTCCTAATATTGAAATCTCCCCTCTTCCAGTTTAAAATTGTTACTCCTTGTCCTATCACTACACTTCCTGACCAAGAGTCCTTCTCCAGCTCTCCTGTAGGCTCCCTTCGGGTACTGGAAGGCTGCAATAAGTTCTAGTCATTGGAGATGAAAAAGTGTCCGGATTGGTGTACTGATTTGGGTCAAATCATACTTCTCTTGGAGAGGTGTGTAAGAAATGTCACTGTCTATAAGAAAGGATGGAGGGCATAGGATTGTAAAATCTAGCACAATTAAACATTTGGTTAACTTTAATCACAGGAGAACATCAGTGAAATCACTAGGTTTATTCCTGCACTTAACAGTAAGAATACCTCTACATACCAGCTTGACTTCAGACTAACGTACTGACTCCATGCAATTTTTCCCAGCTCCCATTGATGCAGGAATTATTGTGCAGTCCTTGGTGGGTCTTAAGTGATATTAAATATTCCATTAGAGAAATGTTGTTTCCATTACAGTTTACAATTTTAACATTTAAAGACTATCATTAAAATATGTAGCTTTATAACATACTTTGTTCGTGTATGTAGCAGATTGCTACTTACTGGCAACTGGTCATGTATTAATTTTTCAGAAACGTGTTTCCTGAATATGACTAATGACTCACATCCCTTTCATACCTCTTTACAGATGAATGGTATACGGATTCTGAAATGCAAAACATATGCTGAACACCTAATTGGGCTGACAATGGCTCCAAAATATTAGAAGTTCAAAAAATCAGCTAATACAAAGTTTGCTGGTTTGGATATTTCACATTTATAAACTTGTGGTGTTCAGCAAATAGAGTTGATACTGATCTTTCAACCATTCGAATTGGTTACATCATGACAAATTAGTACCCTGCTGGAGATCTTTTAAGGCATTTCTGTTTTCAAAGCAGAAGATATAATATGCTCTGCAATACCTCTCATTGCAAAGAAGAAAAACAGCTCAAGGATGAACTGAAATTTTCATTGAATGCTTCTCCATATAATCTTTGAAACTGAAAATCACCAAAAGTAGTCACATGTTTGCAGAAAGAGAGGCTAATTGTAACTGAAAAAAATCTACCCTAAATTGGTAAGAAGGTAAGAGCCGCAACTATTGCAGCCAGATGAAAGCTCTGTGTAATTTATTGTCCTCAAAATGTGGGCAGTTACATGGCTTAGAGAAAGAATTTCCTTTTTTTCTCTCCTACATATTTTTCATGATACACTCTCTTCTGCCAGTCAGCAAATGGTGAGCCCCTGAGCATCTGGGAGCACCTGGGCCATTTCTTTAACAGCTGATAATGGACTAACTCATAGCTAATGAGGCGAACCTTGTTTTCATAGAATTATAGAATGGTTTGAGTTGGGAGGCACCTTAAAGATCATTGAATTTCACCTCCCCCTGCCATGGGCAGGGACACCTCCCACCACACCAGGTTGCTCAAAGCCCCATCCAGCCTGGCCTTCAACACCTCCAGGGATGGGGCATCCACAGCTTCTCTGGGCAACCTGTTCCAGCGTCTCACCACCCTCACAAATAATTTCTTCCTAATATCTAATCTAAATCTCCTCTCTTTCAGTTTAAAACTGTTCCCCCTTGTCCTATTGCTCTACCCTCCAATAAAGAGCCCTTCCCCATCTCTCCTATAAGCCTCCTTTAGGTACTGGAAGCTACTTTGGTACCCCACTGCATTCTTCTGCCCTAGGTCCACTCTGTATCAGGATGTGGTTCTTTTTGTCTGTTTTAAATCTGCTCTCTGGTAGTTTTCCTGGAGGGAGTGAGGGAGGGAATGAGAGATGGCACCCTATTAATTTTTAAATGTTGAGAATACCAAAATGAGTGTTCACTTCTGGCTCACCCTCTCATCGTTACTAATAATTTAATAGATACTATCAAAAGAATGGCACCCTTTGTAATACACAAAACTCTTCCAGCACCCAAGAGCCCTGGTGGCTGGCAGTTGTGCCTCAGGAGCTGCATGGCAGGGAGCTCGAGGAGGGGTTCACAGGTAGGAAAATACCCCTCCTGAAGGGCTGCCACCGCGGCTGCCACTGCTGGCTCACAGCCCGCCCGCGCCAGGATTTAGCCGGCTGAGAGGTCCCACCGGGAGCAGAGTGGGCGGAAAATGACCCAGAAGTGCATTTGGTACATTCCACCCTAGACCTATATAGCTGTAGAGCACTTTTATTCCTTTACTTTCCAAACGACTCCCAATAATTGCTGTCATCTTGGCCACCGCTGAACACTGAGAACACTTTTGCAGAACTTGCCCGCAATGACCCCCAGACCTTTTTTTTTCGCTTGGTGACAGCTAGTATAGACTCTGTGACTGTGGTGGTGAGTCTAGAGTTAGATTTTTCTCCTGTTTTGTGCTTGCTGACAATGAATTCTGTTTCCCTTCTGTCTCCTACATAAGCGAAACCTTGAATGGTACAGTTTCAGGAATTACAGAGATTTCATAATGTACTGTATGACAGGTTGGTTCAGACTGTGACAAAACTGGTAGAAACACTTCAAAGTTTTACTATGCACATGTTCAAACTGTAAATACATTAAGATGTTTATTTGAAACCATAGTATTTTATTTATTTACTATCCTCTTTTTTTTTTTTTTAATTTCCTTTACTTTCTTTTTATTTCTTTACTGAAGTTTTGAGGAGATTTTTCATGAGATTTCTTAGGAACACACAACATTTCTTAGGAACAAAATTTTTGAGACCAGTATGTATATGAACAAATAAGTCCAGTACAGAAGTGTGTTAAGCTTTAAAGACATAGACAATCTGTTGATTTCAGCGAATCACAATTCCAGATGTTTTGATTATCTACTGTAATGTACATGAGCAGAACTTAAATCACTGACTTCACAGCCAAAGGCTCTGATGAGACTCAAAACCGAAAGTTTTGCAGTTACCCAGTTCCACAGATTTTAATGAGAAAGCAATTAGTCTGGTTAAAACATTCATTTATGATGCACTGATACAACACCTGAAACAACATTGTCATCTGTTTTAACTACTGTGATGGCAAAAATGATGCATTCCTGTGCACGAATAACTCAGTGGCATGTGCCACAGGTAACCGAAGGCCACTCTCTAGGTGTGTCAAACAAGTTATGACAACAACTGTGTCAAGTTTCCTATGAGCTTGTTCAACTGAATGATCAGCTGAAGAGAGCGCACCATCAAAGGCAACTACTAGTTGGCAGTAAAGGAAGTTGTTCACTCATTTATTAATAAAAGCCTAACTATTACCTAAACCAAATACCGTCTTGCCAACATATCCATGCCTTGTGACAATTATCCCCCAATATAATATTTTCTTACAGTTATAGAGGTAATTCTTGATATCTATCCCACTTCTGGCAAAAGTGGCAATTTAGGGGAAATGCCTTATACTTGCTTGCAGATGGAGGATTTATTTATTGAGTACTGTGTCCACCTCTGGAGTCCTCAGCACAGGAAGGATTTGGACCTGTTGGAATGGGTCCAGCAGAGGGCCACAAAGATGATCAGAGAGACGGAGCACCTCTCCTGTGAGGACAGGCTGAGGGAGCTGGGGCTGTTCAGCCTGGAGAAGAGAAGGCTCCGGGGAGACCTTATTGCAGTCTTCCAGTATCTGAAGGGAGCTACAGGAGAGCAGGAGAGGGACTCTTTGTCAGGAAGTGGAGTGACAGCACAAGGGGTAACGGTTCTAAATTGGAAGAGGGGAGATTCAGATTGGATATTAGGAAGAAATTCTTTCCTGTGAGGGTGGTGAGGCACTGGAACAGGCTGCCCAGCGAAGTTGTGGCTGCCCCTGGAGGTGTTGAAGGCCAGGCTGGATGGGGCTTTGAGCAACCTGCTCTGGTGGGAGGTGTCCCTGCCCATGGCAGGGGGGTTGGAACTCAATGATCTTCAAGGTCCCTTCCAACTCTAACCATTCTATAATTTTATGATTCTATGATTTTAATCACAAATTACACTGCTTACACATGAATTAGCCTGGATTACACTTGCTAATGTCCATCTTCATGACCTTCCAATTGCTCAGTCCACAAGCTTTCATAAACCAAAGACTAATTTCTAATTCAAATTAACCGTGTGAAGGCCTGGAAAGTTCAGGAATGGGAAAGGACTTAGTTAAGTCCAAATTGTACAGAACATGTCTGAGGTCTTTCAGTAGGTGGCACACTTTCCTCTGGATCAGTGGTGAAGGAAGGTATTTGCTGGATGCTCCAGGCGCTGGCCTGTGGGAAGATTCCTGAGATGCAAAACCGGGAGGGCAACCAATGTGGTTAGGAAGGTTCCCATGACATATGCCAGAAGAGTAGAGGAGATAGGATAATATGATCAAATTCTGGGTAGCTGCAGCTTTATTCACTTCGGGTTTCTTATCCAAAGCGCCCTCTGCCATTTTGAGGTGCCAAGACATTCTGCTTTACTCTGTTTTCAGGTCATCACTACTAAGAGCAGTCGGCCTCTCTGTCTCTCTCCAGCCCATACATTAAATTCTCTACACGTGAAGAATTCGAGGTTTCTTTGAATTGGAAGATGATGCAGGATTGAAAGTTGCCTATTTGAGAAGAATGCTAAACAAAAGGCTATCATCGGGTCTAATGGGAATATAAATAGGTAAGCTTTTAGAAAATCAAGTTGCTTAATTTTGCAGGTGATATATAACTCAGAAGCTGCTAAATCACTCCATGTCTCTGATAGGCTTTTCCTTCAGCTCTTCCTAGAAAAAGTGGGGCAAGGTGGGGGAGAGAACCGAGTGCAGTACACAAAATACCCAGAAGCAATTACTTTTTATTTGGACAGAAATAACCAGCACCTGAGAACATGGCCCATTTGTTAGCAAGGCAAAATATTTGTTGAAAATGCCAAAAAGTAAGGGTCGTTCAAAAACTTATTTGGCTTGGGATATTAAAAAGGATGATCAAAGAGAATCTGGCTCTAGCACTTACAGGGTCCATTTATCTCGTATAAGAAGTGCACATAATCGCTTGGCTCAGTTTCTGGTCAGCATTGTAGATTTTCCTCTTCAGCTTGCTAATTAGCCGTGAAAAAAAATGGAAATGAGGAAAAAATAAGCAAATTTTATTTAAAAGTCTTTTCCCGGAATTCATGGGGTTTAAAAAATGTTCCCATGAAAGGGCATAATTTTGGAAAGTTCTGCCTTTTTTCATTTTTCCCCCCCGTTCCAAGGTCAAGTGATGACATGTTATTATCAAGCTGTTGATACACACAGCACGTTAGTTCTGCATCTGGAAATACTTTATGCAGAGAAAATCACTTTCTTTTCTTTTTTTTTTTTTTTTTTTTTTTTTTTGTTGGTAAACTTTAAAA
>VZRU01019673.1:72211-92256 GCA_013398155.1 Pedionomus torquatus | reverse complement strand
TCGGACGGGCGGCGGTCGGTATCGTACTGGCGTTTGTATCCGTCTGCATCCGTGCTACTGTTACTGTTTTTCCCTGTTCTACCTTGTCCTGTTAAACAGTTTTTGTCCCAACCCACGAGTGCTGCCTTTTCCTTCCAACTGCTTTAATGCCGCCAAAAGGCGTTAGCCAACTGGGCTGCCATGTGGTTCTTTGTTGCCGTCTGAGGCTAAACCACGACAATGAAGTAACAAGAACCAAAAGAAAATGGAAAGCTGATCTTGACTGTCTTATTTTATCATCATCTCTATCATGTATTTTAGGATGATTTTTGTGGCCCTGACTAGAAAACTTTTGCATATTACCCAAGTTATTTTACAATGACTTATAAAATAGACCAGCTGTTACAGTATGGCAGTCATTTACTATGCTTTCTTTTTTCTTTCTTTCTTTTTTTTTTTTTTTTTGTTATCTGCATATACATTTTAAAATTTAGTGTTTTAGTTACTGCCAAAAATAGAGTATAAAACCCAGTATATTCCTGCCACTCAACCACTCAAATTGGCAAAATGATATCAGATATTTAAATATCTCCATGAAAACTGAGTGTGCTTTCTGCCATCAGTGTTAGTTCTGCCTATCTCGCTGTGCTTCGCACAAAGCAAGAGTGTACTTATATTTCATTCTCTCTTCCACAATCATTGCCTGAAGGAATTCTGAAAACTGTCCTGCAAATGTCCCCTGGAATTATTGCATTGTACCACCAGAAAATGATGCTTGCTGCGAGCTTTATATAGAGCAACTTCTGCAAAGTGATTTCAATATCAGCCTGTCTGATTCAGTCAGGAGGAGTCTGGTTTAGTTAGTGATAAGGCTCCTATCTGGATCCCAGTAGGATCAGATGGGGATATTGGATAACGACAGGTAGTCCTAGCTACTCACTGGAGGGTCGCATTAATCATGTCTCCTCTACTTCTGGCCATTATCTAGCAGTACATAAATATCTTAATCTTTTTTAGCATCATGTATTTTTAGGCTGAAAAAAAAAAGCCTTTCTGATAGACCACTTCAGATTTCCATCATTCATCTGTGATATATTGTAGTAGAACTATTAGGAATGAAATTTAGAACTATGAATGCTTATATTCTTGAAAGATACCTAGCTGGTTTCAAGTTGCTCCACTAACCAAGACAGCCAGCATGCTTGACCGTGATTGTTCAAGACAGACAGGCAGGAACAGGCGTCCTTGGATAAGAGCTGCCTCTGTGGTTGATAAGATGTGATACCAAACTAGAGGTAAGTCATAACAGCACAGCACCTTCTCTGCAATTAATTTTTGGCTAAACCTAGAGCTGTGGTAACTGAAAGATCCTGAATAATAAAGCAAACTGAGAGAAGAGGTGGGGAGTAGTAGATGA
Source organism: Pedionomus torquatus (assembly GCA_013398155.1). Classification (NCBI taxonomy): domain Eukaryota; kingdom Metazoa; phylum Chordata; class Aves; order Charadriiformes; family Pedionomidae; genus Pedionomus; species Pedionomus torquatus. The sequence continues at coordinate 90,860 of VZRU01019673.1, read as the reverse complement.
GAACCTGGAGGGATAGAGCCTCTCTGGAGGGATGCTGAGAAGCACTTTGGCAGGAAGCAGCCCTTTTAGTGGCTGTGACCAGCTCCCTGAGAGCACCACTCAGGACTGGTCAGTACCACTGAAAGCACAGGGTGATAAGTGTGCTAGTGATAAGAGTGCCATGTCAAAGGTTGCACCAACCTGTCTGAAAACAACTTCTTGTTGCTGAAGAAAGACTACCAACCTTTTGTTAAAATTTTCCTTTCCTGCCTTCCAAGAAATGGTTAATGTTCATGTAGCAACACAAAGATCAGGAGGGTAACCCTGACATAGGCACAATATATTAGGTAGGACAAAATTGTACCAAACAGCAACATCTGTTCCAAATCACTTTCTTGATTACCTGCATTTCTACTGTTGACAAAAATCTGTTATACTCAGCAACAATCCTACCCCAGGTTACTAGTTTGGAAGCCCAAGTCCTCTTGACCTATTGGCAACTTGACTGTCCCTTGCAGTGACTTTTCCAGGACTGACTACTGTCATAACAGACATTCATTTAATCGTGCTGCCTGACATGTTGCAGAGAAGTCAGTAAAAGTTGGTGGAATGGATACAGAACTAAAGAAAATTTAATGTCTCTTTCTTCTTTTTTTTTATATGCTGGTTGGATGAAAGTGTTTCAGCTCAGCCTTAGATGTTGAGGTCATTCTCCGACCATTGATAGCTGTACTTTTCCAATGCAGCCCGACTCCATTGCAAGAAAGCATCTGGAGGATGGCACAAGAAGGATGTTTAAGACTTTTTGTCTTCTTTCCCCTCAAGACACCAGTACAAGACTCAGAAAGGATGGGCTGGGAAATGAAGGAAGGTTCTCAATATGAGGCTAATTAGAATTAAAAAAAAAAAAAACAACCAACCGAACAAAAAACTACACAACACAATTTGTACACTGCTACCATCTAGTGAATTAAATGAAAACAAAATCTTCCTCTGAATTAACATGAACCATATCTATAACCTTCACCGCTAAAGTCACTGGGACTTTTGCCATTGACTTTACTTGGAAAAATCCTTAATGGAACAGGCAGTATTAAACATCAGGCATTTGAACTTCAAGCATAATTACAGAAAGTATCAAAGACTGTTACATATATTTGTGATCTAGATAATTGCTATAATTTGTCCAGGATAACACTGAAACAAAAGAATCATTAACAATTACTGCTTTAAGTCAGTGCAAATAGCTTCGACTGGATGAAAAGGCACATTTTAGGACTGTAACAAAGGGAAGCTTTTTCATGGGTACTGCATTTTCTGTTTTAGATTAATTTAAACCTTAAGAAAGAGGTTTATACTGCAGTCTTGGAAACCTCAGTTCTGCATTTATGAAAAGAACTTCTCCAAAAGACTTTGGCCAACTTGCCTTCTTGCTCATTGGTGCTTCCCCAAAGTAGGAAAGAACAAGTCACTCCCATTCAGTCTCTAGCTCTTATTTAGTGAGCGTTTTTCTCAATTAGATTGGCACATGCCAACTCATCCCACAAGTCAGTCACACTCAAATGTAAGTGCTCATCCAGTGCTATTAAAATCCACCCTGAATTTGACAACTCCTTTTGCAGAGTCAGCATTTTATTTACCCCAAAACATACTTTCTCTTGCAATGTGAATCAAAGTAAAAAGTGTCAGGATTAAATGAACCAAACCATATTTGCAGTTCTTGATTCCTCCTTTCCTATCTTATAAGTATTTGGGTTGGAACCCAACCCCCCTGCCCTGGGCAGGGACACCTCCCACCAGACCAGGTTGCTCCAAGCCCCATCCAGCCTGGCCTTTAACCCCTTCAGGGATGGGGCAGCCACAGCTTCTCTGGGCAACCTGTTCCAGTGCCTCACCACCCTCACAGCAAAGAATTTCTTCCTGATACCTAATCTACATCTCCCCTCTTTCAGTTTAAAACTATTTAATTTAATTTAATTTAATTTAATAACTATTATTAACTACTGGCAGGGTTCAGGCTGACCAAGCCCAACTCTCTCAGTCTGTCCTCATAGCAGAAGTGCTCCAGCCCTCTCATCTTCTTTGTGGCCTCCTCTGGACTCCCTTCAAATAGTTCCATGTCCTTCTTATGTTGGGAGCTCCAACCCAGGATGCAGTCGGCTTTCTGGGCTGCAAGCACACATTGCTGGGTCATGNCTGCCAACTCACATTGAGCTTCTCATCAAGTAACACCTCCAAGTCCTTCTCCTCAGGGCTGCTCTCTATCCATTCTCTGCCCAGCCTGTATTTGTGCATAGGATTGCCAGGACCCATGTGCAAGACCTTGCACTTGGTCTTGTTGAACTTCACGAGGTTCACACAGACTGGATTGGTTGGAATTCATTTGTGCTGCACTCCTGCTGACCTGTGATCCATCTACAGGCTCTGGGTATCTGTTGCTGGCACTGGCATTAAACTGGTAGGAGTGGGATGGGTTGAGGTTCCCCTCCCCTGGAAACTCTAGTTAAAGCCTCTAGTTAAAGCATGAGCTTGGCAAGCCTCTGACCAAAGCACTCTTCCCTCTTGCGCTGGTACAGATACAGATACAGGGAGCAGATCCAGCTGCCTTACTCAGCTCCAGTGCCTCTCCTGGTCCCTCCTCTTCAGCCTGCAGAGCAGTGAAGTGCTTCTGCAAGGACACCTATGGCAGGAGAAATCTCTTCCAAAATGATCTGCAGGTTAGATGTGAAAACAGATGACATGCCACTGCTCGGCTGCCCAGTGGCTTCAAGCAGGATGTCTGGAGGTGCTAAAAACAATCACAGCACACAGAAGAAAGTTGCAGAAGAGGAGGTTTTAGCAATTCTGAAACTGAAGGTATCAGTTTCACTGTGATTTCTCTTACTGATATGTGAGCATAGCTAGAAAGAATGCAGGGAACCTTGATTACCTAATACTAGTAATACAAATGCATTTATGTGCAATCATGCTTTAATCACCTTCACAATATTTGTCATCATTAGTCATATGATAGATCAGCAAAGACCTGAAGTGTATTCATAACTCTAAGCACTAGTATCTTACCCTTAATTTCTCAGCCTTAAAATTAGGTACATTATTTGAGTCCAGAATCTGATCTCACAACAGCCCTACATTTTCCTAATTCTGCTGTGTTTATCTGGAGCTCAAATATGTTCAGAAGAGAATCTTTCTAACAGTGAAGAACATCTGATTAATTTTCTCTCTCTTTTTCTTTGCAATTGAAATTGCTTATGTTAAAGCTAGTTGCAAAACAGCTCTGCAGAACCTTCTGCAAAGCAGTTTTCTGTCACACAAAAAATACTATTTCAGTAATTAAATCTTCCATAATTTTGATATTTTAGAAAGATTACAAATTATATATCATAAAAGTCATGCTTTGGAGGAAGAAAAGGGTTGTAACATTTTATCAATGTTACTTTAATGTTGAAAATAGGTTCTTAAATAGTCTATATTAGAGAACATAACATTGAAAGCAAAGTCAAACCTTTGATGTTTTTCCCTGAAATTTCTGTGATGTAAGTTTTTATCATATAGATGGTCTCTTCAAAACCTAATTTTAATATCTTAAAATCTTCTGTGAAGTCATAGTGTGTACAATCCTCCCTGCGTTGTCCTCCCAGGTTCCTTAAAAAATCCCCTCCTTTAACGATCTGTTTTAAATATGTTAACTATGCCGTCACCACGGCTGACGTAGCATTTCACAGCAGTGCTGGGTTGCTGGCTGCTTCCCCCCTGAACTTCCTGTAGTGCCTCACCCAGATTCATTTCAACTTGTACTTTGCATTGCTACATAAAACATTATTTTTCCTTTCTTAAGGGCAAATGGATGGGATCTGTAAAGCAAGTGATTTTGAAATGCATCTTAACTTCCAGATCAGNGCAGCCACAGCTTCTCTGGGCAACCTGTTCCAGTGCCTCACCACCCTCACAGCAAAGAATTTCTTCCTGATACCTAATCTACATCTCCCCTCTTTCAGTTTAAAACTATTTAATTTAATTTAATTTAATTTAATAACTATTATTAACTACTGGCAGGGTTCAGGCTGACCAAGCCCAACTCTCTCAGTCTGTCCTCATAGCAGAAGTGCTCCAGCCCTCTCATCTTCTTTGTGGCCTCCTCTGGACTCCCTTCAAATAGTTCCATGTCCTTCTTATGTTGGGAGCTCCAACCCAGGATGCAGTCGGCTTTCTGGGCTGCAAGCACACATTGCTGGGTCATGCTGAGCTTCTCATCAACCAACACCTCCAAGTCCTTCTCCTCAGGGCTGCTCTCTATCCATTCTCTGCCCAGCCTGTATTTGTGCATAGGATTGCCAGGACCCATGTGCAAGACCTTGCACTTGGTCTTGTTGAACTTCACGAGGTTCACACAGACTGGATTGGTTGGAATTCATTTGTGCTGCACTCCTGCTGACCTGTGATCCATCTACAGGCTCTGGGTATCTGTTGCTGGCACTGGCATTAAACTGGTAGGAGTGGGATGGGTTGAGGTTCCCCTCCCCTGGAAACTCTAGTTAAAGCCTCTAGTTAAAGCATGAGCTTGGCAAGCCTCTGACCAAAGCACTCTTCCCTCTTGCGCTGGTACAGATACAGATACAGGGAGCAGATCCAGCTGCCTTACTCAGCTCCAGTGCCTCTCCTGGTCCCTCCTCTTCAGCCTGCAGAGCAGTGAAGTGCTTCTGCAAGGACACCTATGGCAGGAGAAATCTCTTCCAAAATGATCTGCAGGTTAGATGTGAAAACAGATGACATGCCACTGCTCGGCTGCCCAGTGGCTTCAAGCAGGATGTCTGGAGGTGCTAAAAACAATCACAGCACACAGAAGAAAGTTGCAGAAGAGGAGGTTTTAGCAATTCTGAAACTGAAGGTATCAGTTTCACTGTGATTTCTCTTACTGATATGTGAGCATAGCTAGAAAGAATGCAGGGAACCTTGATTACCTAATACTAGTAATACAAATGCATTTATGTGCAATCATGCTTTAATCACCTTCACAATATTTGTCATCATTAGTCATATGATAGATCAGCAAAGACCTGAAGTGTATTCATAACTCTAAGCACTAGTATCTTACCCTTAATTTCTCAGCCTTAAAATTAGGTACATTATTTGAGTCCAGAATCTGATCTCACAACAGCCCTACATTTTCCTAATTCTGCTGTGTTTATCTGGAGCTCAAATATGTTCAGAAGAGAATCTTTCTAACAGTGAAGAACATCTGATTAATTTTCTCTCTCTTTTTCTTTGCAATTGAAATTGCTTATGTTAAAGCTAGTTGCAAAACAGCTCTGCAGAACCTTCTGCAAAGCAGTTTTCTGTCACACAAAAAATACTATTTCAGTAATTAAATCTTCCATAATTTTGATATTTTAGAAAGATTACAAATTATATATCATAAAAGTCATGCTTTGGAGGAAGAAAAGGGTTGTAACATTTTATCAATGTTACTTTAATGTTGAAAATAGGTTCTTAAATAGTCTATATTAGAGAACATAACATTGAAAGCAAAGTCAAACCTTTGATGTTTTTCCCTGAAATTTCTGTGATGTAAGTTTTTATCATATAGATGGTCTCTTCAAAACCTAATTTTAATATCTTAAAATCTTCTGTGAAGTCATAGTGTGTACAATCCTCCCTGCGTTGTCCTCCCAGGTTCCTTAAAAAATCCCCTCCTTTAACGATCTGTTTTAAATATGTTAACTATGCCGTCACCACGGCTGACGTAGCATTTCACAGCAGTGCTGGGTTGCTGGCTGCTTCCCCCCTGAACTTCCTGTAGTGCCTCACCCAGATTCATTTCAACTTGTACTTTGCATTGCTACATAAAACATTATTTTTCCTTTCTTAAGGGCAAATGGATGGGATCTGTAAAGCAAGTGATTTTGAAATGCATCTTAACTTCCAGATCAGCCTTTGAGAAATTAATTTCCACTTAGTTTTTGGATTCATTCCAACTCATCCTCATGAGTGAAATATGGGCATCAGAAGGTGGAACAGAAAATACAAAGCTAATGATCTGGTTCATGTTAGTTAGTTCTCTCTTAATGCTTTGAAAGATTGCATTTCCCATCTCTGGAATTTCCTCTCACTGACAGTTTTTAAAAGAAACAAGACAATATTTGCCATGCATTATATATCAAGATTAACTCAAGAAGCAAAGATGATCTATTCACCATCCCTATAAGCCTCTCATAATTAGGTCTACCAGTTTTCAAGGACAGAACTGCCTTAGCTTTAAGAATAAGAATTCCAACTGAAAATTAAACTGTTTTCCAAAGTTAGAAAGGACAAAGGGACCTAATCTTCACCCCTTATCCACCCATCATTTTTACTGTCCTCAGTTGTGAGTACACAAAAGCTGCAGACTGGCAGTTCCTTTGCTCCTGAGAAATGGATACTGCTCCTTTCTAGCCAGCCTCACACCACAGCTTTCTTCAGTTCTGATCTGCCCTACACCAGGGACCACATTTTAATTTCTACACACTTCAAGCTTCTCAAGTGTTGTAGGCTTTTCATGCCGTTTTTTGCAAAACTACGTTGCCTTCAGCTGGGCTATCTACAATATATTTACTAGGAGATCCCCCAGGAGGGGGAGGTAGGAGTCTGTGCTTGCCTTTTTAACAGTGTTTGGTGGATTTTTCTTACTGTGCAAGACAAAGAGCTGGTAGTTGATCATATGCTATAGCATATGATTATGCAGGGCTATATCTTGGAAGGTCTCTGCATTTCTGTCAGTGGGATTGAAAGTGGGTGATGCAACATGGTGTGGCTTGGTGGCCCATCAGTTAGATCAATCCTGCAGAAGACTTCCCTGCAGCCAGAACTTCCCCAGAAAAGATGGGAACCTACCAGTCACTCAGAGAATCTTGCCCTGACAGTTAAGCACCTTCCTCTTGCCTGCAGGCTGCTGCCATGACCCAGACAGGGCATAGCAGTCACCTCCAGAAGAGCTGGGAGGGCTGGTCTTTTCCAGTAAATGAATGCTACTGGTACTCTCATTGTCCTGCTTCTCTCCCCAGCCCAGAGTCAGGCCACGCACAGGAAAGCAGCCACTGACTCCTCTCCTCCAGGATCTCAGCCTTTCTCCCCAGGGCAGATGGACAAGTGTATGCCAAACACTGCTGCTGTCAGTGGCCCAGTACAAAGCCCAGACATGATTCCTATGGCTAGGAAGTTTGAGCCATCCCTGTAGACTGGCTGCAGTTGGTTTTGATGGATATCCTGGAAAGATATACAGTAGAACTGCTACCTGAACTAGAAAAAAAGAATTTAAATGGTATCAATTATTTCTGCCCCAAAATTTCCTCATTTGTCCAGATACACAAGAATAATATACTAATGGAATTTAATAGTAGTATTACCGATATGCAAAAGAACCAAACAATATTTGTTTGAACTCATGAAATGAACAGTAATGAATAGCAGATTTACAGAGCTAGCAAGATTTTCTGTTTACTAATGTATGGGGAAGGGGGTGTATATTTGCATGAAATCATCCCAGACATCATATTATTCCTCTTGTATTTACAGTCCTGGAGAATGTCTTCAGAGATCCATGCTCTTAAAGAAATAGCATTCTATTGCAGTCAGATAAAGAAAAGTAAATTTGAAAAGATGGTCTATTGAATTTTGTTCCAACAGAACTGCAAGCACTTTAATTTTTTTCTACTGTTATTTCAAACGTTGGGCTGTAAAATTCAGTCCAGTTTCCAGTTCTGATACTCAGAAGCTGCAAAGAAAATGTATTTGCTCATTTCCAAACACTAAGGAAGATTTGGGATTTTAAATGAATGAAAGTTTCTTTGAAGCAGCTAATTTCAGTCTTCATTACTGAAGAACAAGCTTTGGCATAGAGAGACTTTAGTTTCTCTCAAAAAAGGTAGCTTGAGTTCAGATTTTCAGAATTTTTCCTCTTACTTTGCCCCTTGCCTGTGCCCTTTACCTCCTCCTCCCCTTATATTAAACAGCTGATGGGACTCTTAGACTATAAAATAAGACATCAAATCAGAGATTCTATGTTTGTCCTACTTTCTTCACTTTTCTACATTCAATTCTACATTTACTAGCAGGGAAGACAAAAGGAGGAGACATTTTCAATACCAGACCCTAATAATATCCCACTGGGATTACCTGCAGCTCAATACATCATTCAAAAGCAAAGATTAGAAGTAATAGCCACGTTAGTATTATTTCACAGTTCACAAACATAAATCCTCATTTGTTATTCATGAGCTTATCACACACACCTCTTAAGGAGCAAAATATTGCAGCATGTGCAGAAAATGGTAATACAAAGTAAACAGGGAAGGAGAGGCAGACAACTTTATAGCTCATTTAAGGTAAAGTTACTGCAGGTATGTTTGCCCGGCTTTGATGACGCACTGTGCTGCGATATTCATTGTCTCCCTGTCATTATTTAACCAGATCCCAGTCCTTAAGTGCCCACATCCAAAGTGCGTTGCTGTTTTGGGATGGGTACTTATAGAAATGGCTTTTCTGTAAGGGATCTGAGGTGGTGGAGGGCACCAGCACCTTGCACACACACCGCCACCCTCTTCATGTGGGTTGACAGACCCAAGTCTTTAAATTGCATTGAATGAGATGGAACTCCCTTTCTCAAGGAAATTCAGAGCTAAATCTAAGCCATCAACTATCTATCAGCATATTTCTGTTTTCTACATAGGAACACGCTACTGGCCTTGAGCACTGCATGTTTCCTGAGCTTCTAACACGCTGCCTTCCACACACAAAGCTATTCACAGAAAGCAGAGGAGGCTGCAGGAATCACTTGCAGACAGGCATGGGTGGGCCCCCATCCAAACGCCCCATTGCTGGCCAGAGGCAGAGATGCAAATCCAAAGCTGATTTTTATTTCACAAGTGATCTCCTTCAGGTGCCAGCTCATCACTTTAGTGCCCTCTGTTTAACCACTCTCAGCTTTGGAAAGCTGGAGGCAAAGCAGGCAGCACTCTGTACATGATACTTGTTGGCTGCTTTTGCTCAGTACCCATGCGGTTTTGAACAACTAAGGATGAACCCCAGCTAAAGTAAACATGTACACAGTCGTCCTGGTGGTGGTTACTGTAGAAACAGAAAGGAAACTTTCACCGATGTTTCTCTCTTATTTTCCCAATAAACAGCAGCATCTCCCCTAGAAACTATATCGATCTCTAGTTGTTCAAATAAATACTATTAGAGAAGTAGATGAACTCTCCCCTGATAGACCTGTCAGACTCCCTGTTGATGACAAGGCTGCCATGCAATCCATATCCACAATTGTTTTGGAAGTAGATAACTGACGTTCTCTCCCTTTTCCCCCTCCAGCTATATCCCTGTAGCTTTTTTTCAGTTTCCTCTCTCCATTCTTTTTTTAAGCTGATACTTGTTTTGAGAAACTGTTCAAGTTGTGACAGAAACTTCTGAGCTTTCCCAGTAATTGGCCTGACCCTGAAGAAGGGAGAGGTTGAGAATGACAGTCCAAGGGAACAGAACCTTGAAAACGTGGCGTCTTGGGAAGCTCCTATCACAAATAGGGTCATGTCACACAAGCTTGCCACAGTGCTCTCTACAATGAGTATTTCATCTCAGCTCAACATCTGCTCATGTATTTATAGATACAAGGTTTGATTTTACTTATTAATCCTATTATGTCAGTGAATTAAAGAATAAGGCTGAAGTATGGTTTGAAGGTTTGCTTGACATAACTAGGCTGCTCTTGACATAAGTATGAGTTAGCAAATACTGCAAGGTTTTAACTTGGCTGACCACAAACAGGGGCCTACCCCACTGCAGGGGTATGATAAGCATCAAGGCGACTGTCTTTAGATATGCATGCATGTAGAGGAGGCCAGCACAATGTAAACTTGGAGAAGGAATTTAGCTCTGGAGAACAAAGGGGTTCTGAGAGGGTGCTACGGTATGGTAATGAATTCTTGGAAAACAATGACTATGTTAACTAGTTCCCCGAAATCGCATGAATATGTATGTATAACTTGCATATATATATTGTGAAGCTAACTTTACCTGGTACGCACATTTGGAGGAGTGATCCCCTGTGCGTCCAGCGCTGCAATAAAGAATACCTGCTTAATAGTCACCCCGACTATTGAGTCCTGATTTCGTTTTTCACGGCATCATCGGTCGATTTCGTTTTTCACGGCATCATCGGTCTTTTGTATTTCTGTAACTATTGCAAAGCATTTTCTCTAGCACAGAGAAAAAGGCATTAAATACACAACTTATTTAATTTGAACTGTTGCAACTCTGCTGATGAAGGCTCAAACACTGAAGAGTTAACCTGAGCAATCAGAATCTCATTATTTCACTGGAACTACCAATATAACAAATAATTCATCCTGTGCTAAAACTTTTTCTTGTATGATGTTTAAGCAACATTAGCATAGGCCATATCTTCAGCTGTTACAAGACAAAGTTGCATTGACTTCACTGGAACAACATCACTTCATGGAGGCCAGACTATGGCCTGCAGTAGAGCTGTCCCAAGCAAAGACAATTTGCATTCCACCTAGAGGTAATTAACTGGAAGCTGTTTGGTGATTTTCTTGACAGATGGGTAACTCAGTCCACTGCCTGATTTTGTGATGCTCATGGAGTGACCTCACTGAGCCAGCAAAGTTTTTAATACTTCACCACCTTGGCATTCAAGGAGAGACTTATGCTTCTAGCTTTTAATTGTCTCCTTGCTTTCTTAACTGTTCAGGAAAGAGACAGAAAAACAGTACTGCTTATGCTCTCTTTTTCTTGTGACAAAAGGCATGAAAGGCCGCCTTCCTGAGCAGACTTAATGGCACCCAGTCTGAACGTGGCTGAACCAGAGCTGTGAGCTTTCCTGTGCACTTATTCAGTCCTCCCACATCTGACATGATGCTGTGCAGGAGGACCTGCTAGACAGCACCACCCCCAGCTTCCCAACAGCTCTCATCACACCAAACCATCACCATCCTGAACTTCCCCCGCAGGAAAACCTAGAAGTGGGGTAACTGGGAAAATGAGTGCATTTATCTGTTCACCTATACATGTACGTAATAAAAGCCATGGATACTCACCTTGATGCTGTCACCCCTGTGTGCAGGAGCCCCCAGCCAAACCAGTTTCAGAGCACAAAATGTGAGATGCAGGTGAGATGCATTCAACTCAGCTTCATCTCTGCCTTGCCTTATCTATGCAGAGATAACCTAGGGGGAGATGCAAGAACGACTCACCCCAGGGTTGTCTCAAGATTGCATTACAATAAGAACCGAAACCCAAACAAAATGCCCTGAGTCCCATCCCACCACTATTCCCCTGACTTTGAGTGCTAGACATCACAAAATTAGCATCAGAAATTTAGGAGCCATCAGACCATCAGAGATAAATATTCCAGATAGTGCCATCCACTCAGGCATGATCCTGCACCCCACTGAGCCAGGAAATACAAACTGTAAGGTTTGGGAAGAAAAATGGGAAATCCTCCAATGATACAGCTGGCCTGTAGGATGTCATCCCCTCTCCTTGTGCAGGATGCTGTACAGGGGAACTTCCCAGGGATTGAGCAACCTTACCTGAGAGAGAAGAAAACATACGTATGGAATATGGCATAGTACTAAGGTTGTGATTGGTGAACTCTTAAGCTATTAATATCCAGCACACTTGTGGTTTGTGATGTCACTTTTTGGGATCACTTGTAGATTGTAATAGTGTATTTCTTGAATTGACTTGAAATTGCAATAGTGCATTTGCCATTGTACACATTGGACCTGCAATAGTGGTGTAGTGGATCTGTGAGTGAAGTCCAAATAAATTGTTGATTTGAACCTCCCAGTGAAGTCCTTTTTGCAACACCCTGTAATTGTCTTTAAACAGTTTAGAAAACTGGGTGAGCAGTGGAAATCTATTAGATTGCAAGGGAGCTGGATACACTGACTATTTAGTTTCAAACTTTATTAGAGTTGGGCAAGGGGGAGGTTATAACCATACCATGACAACAAAGCTTTAAAATTCTTCAGGTGTTAAACATCTGCAGACAAACTCCCTACTTAAACTGTCATTTAGCGATGTTTTTGGCACTGGTGTTCTTCTAAGTGTTTTTTCCCCATTTATGTTTCAGATAATTTCATTATCTGCCTGAGGCTAAAAGAAAGATTTATGTAAAGGTTTCTCATATCAAGACACATCCCAGTTTGAAGCTGACAATTCCAGCCCTTTACAGCATTAAAACCAAGTACTCACTCCCAAGCTTTCTTTCTCCTTCAACATAACAGACCTCCCTTTTCTGCAAGCCTGTTTTTAAATGCAAAAAAAATACTGCTATTAGTCAGATATTGGAGCCTGTCCCTCTCATCTTACAAATCAACAATTTTAGTGAAGAGATTACTGCTTTCAGACACCTGTAAAAATCAGCAGATACATCTCCAAGCTTGGGTTTTGTTTAAAGTGACATCTGCTTAAAAATTTTCAGATGTCTGGAATTACAATAGGTCTCCTGGGAATGCATTAAGAGGCCACAGACATGTGAGGGCAAAGCTAAATGCTAAATAAAAATACCTCACCTAGCACTGCAGTTCATCATGCGGGTTCCCAGACCTCCAATAAACCTCTCCCATCTGTGCCTGCCAATACAGCTTTTGACCTTCTCCAAGGAGGGAACTCTGGTCACAATAGGTTGTGAGAAACAGGTTTAAAGTTTTGCTTCAGCTACTTTATACCTTTTGGTCAGAATATACACCCTGAATGGGGCCTAGAGATAGTTGAGTCTCACAGATTGGCCTTTCCTGATAAATCACCAGTATCTTTCTACCTTTTGGTCAGAATATACATCCTGAAAGGGGCCTACTGAATGCTATGTTTGGTCAGCAGAATGTTATCTGGGCAAAAGAAACAAGGGGGAAAAAGCAACTTTCTAAAAAGAGAACTTAAAGAATAAGGGGAGTATCACCAAAACCGAAGACAACCAGGATGGGACATAACATTGTCAAGCGGGGACTGTGAAGATTACTATGTGGGCTACATTCATCTAGAGGACAACTGATGAAGAGGAAGATACGACCACCTGATGAAGTAAACAACCACCAGGGGGCAAAAGACCAGGGGACAGCTCAGTCTAATCAACTAATCAAAGGTAGGACTTGGAATGGGGGTGTTAAGGCCTTACAAAGTAAAAAGGTCTAAATTCAATCTCTAATAGGTTAAGTCATTGGGAAGGATGTGAGCTCTAACTTCTCAACCGATGAGAGGGGAGACAGAACATAAACAGCAAGGATAAAATGTATATAAACCTAAAAATGAAAAGAGAACTTGTGCATCTAGCCTGGAGATGACACAGCACTGTTTTGTAAAATTTTAATAAACCAAATTTTAATAAACCCCTGTAATACTTTGTTTTTAACCTTTGCTTCGATGACTTTGTCCTCTCTTACATTCTACATGTGAGCTGGCATTTCTCACAAGATTGACCCTGGCACAAATGATCTGATATTATGAAGTATTCAATCAATTTAGCAGGAAAATTGCTGAGTCTGTCTCTCAAAAGTAGAATGAGAAGGCAAGGATTAGATTTTTTTAGTTACTAAATACTTCAGAAAGTAAAACCTCCAAAGCCTGTGGGTGGTAATGCACTCTGTTTTCGCTAAAAGGCTACCAAAATGCCTAGGCTGTAATCTGAAAAATGCTGTCTTAGTGTCTGGTACTTGATTACTGTTAAGGAAAGACTGAAAGATATTCTAAGATATATCGTGAACTCCATGTGTTCATACTGGATGTGTTGCAGGACAGAGGAGAATGTTGCTAGTGCTCTTTGACTCAGCAGCGTATGGCTCTTCCTGAAGTGTTGGGAGACCTGTATTTAACTTGAAAGAGGTAAAGACAGTGGCCTCCTTTCTATGCTTGGAAGGAAGGCTTGAGTTTATCCCAGTACCACCACCTCAGTGGAGATTCCAGCCACCAGATTCACTCACTCAACACACAGGTGAGCTGTGGCATACAGACTAATAACTACCAGCTGTAGGAAGAGAGCAGATCACACTGTTCACTCACGTTTTGGTTATCACCCCCAGATATTGAGCTAGAAACATGCTGAGATTACATCTCAGAACCACACACACAGTTCCCTGTTCCAGGGCTGGAGAGACCCCACCATACCTGGGATGAAGGTTGCTTCCTCCAGCAGCAAGTGCACAGTCTCCACCCAGCAGAGAGAGATGTACAGATCCAACAGCAGTCTCACAGATATTACAAGAAGACACAAAAGTGAAAGAGACCAGGAGCCTCTGAGCTAAAGAGAGAGATCAGGAAAACCAGGAAAACCAATTGAATAGAGATGGGGAACAAGGGCTGAAAAGGGAGAAGAGTTGTAGGGGAGGAGGCAGAAACTGTCTCTACAAAACCAACTAAATTAATAACACAAGAGAGTTTGGCCACAGTTGCAAGAAAGAGGTCCTCTTTTTTCCCCTCCTACATTTAGTAAGAACAACTAAAATAATTACCCAGTCAAAACAGTGTTCATTCTACAGTGACCACAGAGTAGCTTGGCAACCCTGCCCAATTCTAATTTCATGCAGCTTGTAATACTCTGCCACTCCTTTGATGATGCCAGGTATTGTTTGCACTGTTTGAGATGCCTGGATTAGCAATTCAAAAAATTGCAGACATTTTCACCAGACTAGTGTCCTCCACAGAAAGCACAAGGCAGCTGAGCTTGCCCTGACTCATTCAGTCCAAGCCCATAGGTCAGCGGAGGGTATTTTTCCTGAAGGATGCTCAGTGCACCCATCCCCAAACAGATAAAATTATTACATACTGGCTTAATGTTAACTTCAGTGAGTCTATTCATATGTTTAAATTTAAAGTCTGTAAATAAGTACTTTTTCTAGACTGAGTACTAGAATGCACATCCTATGTCAAATCAAGTATTTGCTAAATGATCTGCAGCTCCACTTTATGCATATTAAAAAAATCCCTTCAACTGTCATATCTTTTTATGGTTTTATGTATCTTTGAGATCCCCATATAAAATACTTCATGTAAGTGGGATTTCAACCTTAAATGCAAATTCTTAAGCTTCATCCGCATCAATGGTCTGCCTTAAAAGCCAGCCATTAGCCTGCTCTTCTCCTGTACACCTCTTCGGAGTGAGGCCATATGGACATGACTGCTGTACCTGCCCATGTGGCAGGAGCTACCAACTGACACTTTGAGAAGTCAGCAAGGAGCTCCCTACCCATTGAATGCTGTGGAAGTTGGTGCAGAGGGATGGAACACTTCTCCTATGAGGACAGGCTGAGGGAGCTGGGGCTGTTCAGCCTGAAGATCTTATAGCAGCCTTCCAGTATTTGAGGGGAGAATACAGGAGAGCAGGAGAGGTATTCTTCGTCAGGAAATGGAGTGATACCACAAGGGGTAATGGTTTTAAACTAGAAGAGGGAAGATTTAGATTGGACATTAGGAAGAAATTCTTTGCTGTGAGGGTGGTGGAACAGGAACTGCAACAGGTTGCCCAGAGAAGCTGTGGCTGCCCCATCCCTGGAGGGGTTCAAGGCCAGGCTGGATGGGGCTTGGAGCAACCTGGTGTGGTGGGAGGTGTCCCTGCCCAGGGCAGGGGAGTTGGAACTTGATGATCTTTAAGGTCCCTTCCTACTCTAACCATTCTATGATTCTATGAATTCAGCCGAATTGTACTACTAAGCCAACCAGCTCTTACAATTTTTCATAGAGACTTAATAATTACAAGGGATGACACAGTATCTAGGACTGTGTTTGCCTGATATTTAGTTAGTTCACAGAAGTAGTAGCAATTCCAGTTCACCATTCTATGATTCAATTCACAGTTAGCACTCCAACTTCCAACTTCTTGCATGAAACACTGAACAACAGCCTGATAGGCTGTGTCAGACCCCAAACTCCAGCGTCAGGCACCAAGAGCAAGGCTACTCCATAAGGGAAGGAGACCCAGAGGGCAGGGCAGTGCAGCCGGGCTGTAGAGCAGGCAGAACTGAGGTCTGGAAACAGGGTCCACAAGGAGTCCCAGATCACCAGACCAGGGGAGATGATGAGCCACAGGCAGAGGGAGGCCACAGATGAGGATGCTCAGGGGCAATTACAGACTATTAGTGCCCAGGCATCTAGGTGACTGAGGGAGCTACAAATGGTGAAGGGAAAAAAAAAAAAAAAAACCTGCAGATTGTCACTTAGCAGGCAGATTGCCATGAAGCAGAGGTGCTGAGGTGTCAGAATCAAGGCAGAGATCTGTAACACTGGCTTCTATTTTAGAAAATCAGATTAATCCTATGGACTGTTTAAATTTTATTGAATTGGCTAATGACCACAGACAACTCTTATTTTACTGTTGTGTTGTTGTTTTTTTTCTCCAGCCAACATTTTATCTATAGTCCAAAGGAAGAGAACGTTAAGAGAATTAACATTTATTCTTACTAATTTCCTCTTTGCAGACATTGGGATAGAGACTGGATAAGCAGCAAAACTCAGAGTGCCTGTATCCCCTCAGTCACATCACTCAGTCCATACTTCCACCCACATTTCCATGAATAAGAATCATATAGCATTATATGCCAGGCATGACTTATCTACTGTAGATATCCCTACAAAATGATTTCTGGGTTAGAGTTAGTACCACATTGTTACCTGAACCAAGCTTCTGCTGCCGTGAGTTCAGATTCCAGACTTGCTGCTCTATGGGGGGGACTGTCTCTTCAACATCTTCAGAAGCGTGGTGAAGGAGCCACAGACTGAAGAAAAAGTTCCAATTTATTTTTTTTTTCTCAAACATTTTCATTAATCGATGATTGCTTGAAGCAGATGAAAAAAAAAATCAATTTTATGTGGCAATCTTGGTGCAAGTAAGGGACAGGTAGAGAGAGGGATTTTTATTAAATTCAGTTTGGTATCCAGCTCTATCATTCATCTGATGATGGCCCTCACATATTTTATGCATAACTGAGTGCACTTTTGTGTGCATGTGTATATAACACATAACTTTTTAGTTTGACAATATTGATTGAAGTCCTTTCAGTTTGATGAATGACAGCATTATGCAGTGAACAGTGAAAGTGGCCTTGATGAGTCATTGGCAGGATTTTCCCAACTTTTTGAAGACATCCTATTTTGTGTGCTAGCAGTCAGAAATGCCCTCCCATCACACCTGCTCAAGCTCAGTTTTTGATTGTGACAAGACAAGCCCAGGTATTATTTCAAGCCTGTCAGTTCTTCCCACCTCTTCAAATCCCTCTACACATACCATAATGTACACATGGAGGATCAAGGAATGGAAAGTCTCTCAGGGTTCATTTGGATTTACAATGCAGCTCTTTCATGTTAATTTTCCATCTCCTTTTTTTTCACCTCAATTCACTCTGACGTCTTGCCACAATATTGTCAGTCTCAGAAAACAACAAGCCAAAGCAGATGTGTTGAACACATGGTCACCAACAGGAGCAGTTCCCAAGCAAAGTTAGCATGTGAAATCATTCCAAAAGAGGGGTGTTTTATCCAAAAAGTAATCTGCGTCTGCTCCTGTTGTTTGGTGGGTTGAAGAAAAAAAAAAAAAAAAGAAAACAAAACAAAACAATCCAACCAAATTTCCATGTCTAACTTCTAACTTTACAGTTTGAGTTTATCCAAAGCTCTGAAGTTAGAAGTGTCATGATTCTAGAAAGTCCCCTCTGACACCATTATAATGAACTTCTCTTTTGTTGAGTAACAGAGACTTACAACTTTTCTAGAGTTTGATGGTTTTTTTCCACAAACAGTACAATATTGCAAAGTTCCCTTATGTTTTGGTGTCATAGAGGTTGTGATGGATAACTCTGCATTTCTGCAGGTACTCTAAAAATATGAAATTGGATTAAAATTATCATGCTTTGAGAGAGATATGTGGCTTTCCAATAAAAAAAAGGCCATTTTGCTTATAGTGTTTCTCTCTTCATTTTCTTTGTCCTATACGATTTAGGTGACTGATCTTAAACTGGGCCCTGAACTCATCTACAGGCAATGTATAGAGCAGCAATTATACATTTTTACTGCTTGTTTCTGTTCCCTTTGAGATGTGGAGTCACTGATAATGGGAGAATACAAAGTACAGTAGCGGCTGGTGACGAGTGGTATCCCACCATGGTCAGTACTGGGACCAGTACTATTTAACATCTTTGTTGGAAACATGGACAGTGGGATCAATGCACCCTCAAGTCTGCCACCGACACCAAACTTGGCGGTGTGGCTGACATGCTGCAGGGAAGGGATGTCATCCAGAGGGACCTGGACAGGCTGGAGAGGTGGGCTAGTGCAAATGGCATGAAGCCAAGGGCAGGGTCCGGCACCAGGGATGGGGCAATCCCAGGCACAAATATAGGGTGGGCAGAGAATGGCTGGAGAGCAGCCCTGAGGAGAAGGACTTGGGAGTGCTCCTGGAGGAGAAGCTCCACATGAGCCGGCAGTGTGTGCTGGCAGCCCAGAAAGCCAACCCCATTCTGGGCTGCATCAAAAGAACCATGGGCAGCAGGACAGTGATTCTGCCCCTCTACTCTGCGCTTATAAGACCCCACCTGGAGTCCTGTGTCCAGCTCTGGAGTCGTCAACAGAGAAAGGACATAGAACTGTTGGAACGGGTCCAGTGGAGGGCCATGAGGATGATTAGAGGGAT
>VZRU01019673.1:46967-62314 GCA_013398155.1 Pedionomus torquatus | reverse complement strand
TTCTTCTAGCAATAAGTCTAAACAAGGGCCTCTCTGCTTACCATCCCTTGGTATAATCAGGTCTTATCACTGTGAGACGAAACAGTTCTGAAGAATGTGCTGTTAATTTCAGAGTTTAGCTAGTTAGAAGAGGCCTAGCTAAGAAAGTAAAACTGTAAAACAGAAAATTGGTTCGTTTTACCTCAAACCAGGACAAGGGTATACCTTGTAGCACCCCTGGGAAGGCTTTTATGCACAATGCAAATACTACTGTATAAATAAAACTAAGTTTTGTTCAGATAAATCCTTTATTGGTTTCATTTTCATGATGTTTGCTTTCACCTTATTCCTCCAGACTCTTTTAGCGTTTCCCTGAATTAGTTTTTTTTTTATTCCTTTTACATCTGAGTTTCTGTTTATCTCAGACCTTTAATTCTGCACCAGTATCATCCTCTCCACCTGGGTGGACTAAACCAAGCAGTTAATGCTATTACCTTGTTGGATCCTCCTGTTCTGGACTGTGCTAGTGCACATCGGCATCAGCCAGGATGGGAGTCTGAAAAGCACACGGGAACTGTCACACAGGGACCAATATCTGTTGGGCTGTAACTGATATATTCCCAGTGTCCTGTTAGAATAAATGACTGCAGAGGCAAGCTCTCTTCACAGGAAATATAACAGCAGACATTTTAACTGTCTAACAGGGAAAGCTATGAAAACTGCATTCAGCCTCATTAAGGGACAGGCTGGGCCATCTCTGCATCAATTAGCATCTTCTACAAGTAGTCTTCATGGCCACTAATACTATTTTGTGGGGACAAAGAAAAGAAATTTGGCTGTATGTAATAATAATAATAATAATAATAATAATAATAATAATAATAATAATAATAATAGTAATAGTAACAGTAACAAAGAGTATGATAGCAATAAAAGAAGAAGAAAGTGGGCCAATAGTGATGTAGTTTTCAGCATTTCTGGACACCAAGGGATTTTCTTAGCCTAACTTCTTGTTTCCAGGTTAAAATTCCTGGCTGCTACATGATAATCTGAATTCTTTGCATGTATCTACACAGACAGTGCCATACAATGCTCTAAAGTGAATGACTGTTCCGTTCTTACACACACACACAGAGTTGGACATAGTGAAGCCAACTAGATCAGTTAATATTTAGCAAACTAGGAAAAATGCAGTAAGAATACTGCAGGCATACATGCCTATTTTGGAAATTTTTAGTTATGATTTTTACATTTTTTTAAAGTGGGTTGTGGTTCCTACTTTTAGGGTTTACAAGACTAAAAAATTCACTCTAGTTAAAACTTGGTGCAGCAGTCACGTACAGTAAAAAGGCACCCTGGAGCTCCAGGAAAGTATCTACCTGAAGGTCTTGACTGCAGCGATACAGGGATACTAATCCTGACTTTCAACTATAGGAAAATGGAGAAAGTCATGATACAAATAAAGCTGCAAGTAATAATTGCCTGAGCATGAATTGTAACAGTGGATCTTCTGTATTCAACCCCCCTCCCCATGAAAATAGCACATAGATTGCTGAATGTTATTTAGTGTTATTGCTACAGCTATTATTAGGACAATCAGCATACAGTCTAGAGCTGAGTGACCACCTGCTGTTTGTGTTGATGCTCAATTTGCAAACAGTCAAGTACCATTTGGTTTGTGCCAGCTTGCTGCATTACTTCAGCCATAAAAGATATTGTGTAACCTAACAGCAGCTTTTTAACTAAAAATAGGGGTTCTGCTTATACCTAGTAGAAAACTGGTATTTAATGATCACAATACAATGTTTTCAGATTCCTTCAGCTGCTTCAAGCTGAAAAAACAAATTTTTCAGCTGCAACAAATGGGGTAAACCTCCTTAAAGCAAAATTTAGTAACACCAGCAGACTCAGAGACAAGACAATTGGACAAATTTACTGCTGCCATAGCACTGCAAAAGGCTGTCTGTGTGACCTTGGGCAAGCCTTCAGATATGGTTTTAGAAAGGTTGAGCATTCAAAATTCCTCCTGAAGTTACTAGGAGGCCCAACGTCCAAGCTCCTGTGACAATCAGACCCTTAACCTTCACCATTCGTCATTCTGCTACCACGCAAGGGTACAGGGGATCTTTTGTGTTGGACTCAGTCAGACCAGGCCCTCACTTACTGGGTCCAGTCTGAATTCAAGGGTTTTTATTTTTCTTATGATGACAAATCACCTGTCCAGAAAGAGGTCAGTTAGTGCAGTTACCTGCAAAAGGAAGTGTGATCTTGTGTTTAGAGGGAGAAACTGAGAGTCAGAGCTCTTGGGAGCTGCTATTATATCACATTGTAGCTTTGGGCAAGAGGTTTCACCTCTGTCGTTCAGCTAACCTGCCTGTAATATCACCCAGGCATGGTGATACTTAATTGCTATTTATAAAGTGCTTGGGGATGGCTGGAGATACCATCCTCCAAAAACTAAAACTACAATCATTTGTAGCAAATGTACAGAAGAGACAATTTGTGTCTGGGCAGACAGAAAAGCTGTTCAGATCCCTGTCACTACTGCTTGGGCTCAGAATGTGTTAAACTGCAGCACGCAGAGATGTTTCTTATTCATTAACAGCCTTATTGTGTGATGAAAGGAAAGGCAAACTCTGCGACCATTTTGCTGATGTAAAGGATTTCATACACATAATGAATTTTACGTGAACGTTGTTGCCATGCATCCATCCCAGAATTCAGCCCCTCAGGGACTCAATCATGCTGTTCTCCTGTAGCTAGGAATATCAATGCACTGAAACAATGAGCTAGATCTACACGGATCTCATCAGTGGATATTATGAAGATAACATAAAAGGGGAGTGAAGGAATGTGGACCTCGCTCCCTACGTGATCGGGGGTGAAGGTTATTGACCTCATCATCTAATGTAATAAACACCACCCAGGCAGGAAGCCATCACGGAGCCTCGAGCAATATGAAGCCCCATGGAATGAGATACAGCACAGTACATGCAACTTTCATAAAGATTTCTGTGTGGGTAGTTTTTGGGTTTGATAAGAAGAAAGGAGGAGGCTGTGTGCACAGTCATGAAATACGGGCTAGCAGCACTGAGCCTTTTCTCACAGCACCCTCGTGTGCTCTCAGCAGAAAATGCTCTGTGTCACAGGGGGAATGCTGTGTCTTTCAGCAATGCTGTAAGTTGCTGAAAGAACTAATTTAAATTAAATAGGACAGCCAGTACATATTAATTAAGTATCAATTGATTCTTAAAAGAGTACTTATTGAGGGTTCTCAAGTTGGGAAGGGATAAATTTCATTGTCATGTAATTAATTCAGAATGACACAGGCAACAAATGCATATTACATATTTTTCCTCTGAATATTAACTTGTAAAGAATGTTTACATATCCAATTAACATTTAACAAGATAGCCTTATACTATGTTAATTAGCTATCTGCTAATTAAAAATGTACCAAAATTAATATAGACATTAGGTAAGTCAACTGCATAACTGTTTATGCATAAGAGGAAATTAACGTGAAATATTTGGAAAAGCTCTTGAAGCAAAATATGGGAGGATCTAGTCCTATTATGTCCCTGCCACTGACTTTGGAAACCAGCATCTGACCAAAGTAACCAAGGAGCAGTGAAGTTTACTTTTCATTATGTACATGACTAATAAGCTGCTTTCTGACCACAGCTCATACCAGTTTTGTTGGTACCTGTGTTTTGGAAACCTTATGAAACTAGATTGGATGCTTCTCTTTGTTTTTGGTCTTAAACATGATGGGGATTTTGAGAGCTATGTGGAAGATACAGATAATTAGAAGTGAGTAGGAAACTCAATTGTTATGAAATCAAATACCTTGTTTGACCTCTTAAGTTCAACAATACTGCAAACATCTGACCAGCCCCTGTGTACATAGTAACATACCCTCCCTGCAGACTATAATAAACCAACTGCTCAATGAACAATTGAAGGAAAATTAGCAGTTGTCCCTGTGTTTTAAAGGACAGAAACAGTTTTGCAGATTAAAATAAGATATTAAATAATACTTGTGTCTTTATCTATTATTTCACTGGTTTTAGTGTTTGAGCACTTATTTCGGCATCTGGGAAGAATTATGCACCTCTGATGGAGGGTGGTTTCCCAAGGCAATGTGCCTGGCCTTTACCAGTAATTGCAGCTAACAGGAAAATCAAGTCTGTTTCAATTCTAAAATGGGCTGTAATACTCTGAAACTTTGTAAATTGGCCTATTTTTAAATGAAGTAACACTGAAAAACAAAGCAGGACTAGGAAAAAATCACCAAGGCTTTGTCTCCTCTCGCACATAACAAAGCTCTTGCTTACAAAGGCCCACAAAGCAGAAGTGCATCTTCCAGCCAGATAGGAGTAGTCATCCACAGGGATACTCCAATGTACTGTAAGCCTTTGGGAAAGTGTCTTATGCTCAGTTTAACAGTGACTCAGTTACGTCTACTGCATGTGTTTTATTTCTGAGTGTACACAAGCATACGTGTATATGTGTACATACACACACATGCACCTCTGAATCTTTTTGTAGGATTATTGTAAACTGTGGCACTGATTAAAGAACTTTGAGATATAACTGATCTCTTTAATACCGTTGTCAAGCCATTTACATTCAAACATTACAATATTCAGTTTTCATCTGAGTTTATTCATAGTATGGATATAGTTTAATCCCTTTTGTAAGATTTTTAAGACCTAAGTAGTTCAAAAGCTGCTAAGTTATAGTAGAAGTGAAGAACAAGAACAAATGCAAAGCAATGAAGGAATTAAAATCTTGTAAAGAAAAAATAAGAACAATTAGATAGACACTGAGAGTTACCTGTGAAAGGGAGTAGAGGAAATGCCACAGAAGTCTGAAGGAGAGCAACTAGGATGGGAACAGGACAGGAGCTGGAAGGTATGTACAAAAAAAATGGAAAAAGCTGAAAATAGAAAGTGATTCTGCAGAGTTTAAGAGTGATCAGCAGAAAGACAAGGAGGGAAAAACAGATGTCATGTTCTTGTAATGGAACTGACTGTGCTAATACCCCCTGCAAAGCCTCTCAGCACACCCCTTTTAAATGAGATGTTTTCAGAAGCCTGAGAAGAATCAGACAGAGTTGACAGCCTGTGTGGTCAGAAAAAAAACCAACTTCTAGGTTTAGACTGTGGCCCCTCTCTGCCTCCTACTGCTCCCTGAATCTTACGAGAAAGCACAGTCCTCCTCAAAGGCCTTTTCAGTGGACCTACATCTATGGATCTGTGAAGAAATCAGAAGATTTTTGGCATACACACACTGCCAAAGAAGGCTGTCAGTCATTCCACTGCCATATTTTCAGCTGTGTTAATAAGGCAATGACCAGTTCAATTCCAGCTTGATAAAATCCAAGCAGCAGGGATAAACGGCAATGTTGGGCTAGAGAAGTGTAACCAGATGTTGCAAAGGTACAGAACACTGTTGAGGCCAGTGAATAAACAGAGGCTACTAGTCCGTAGCTATGAAAATGAGATGTTATTGTTGGCACTTTGAAGTACTTGACTTACAGAAGCATCATTCACTGCTAAATAGCATGGACAAGTAAGCTTGGCTGATGCTAGTGGAGCACCAACATCTATTTCTTCAAGGTCAGGGAGAAAGTCAAGCTGAGCACCAAGCATCACAGAGACTAGATGTTTTCTAATTGTAGAGCATGATTTCTTGGAAAAACATGAAGAGCTAAAGGACAAGCCAGAATTAGAAACAGACCCTGCATGAAACCATGAGAATGCAGTAAGTCATTCTCAGAGGTTATGGATAATTACTGTATTATCCATGTAATAATATGGATATTATATAATATATTATATAATATATATATATAATATCTATGAAGAGGCAATACTGCAGCTTGCTGCTGGCTAGGTACAGAGCAGTTAGAGATGAAGTGTGATATAGAAGAAGGAAGACTTGGAGTCACAGTGGTGCAGATCAGGACCCAAAAGCAGTGGCTCCAAATGCTTTGACAAATACAGAAAGGTGACAGATAGAAAAGGATGCTTTGTCAGCACCCTCTGGAATGGAACAATTCTGTCACTGGCTTTTGGCACAAGGTGGATGTGGTGACTGATCACAAGCTGTTAGAAGGTATGATGGAGAAACAAATGTTCAGAGCTTCCCCAAACTACAGACAAAAGCACTTTTCTAAAAGGTGGAGGCATCATTTGGGAAATCCAGTCCTGGAGGTAGTTAGTGAAAGGAAATCCTTTTTAAGATTCCATGGGGAGAAGACATTCTGGGTTGAGATGAACATGACAGTGGACATGCTAGACTTCCAGCCAGAAGGAAACCATTTTTTACCTGTCTCATAGACAAAGGGCAAAAGATACTGCGTGGGCTTTGATCTTTCAAACTGCTAAATCCTGCTTTTAGACTTGTAAACATTGCATGTATTACATTGATCAAGTGCACAGCAGTTCTAAGTCCCACTCTTCACAGTTTGACTGTTGTCTAGTGTCCTGTTTTGAGGTAAAATGAACCAATTTTCTGTTTTACAATTTTACTTTCTTAGCTGGGCCTCTTCTAACTAACTAAACTCTGAAATTAACAGCACATTCTTCAGAACTGTTTCTTCTTGAAGTGAAAAGACCTGATTATATCAAGGGATGGTATGCAGAGAGGCCCTTGCTTATACTTATTGCTATAACAACCAAGGTCAGGTAATTTTTGTCATTTGCCCGTTGGAGGGTCAGAAATGGAAAAGTGTAAAAGGGTCCCACCTGCAAGGAGAAGGGGCCAGGACAGGTGACCCNTATATTATTATTTATATTTTCATTAAAGTATTTTAGTTTTTTTTCTAAACTCTTGAATCTCTTTAACTTCTTCCTCTCCTCTCTTTTTCCCAAAGGGGAGAGGGGGGGACATCTGTCAATCTGGTTTTGTTAAATTTGGCTGAAACCATGATATCTAGGACTAATTTCTAGATGTGAAACATCAAGTATGGTCAAGACCCTTTTTTGAGAAGGATGCAGATAATTGATTTAATATGAGGCTAAAACCTTAGATGATTTTACAAGGTTCTGGGAATATCAGTTTTGTCCTTCACCAAACTCATTGCAAAATTCAGCTTTTAACCGTGTGACAGACTTCCCAAGGACTTTTCATAGTATACTCAGTGATCAGTAACACATTCTTTACTAGGAATTAATCTAACAGGTTTTGCCTTTCTAAAAGACTGCTTCAAAACCATGGAAATCAGTGTGCTTCCATTCAAATTTTAAATCACTGCAACCTTTTGAAGGTTTAAACACCTATTTGGAAAACAGCAGACAACAGGTTTCTACATTGCTAAATTCTGTTCCCAGATCAGTTTATGTGTGAAAGAACTGTCAAATAACTGGGCATGGGTGGGGAATAATGTTAGCTTTTGGAGGGTTTCTAAATGCTTTATTGGGATTGAGCCTGGTCTGAGATTTGTAATCAGCTCAGAAAACCTTGGTGCTCTTTACAGCTTCTGAACTACTTGTATCTTTCTTTAGGGAGTTCTGGTTCTGTGTATTTTGGTGTGAAGTGCCATTCTGGCTCTTTCAATTATCTCAGGTAGTAAACTGAAGTAACTTTATAATTTCCAATAACTCTTCTTTGATTGATCTTTTCATGTATGCTACTTATTTGAGTATTTTGGTCTTTCTGAATGCCATTTCCCCCATTTGAACAAGAGAAATCATGATACAGATGATTTCTCATCTTACAGATGAGTCAAGAAGTATAGGTATGTTCATGTGTGTAAAATACTTTGAAGTCACTGAATGGTTTGGCTTGGTTTAGGAAACTCTTTGCTATTGGATGTTCTCTTATCCTCTTTTCCAGAAATATACATGCACATTTTAAAACAAAGGCAACCTGCTACTCCCTTTTAAAAGATTATGTACACAATCTGCCAGTTTCTTCAGTTCTCAGTTGATCTATCCACTTCCTAATCCTCCTACCAATTACAAAAATTGTACAATGAGCGATTCTCATGGGGAAATTTTAAATGTGAATGTCCCTGGAAAAAAGGGGGCAGGAAGTGGAATGGAACGACAAACAAATAATAACAATTTTCAGTTCTAACACACGAAGATTTCTTAACCTCATAGGTTAAGAATCTAACCTATGAGGTAAGACCTATGAGGATAGGTTAAATCCAGAATAATTGGGAGGAGTGGGCTGCTTGGAATTTTCTAAGTGATATTGTTGCTTACATGCAAAACTGTGTAAACAGAAACAATCTAAGATTTCAGGTTAAATTATGTGTGTTTCAGTGTTTTTTCCCAGAACCCATAGTAAATGTATGGTCTCTTACACCTCAATGCAGAGCAGGATGACTCCTATATGGAAGCATAGTAGCTGTAGTCCCAGACAAAACAATAGTTATTTGCTATTTATTGTTACAGACAGCTGCATTACCAGAGGGATTTAAGGACATTTAGTGCAACACATGCACTCTATAACTGAGTGAACATGCCCTTTTGCAAACACATCTTCCCCTCTCAGTGCCGCCTAAAGCACTGAAACTTTCAGGCATTGCCTTATCTGTGATTGCTGACACCTGTTCTATGGGAGCAGATAATTCTAGAGGCCTGTCATTTTCTTCTCCAGCTGCCATCTCACCTTCCAGTCTCCTAAGGGCCCTGTCACCCTTAATCACAGTTTTCTTTGTGATGGAAACCACAGGTGAAGAACCAGACAGGTTCCAGACTTGCCCACAGCAGAATTGTTTTCACTAGATTCTCTGGGAAAAGGATGGGGGGAAAGTGGGGAAACAAGGGCAAAAATGCAGATGTAATACAACAGACAGCTACACCAAAAACAAATGAGCATGAATAACTCTCTTGTTGGACATTCTTATTAATTCATTTCTCCATATGGAGTTCAAGTATACTAATACTCCAGGCAAGGATCACGGTGTCATAAGGTTTGGGCTGAATGAAATACTTTTCTTTGCAAGACTGAGAAATTGATTTTCATTCAAAGCTCTCCAAACCTACATATGCCAGTTCCACTCAGGTCAACAACAGCAAAGCTCTGATTTACCTTTATGGAGCCTGAATTCCGATTTATTCTTGAGTGGTTTTTCAGCCAGATTTCAAGGTGCTCACAATACACAAAACTTTTTCTTCCATTTAGGTTTCTACATGAAAACAAAAATAAGAAAATGTTAGGACAGTGCTGGCCAGACTCTTCCATAAGCAGCAAATACATTAAATCCTTGGAAAACATGACTGTGCTGATGATCCTAGGCCTTTTGTGAAATCTAGCCCTCAATAATAATTCACTGCTTCTAAGTAAGGTCTTACTCTAAAGTGTGGCTATCAGGATGGTTACATGCCTCTGAGGAGGTGAAATAAGATTTGATAGTGACTAGGGCAAATGTGATAAAGAATTCCTTAAAATTTCACAGAGTGGGGATTGGACTGAGTAGAAGTTATATTAACTGTTTTTCAGGTTCACTGTTTTGGCATCACAGCTCAAATGTCTCATTCTGATCAGATCCAGCATTTAATGAAGAACTACAGAAACAGCAAATCTGACACAATTGCTACTCAAAATAATATTCAGCCCAGGTCTGCTCAAGATGCAGAGCTCAATCACCACATCCCACACCCTGATTTGTGGTGGGAGCTGAATACTGTTTCCATTGCCTAACCTTCTATCACAAAAAGCTGTGCAGCTAAGGTAGAGAGTGAGAGTCTTTTTTGAACGTTGGTCTATGCCATTTTTCTCTGCTGTCACATTAAATAAAAAAAAAAGAAAAGTATGCTCAGGAGTACAGTATGCCTAATTTAACAAAAAATGTAAGAAAATGTACCTTGCTCCTGCTGCAAGATTAGGTGCATTTGCTGAAATCACACTGCTTGTTAATGACTAGGTAAAGACTCCTATTACCTTTGGTGGTCTTTGGATCCGACACTAAGTGAGGCAGCATAAATAGATCAGGATTTGGAGGAAAGTTTAACTGTGCACCATCAATTTTATAGCACCTTTAAACCAATATTTACAATAGCTAGCATCAAGTGATTCACTATTTAAAATGTTCCCAAACACACTATTGACAAGCCTGCAATTTTCCTTCCATCTCCAAACTCCGGATGGGTATTTTTGGCCCCATCTTTTTTTTATATATTGACACTTAACTTTTTCTGTGCAGAATGTATATTGACAGAGCCATCAAGAGAGCAAACACATTAAACCTAAAACAACAAGCAAAAGCTCTAAATAATACAAATCTGGACCTACAAGCATGTATGCTGAAAAGATTTAGATAACTGGGTCTGCAAATAGATCCTCAGCCTTCCATTGGGGCTCATGTAGCAAACAAAATAAAAGCAAATCTTGCAATTATACAGACAATAACAATTTATAGTGCCAGGTCAGAGCCAGACTCGGCCTCTCTGGCTCTAACCATTCAGCAGGATGTTAGTCACACAAAGAACTGGAATCTGCTCAGAGCAGCCTTCCTAAAAACTGCACCAGCGAAGTATCTGCTACGTTTTTTGTGCAGTCAAGATCAGTTATTACTGGTTTTAACGATAAATCTCAGCTCAGCCAATGCACAGGGCAAAGCACAGCTCTTCCTTAGACCTGCCTGGGGAATGAACTCGATTAGGCTCAAGAGCCAGCGGACAGCAGGACATTATTGCACAGCAGCTGTGACTCCCCAAGGCCCCACTTCCTCTGCCAAGGCTTCTGCTTGAGAGGAGAGTCTGGCCCATCACTTTTGTCAGGTTTCTTTCATCTGTTATTTGTAGGAGAGAAAACAGCCACAGGTCAAGTATACTTAGGGCAGTATGGCAGCAGGGATCATCTTTACCAATGCACTCTACGAGTTACAGACCAAGACATCTGCAATTACACATCCCTTAGCAGCACAGGAGTTAACACACAAAATGGAGAACAAAAGTTGCAGGTAAAGGTAATGCTATTTTCTGACAAAGCATGAAGAAGGACAGACATTTTCAGTCCTCTGCCTACAATTCTAGACTTTGATTCATTTCTGTGAAATTTCTACATTTCTTCACTCAGCTCAGCAATCTTGAGGCAACTGTTTTGATCGCCAAGCCGTGTATGTTTTCTCTTTTATAAATCATCTCTGTCTCAGTAGGATGCAGTGTTACAGCCTAGTAATTTGCTTCAGGAAAGGGTTTCCTTCCCTCTGGTGGTATGATCTCTCCTCTCATGTTTGTGGATCTAGGCTTATGAAATAAACATTGGTTTTGTAACCTCAGAAACAAAACTCCTTGTTCTTGTGCTGCATGAAGAATTCTGGCCTGATTTTAGGCCTCTCAGAGGATTAAGATCACAGCTGGCTGTTGCAGGATAATTTCTTTTTGGAAGAATGGGAGTCATCATGCCCCACACAAGTCTGGCAGCAACACAGCTACTCCATACCGAAATTTTTCCCTCGGCTTTGCTGATGAAACCGGAGCTAGATGAGTAAACCCAGCTTGAGTACATCTATGTGGCACCTCAGTGTCACCTGCAGCCGAACTGTCACTTCCTCTTTATGAACCCAGATCCATGGATTGCCAGCCACGTGATGAATTAATATGCCGACAGCAGCCAAGCTGGGCTGCAACAGTAGGATCTGGTAAGTACAGCTATCACTGATGGGCTGCAAGCACAGCAGGAAAACCCATGGATGGGGAACTACTGCTTTTAATGTGTTGGGTGCTACAAAGCCTCCACTTGCTACATCAGTTTCTGTTAAGTTTATATATCTCTTCTATTGTTCATTACCCTCGATGTCTTCTCATATTTTTGTTTTATTTTTTATTTTAACCTTCAGCATCTTCCTTCCTGCTCTGTACTGGAACTGTCTTAACTGACAGTTTCATTACTCTTGAATTCTTTTGTATGAAACTTTACTGAGAAAGGAATTTCAGCCTCCTGTGAGAAATGGGTTTAAAGTTTTGCTTCAGCTCCTTTGTATCCTTTGGTCAGGATGTACATACTGAAAGGGGCCCAGAGACAATAGAGTCTCATAGACTGGCCTTTCTTGATAAATCATGAATATCCTTGTGCTATCGAATACTATGTTTGCTCAGCAGAATGTTATCTGAGTAAAGGAAAGGAAATTATCTGAGCAAAGGAAACAAAGGGGGAAAAAGCAACCTTCAAAACAGGAACTTAAAGGAATAGAGGAGTATCACCAAGGTGAAGACAACCAGGATTGGACAGAACATTGTCAAGGGGCCTGTGAAGGCTACCAAGTGGGCTAGGCTCATCTAGAGGACAACTGATGGAGAGGAAGATATGACCACCTGATGAAGTAAATGGCCACCAGAGT
This sequence comes from Pedionomus torquatus, assembly GCA_013398155.1. Classification (NCBI taxonomy): domain Eukaryota; kingdom Metazoa; phylum Chordata; class Aves; order Charadriiformes; family Pedionomidae; genus Pedionomus; species Pedionomus torquatus. The sequence goes on along the minus strand of VZRU01019673.1, from coordinate 50,031 downwards.
GCTTGTAATTACTAACAACGGACAGTAGCAGGGGGCAAAAGACTGTGGGACAACTCCTCAAAAGGTGCATTTAGGATAATGACTTCTTGGAGTAGGGGTGTTAAGACCTTACAAGGTAAAAAGGTGTAAATTTAATCTCTAATAGGTTAAGTGATCGGGAAGGATGTGAGCTCTAACTTCTCAACCGATGAGAGGGGAGACAGACACATAAGCAGCCAGGATAACATGTATATAAACCTAAAAATGAAAAGAGAATTTGTGCATCTGCCTGGAGATGCACCTGATTCAGCACTGTTTCGTAAAATTTTAATAAACCCCTGTTATACTTTGTTTTTAACCTTTGCTTTGATGACTTTGTCCTCTCTTATATTCTACATGTGAGCTGGCATTTCTCACACTTCCTATTGTACTCAGACAATGTGGCAATTGCTGAAAACCTGGGGAAAAACTGTCATGTGAGGAACTGGTAATATTTCTGTATTTTTAGTGGCAAGTACTAAAAAGAAGAGCTTAGTGCCAGTTAGCTTATGTGACTTGACATAGTGGTTGATGCTTTCTTAGGAGTGTTGTGCTTCTAGAAAAGCATTCAGACCCCTGGTTGTAGCTGCCTTTTTAGGCTCAAGAATTGTACCAAATTCACAAGCTTGCTGTTTCTAAAATCACAACATAACACTCCAGAATTTCCCTTAATCTTGAAACTTAGAAATGCTCCAAATCCAAGAAGGATGTTGCCCTCACAGTTATATCCAAACATCTCATATCTTTAATTTCAAACCTCTCGGTAATTCCAAGAGGCGAGGTATGGTGCCACTGCTGCAGAACTTGAACATCAAGAGGTTAAGTGACTTGTCACACCACACATGGGACCTGTGAAGAGCAGGTAATTCCCTCTGGATCTTTGTGTCCCAGGCAAATGACCATTCTTTTTACACCTTGTAGAAAAGATGGACAAAGCACAGCCAAATGAAAATGCAAAAGACCAGGTATGGCCTCCCTTCAGTCTTGGGGAAAAAGTCCCCCTTGACTTCAGTAAGCTCCATTCCTGTGTTTGTAGCACATTTTCTTCCCTTGATTGAAAAGGCCAATTCTCTCCACATACTGCTACCCGTTTGCATAAATGAGTCTCTTTTGACTCTTCCGTGTGGAACAACAGTGACGTGCAGTGGCTGCTCAGGCAAAGCACAGCAGCAGAGAACTGGGAATCCTGTTATCACAGGGACTGCTGCTCTGCAGCGAGATTACATTCATACATAACTGCTAGCAGTAAGTTGGGTGCCTGTGTCATGATAACAGTTTATAAATGAGTTTGCTGAAATGCCAAGTTATGTGTGTTGCAGAAGCCATTTCAAGCACTAATTTACACTGTATCCTTATTTCTCACGTAACAGCGCTGTTTAGAGTGTAATCACATTTTTGCCAAGTTTCCAAATGAATAGAAAATATTTGTATTAACTTGTAGTGCTTGCATGGGTTGCAACTGATAGTGCAGGCTGAAATCTCTACATGTAGTGAGAGAAAATCTGATGAAAGTGATTAATCTCTAAATGAGCTATTGGGGAGGTTTAATAACATCTTTTATTCAACTTGAGGCAATTGAGAAGGGACACTGCCATTAGAGATGGTGAAGTACAGAAACAGATACCAGTTAGTTCCATGTCACAAAGTTAGTGACTGAGTAAGCTTTTGGGGATGCATTTGTCATTTTGGAAGGACACACTGCTTTTCAAGTGCCTTTAGTGGTTTAAGGCTTGTCATGTTGTCTAAATTCCAAAGGAATTGGGAGTTCCAAGGGGATTTGCTATGTGAGTGGTTTGCTCTCTGTGAGATTATCTTTTTTAATTCCTTGGGGTGACTGTTCCCACAGGCAAACCTAAGACAATGGGGTTAATCACAGGGTTAGCTGTTCTTTGAACAGACTAAGGTTTACCCGTATCAAATTCAATCCACTTCCCAAATGAGTAAGTATATGGTTCACTGGGCCTTTGGAAATAAAATGGCAGAGAAGCAGCTTTAGAAAGAGTGGGTGTGGGAGTTACTACTCCAATAAAGAATGTAGGATCACTCAGGGAAGGATTGATGAGCTCTAGATGGTATGTAGGAAGAGGCCCTTGAAGTTAAGAGAGGGCAGTTTGAATTATAAGACAGATATCCCAGTTGTTATGGTAACAGAGGGTCCCGATGCACTGCTATTATTGCCAAGGAGGAGTAAAAGGACTTTCTGGTGAATGGGAGAGCAGGAAAGTGAGCCCAAGACAGAATCTTAAGGAAAGGTCTGTGCCCAAGGAAGGGCTTGGGAGCTGGTGTGGTTTATCTATTGGATATCTGTACAGAAAGTGGACTTTTTTCTCATTGATGTTGCTGATATAATTGACACACAGCAAGCCAGAGAACCCTGAGGGGGGACAACAAATCCTACTTTCAAGAGGAAGCCAAGCCAACAGAACTCCCTGCTTAGGGTTACAATTGTGTCTCCGTGGGGTAACGTGATGAGCAAGTGTTCACTAAAGTAGGACAATAAAGACACTGTACTGTGCCTTTTTGTCAGTCAGCCCATTCAGCAAAGGCATTGCTGTTCAGCCGGATTATTAACACCAACTTCCACTTACAGGTTCAGCTGTGGCAAGCCACAAAAGTCAGGCAGAACAGTGCTCTTAAAGACATGGTCACTGGTGTCCTGGTTTGAGGTAAAACGCACCAATTTTCTGTTTTACAGTTTTACTTTCTTAGCTGGGCCTCTTCTAATAAACTAAACTCTGAAATTAACAGCACATTGTTCAGAACTGTTTCGTCTCACAGTGATAAGACCTGATTATACCAAGGGATGGGTATGAAGAGAGGCCCTTGTTTATCCTTATTGCTAGAAGAACCGAGGTCAGATAATTTTCATCATTTGCCCCATTGGAGGGCCAGAAACGTAAAAGTGTAAAGGGGTCCCACCTGCAAGGAGGAGCGGACAGGACAGGTGACTGAGAACTGACCAACAGGGGTATTCCATCCCATCTGCATCGTGCCCCGTATAAAAGCTGAAGGATCAACAGGTCAACCCCCCTTCTTCGATGGCCGA
>VZRU01019673.1:26702-46933 GCA_013398155.1 Pedionomus torquatus | reverse complement strand
TTTTTTCTAAACTCTTGAATCTCTTTAATTTCTTCCTCTCCTCTCTTTAACCCAAAGGGGGGAGAGGGGGACATCTGTCAATCAGGTTTTGGTAAATTTGGCTGAAACCACAACAACTGGTGATGTTGTTTCTTCTACTTGTCTGCACATGCTGTTTTAGAGATGCCTGCAGGACAGTCAGCTCAGCGGGTCCAAACCCTCCCTGCTACTGGGTGGGGAGTACTTCAGGACAGACACCAGTGTGTCTTATTGATGCATATTGTTATAGCAGCAGCTCAAACAATGAGTATCTGAGTATGAGGTGATCCTGTAGGTGGATGTCTTTATTTCTATTGGCCGATAAAGCACCCCATAACCATTTCTTTCTTCTTTTGCTTTTGTCAAATATGGCATTATTCCTGACTTTTAAGAAAGAATTATTCACATCTTTATGCTGCACAAAACAGATCTTTTATCTGCCTCTTCACTGAACGAAACAGGCCTTGTCTTACCACTCATGTAGAAGTTTTCCATTTTATCAGAAATGTCCTGGCTCAAATCAAGGTCCTGTCATATGTGAGGTTTGCCACAGACAGGAAGGAGATAAAGCTTCCAAGTCCACTGGCTACAGCGGTTGCCATGCGCGTAACGTAACATTTATAAACAGAAAGACAGCTCAAAAGTCTTGTTATTGCAAGCCCTATGAAGTTTGTTGCTTCTATGGATTTCATCTGGCAGTTAAAAAAACCTTTTTATGTGGGTTTTTTTTTTTTTTCATAATTAAATGCTTCACTGTATAATACTAGCCAAGTGGGAGCTGTGGCAATAAAAGGTTTATGATGCCACAGGTTTTTCACAGTGCTGATGCAGCCAACTCCAAAAGGCTGTAGAAATAGAGAATCCACAGTTCTGTTCAGCCTCTCTGTATGCTGCAGGCACTGCAGACAACATTAGCTTATAAATATTTGAGAAGGCCAAGTTGGATGGAGAAATATGTTAGCTCCTTCAGCAGCCAGATGTGTTGTCCAGAAGCATAAGCCATTAGCAAATGCTGTTCAGCTATTGGCAGACAAATTCCTTTCAACACCTAGGGAGCATCACACTGAGAGAGTCCCAGCCTTCCATGACAAGTGTTTGCCTTGTCCTTGGCAAAAATGAAAACAGTAAAATAATGAGCCCAAAGCTCTTCAGGGAACTGCCTGCCATCCCTCCAACCCCAACAAAGGAGTCTTTCAGCCAGCTTTGAAATGAGTGGTACAAGCAGACTATTACAAGGACTAAGATGCTACTTTTTAATACTTCACTGCTTGTGAGCTCTAGTCTGCTCCAAATTAAATTTTAACCCATTAGCATAAACTATCATATGAAGGGGACCAGGCTGTAGAGGTGGTGTTCCAGCTAAATGCATTTTAATTCTCAAGAGTGCTGTGAGATGACTTGAGAGCATAAATGCATTCAGCTGTCGGAGGTTTTCTTGGGTGATAGGTTGAGAAACTAGGTCAGGTGTTACAAGAATTCAAATCTGTCAATGCCACTTTGGTTATGGTGGGGTATGGCATCACATTCCTCTTCCTTTGCCTCTAATACTCAGCTCCACATACTGCCAGATTGCTAACCAACTGCTCTTTGTTTGGGGACTACCGTTCAGGGATGAAGATACAAATAGTGTTCATCCAACATGTAAGTTTAGCAACCTGATCTGCCATAGCTAAGAACATTTTTTCACAGGAGATGCTCTATCCTAGTACTTTGGCTTGGTAGAACCACAGGTGTGTCCGAGGAGTCTATGCAGACATATTTGTAAGATCAGGAGTGGACAATGCTCCACAGCACCCAGGAAAGGAAGACTGAATCTAATAAATATGAGAAGTTAGAGTTGGTCTCTCCTATCTGGAGAGTTGTATAGTTTCAAAACTCAGCAATGCCTTGGTGAATTTCACTGAAGCCACTCAGATCATACTGACTTTGCTGGAAAACACTGAGAGAGGGCCAGGAAATTAAGAGTCACAGAAAACTGTAGTATGCTGTTTCCTGCAGAACCCGTCTTATGTTTTCTGGACAAATCTTGAAAGCTGTCCCTGTCAACTGTTTAATTCTTAGACAGTCTGCCACATTCAGAGAATAAGCCATGGCATAAAGCTACTTATTTTTCTCTTATTATCTGTACCCCCAGATATTCAAGTTGATTAGTTTCAGCCTAATAAAATAAAAGCAATTAAAATAAACATTTATGCCACAATTGTAAATAAAATACAACGCTGGTTGATCTAATCAAAACATAGCCATAAATGGAATGGCTTTAGCATTTATCTCCTAGGAAGAGAAGCAGCAAAGATCTTTAAGAATGTTTTGTGATTATATTTTTTTTAAAGAAAGGGAAGGTTAACAGTTCATTTCCAATGATCTAGCATTTTAACTTAAAATTGGCAATGGCTGGGAGATGTTACTGACTTGGATTCTGCAGTTTCTTGATGATATTCTCTGGGCTATAAAATAGGGGAGATGGGGCCTAGTCAGCATGACAGTCTCTTCTGCCCTTCAAACCATGCAAAAAGTAGTATGCATGGAAATGAATGCTTTCTTTCCAAATACTAAGACGTCAACTTCTTAGTTTAGCCACAAGGTGTCGGCAGAGACCGCTATTTCTGTGCAAACCATATCGAAACAAAAGTTCCAGCAAATCAGAGCACTCAAACTATGTTTACAAGCAATACAATCACCAAAGTGTATACACTGCCACTACTAATATGCATCCAAAAATTGAATGACAGTGACAGGCTGAGGAAAAGGCTGGCAGAAAGGGAGGGAAAAGCTTGAGGGCCTACTTAGGGTTAAAGCTGATGTGTAAAATGTTGCAGAAAGGCAAGTAAAACAGCATTATAATGTTTTAGAAATTTTTTTTTTGTAATCTGAGTGCAATCCAGTAGTTAATAATCTGTAACTAAAACCAGGAATTGCTAAACTCTGTTGGCTGAACTTGGCCTTCAAGGTAGTTTTGTCTTGCCTCCAAGAGCATCTGACCAAATTCCTGGTCATGTTAATTGTCAAAATTGCAGGTGAACATGCAATTGCTGGGCCAGCGATTGGCAAACAAACTGGGAGTACAGAGGCACAAGGGATTCTCTCTTGAGCATGTTTACACTAATTCTGGGGACAGTTTGATTCTCCAGTACAAAGCCAGAGCATTTGTTCTAACTTTTTTGGTCCTGAGCTGGGGCAATTTAGCCTGTTAATATGAAAATGACAGTCAGGAGGCCAAAGGACGTGTTTTTTTCTGATATATCTTGACTAACTATGAACTGCTTCACTGCAAGGAATTTACAAAATGAGCCAGAGAAACAAAATCCAGACTTACAAAGTAGGCTCAGATTTTTCAGATTTTGTTTTTCAGTTTTACACAGTTCTGACAGCATTGAGTTTCATTTGTAAATAATGCAAAGCAAGTGATAAAACTGGAGGCCAAAATAACTCAGTGTCAATCAAGTTTGGGAAAATCTAAATTATTTGGATCTATCTCATGGCCCAGTTCCAGTTGCCTTTAGCAGCTTCAGTGGACAGGTACTCCATGCCTTGCTGTGGTCAGCTGAGTGGAGGGGTTCTGAACAGATTCTGTCTCTCTCTCCCTGCTGGCCAGCCAGGCAGGTTGGTGTTTTAAATTTGGAAAGAGGAAATTAAGAATCCCACATATCTGCATAAGGTCAGTCAGGTCTATTGGCTCTGGGTGAGCGATCAAGAAATTAATAGAGCTACTTGTATTGAAGCTGTGTCTGAACCAATAATGTCCCCTTGGTCATCAGAAGTGGGTATACAAAGACATTCAGGCTGCTCTGCAGGAGGCAGGTCAGGAACAGCACAGACCCAGACTGAATTCTTGTTGTTTCATGTCTACATTACATTCACCAGCATCTCCTCTAAATGTCTTGTACATCTGCAGTTTCTTCATCCTCAAGGATTCCTTTGACCTCCCCTATCCTTCTCGGCCATGCCTTGAGGAAGCCTTTACATTAGTAAGTAGTATTGGCCAGTAGCTCTGTGCGCTCTGCCTGCTCAAAAAGTACTGCTCTGCTCAGTACATCTGTTTTTCTTCACTTTAAATGTGGCCAATTACCTATGAGTTTGCAATTCACCAGAAAGTGATGGGAACAGTCCATGTCCTCATTTTGGAAGTGCACCTTGGGAAAAATACAGCAAAGAACTGGGTATTAAATAAACATTAGTTTCAGTAAGAGGAAGAAACTGACAAGGTCACTTGTATCAAACTGTATAAAGACATTTCCTGGATGTTTTCTCTTTCTAGTGTAACTCTTCAAAACATTCACAGTTTATCTGTCTATTCCAAACCATTTTTTCCCTTTTGTATTCAGAAGGAATGTCAGAGAAATTTAGGGATTATACAAATATTCAGGAACAGAAGATACTCTTTATTACCATTGTGATAGATACTGAAGGAAGCCAGTATGAGAAATTTAGGAAAGCCATGGAAATGAGAATTGCTCTAATTCAATAACAAATTCATTGGCTTTCTAGATTAGAAAGTCAATCTAATTTTTCTAGATTAGATTTGATCACTTGAATATTTTCTATTGCAGCTGCGTGTCTTATAAATATCTACCACATGTGACACAGGCACTTCAAAAGCATCATATAAACTGTAGAATAGATCTGTGGAAAGAGTTAAAGAAAAATATATATCTTACTTCTTCCATGTCTTTGTAAATTATTCCCAGCTCCAATATGTAATTTTATTAAATTTTACAACATTCAAACTAATGGAAAATAACATCTGTAATAAATACTCAAAAAATAACACAGATGATATTTTACCATTACAGCTTACAGTAGTGTCTGAGTAACATCATACAAATTGTACTATAAATAGCTTCACCAGCACCAAAACATGGAAATATTACAATTTACATCATTCACGTAAGCACATGGAATTTTGACTACAAAGGATTCTTCTCTTTCTCTTCTTATAGAGCTTTAACTTGTAAAATGACTCAATTACACAGTCCAAATATAAGGCAACATGGAAAATATGTGAAAACCAATGTGGGAGCAAGTGAGAATTACAAAATTGTACTGAGTATTAACCAAATTTTTACTGCTCAGTCTATTCAGGATTTCTAGCCTTGATTCATTCCGATAACAAGCAAGGTCTGCCAACTAAGGTCTTAGACTGGGATTCAGAAACTCTGGTTTCATGTGACCTCGGGCAGTTTTTCTAAGTTCTCCATTCACAGCATGGTAGTAATAATGTTTCCTTCTACCTCCAAAGACTGTAAGTTCTGGGAAGCTCCCTGTCACTATTTTCTATAAAATAATTGGTACTGTGGGACTAAGATCAGAGCTGAGCTCAGTAAGAGTAAATGGACAATCTTTAACACAAGACACAATGATAAAATTGTTCAGCTATTTAACAGAGGTAGGTAAATGATGCCCTTGGCACTACCAGAGGAAGTACAGGAGACTTGCCCAACAACAGTGTGCCTTGCTGCCACAGCTCCTGAGTCACAGCCTTGAACTGTAATATGCTGAAGTCCTCCAGAAATACATGATCTAATAGAAACGTAGTGGAGCTGTCAACACAGCTTATTTAGTCTTATTAAGTCTTTATTCAAAGCTACCGCAGCCAGGGGGGAAATTCTTCATTAACTTCAGTAAGTTTTCTCTTAAATACCATAACTTGGAGGAAAAAAATAATAAACAAAAAAATGGATTGCTTGGCATCTAGTATGAAATTCAGGTATCCTGTGTGTTCAGTTTTACTCAGCAGTTTTCAGTACACTTCAACATAAGCTAGCACAAAGCGTGTTACTGATTTCATGAACAGGAAGCACTATCAAAATTGCTAAGTAAAATCTGGAAAATGCATCAGATAAATCTTCTGTGTTACAGAACTGAAAAAGCAGCTAGCAATAAGCAGAAAGAGGTAAGTGTGTAGCCTGAGCATCTGAGAGATTGAGGCTGGCTACAGCAATTAAAACATCTGGAAAAGCAGCTGTGTCTTTCTCTTGCAGTGCACTCACCATTGCACTGCACTTGAGAACTTCACCATCACAGTCACTACCATCTGCCAGGTAACTATTATCAAGTCATTCACAGTAGCTGGGCCTTATATCCTTTCATTTTATCACAGCACCAAAGCCCAGTTTTAGAAAACTACACTTTTCTCTGCTTTTATCCTGTAAGAATTTATTTTAGGAAAGAGAACATGATGCTGTGTCTCTCCTTAGACATTACACATAGATGGCATGGATTAGGCTTCTGGGGTTCCCTGGTTTCTCAAATCAACCCATTTTTGTGCGCTGTCACAAATAAAGTGGTACAAGAGAGAGGAGGGCCTCTTTATGGAGACATTGGGGAAAAGAAAGATCCTATAAACTCAGGTGTACACCAGAGCAAAGATTAATCTTTGCCTCACTAGATGTCCTAGCCATGCCCTAGTGATGGAAATTATCACTGGAGTTCTCCAAATATTCTGAAGTTCTTCATATTATAGTTCTTTACTTTTGATTTTACTTCATGCAACAAAACTGTGTTAAGTATGCAGTCTTAACTGAGGATATTTACACGTCACATTCTCTCCTTGGGTTCAGGTGTATAGACATCACATATCCCTATGTGCCTCCAAAGGCAGAAAGACCAAAGGAAGAAAGTATGACCTACCTACCACAAAGGAGCCACATCAGAGCAGCTCTGCTGGCAGAGGCTGCCATCATGACTGGAATCCCAGGCATACATACCAGGAGTCTCAGAGGAGAAACCAAAAGCTAAGCAGAGCATGCAAACTGGCCTGCAAGGTCTGAGGCATTTTGCTGGGACTGCAGAAAGCAGAAAAGAAAGCAAGAAGCCTACCTTGCTCTAAGCAATGAATGGAGATGTTTTCCGAGATGCCAGGTGAAATTATTTTGGAAACACTAACACTGCAATGTACTTTCTTCTCAAGTCACAAGGGTTTCCTTATTGACAACAGTTGAAATGTTTTACTCATTTATCAGAATTCCGGTGTTTTATAGCTAACTGTGAGGAACAGGGTTTTTGGCAGCTGACAAGATACTCAATTACAGCCTTGCCGCTTTTATTACCCTTTGTGACTGGATGGACCAAGCAATCCACATTTCTAAGCTCTGCAGAGTTCTGCTGTTTCAATGATACCTGTTGTTCATAATGCCTGTTCACGTCGCTGTTTCACACCTACAGTTCTTGCTGCCAGGAGAAACACAGCCCCGGTGAGCACTTCTGCAACAACGGAGATCCAGCCTAGTGCCAGCGACCAGCCAAACCTGATGTCAATTTCTACCAGGAGATCCTTACTCCTCAGGAGACAGACAGCTTCTTCAAAGGCAGCAGCTGAATATGCAATATAGACACTGATCCCAGTAAGTGTAATAAGAGCTGAGAAAGAAAAAACATATTTAGCTAGTTAGCATCCACTGCAGAAATTAAGAAGAATTAACTTCGTATCACTTAGGGCTTCTTTACCACTCTTCCCTATCTTCCCAGGCCACATTGCCAATAAACTTCTCTTACCTTTGAAATCTAGTTGAGACTTTTTTGGGGAAGAGTGAGGGGGAAGTAAAGGGAAGGTTATTTCTGTCCATTGAATTGAATGTGTTCTCACTGCTAAATACTGAATCAAAATGTATAACAGCAAGCCTCTCAATAAAAATCAAGTCATGTCTTTTACAGATACCTAACACATGTACATCTCAGTTCTTGATGCTGTATTATAATGCATCCTGATTCCTCACTGCTCTTGCAAGAAATCCCATGGAGACAGAGATACTTGCATTTCTGGTCAATGCCCTGAATTTAGACTGGTTTCTAATTTTGAGTATTTTAAGTTTTGTGTGTTCAATGTAAATGTGTTGGTCTTTGCTGTCATCTCCTACCATGACTCCACTATGGAGTCATGAATATTCCACACTTCCAAATAACTGTGCCAAAGACATCTTTGGAGCAGACTAAAAATAAATTAATCGAGGCACGCAAAAAAAGAACTCGGACGTTTTTTAAATTAAAGGACTGTACAGAAGCTAGCAAACTTAGGGAATGAATTTATGGCTTTATTGGATTAATGGCAGGAAAGATGTGATAGAAAGGCCCTGGATTAAAGGACTGTAGTCCAGGGAAAGTAGATACTGGAACACTTGTAGGACAAGATAGTGTCTTATCTGACTCTGAGGGAGAAAAATTTTGGTCTGGCTTTTTGTTAAATCACAGTGCAAATCTAGATGAGTCTGCATTTCTTTGCCAGAAGTGAAAGTTTGAGTAAAGACAAAGCAAGATAGAAGTGCATTGGATTTTCCAACAGTCAAAATTCACACTCCTATTTCTGATTCTAACCATGCCGTGATGCCTGTACCTTATCCTATCCCCCCACAAGGGGGGAAAAACCCACTTTTTCTATACCTTTTGTCAGCAGAAATGGAAATGACTGTTTTCTTGACATTTTCAACAAGGTATTCTGACTGTTATGATCCCCCATAAATGTGGCCACATTTCCAAAAATGGGGAAGAATGCAGGATGTCCTGGGATGTGGAACATTTTAGTTCTGTTTTTTTCCAAACAACTCAGATTTCTGGAATTGCATTATGAAATATTTATTTCTGTTGACAAAACTATTAATGCCAAACTTAGTGAACTGGAATATATTATAAAACTGTGCTTGCTTGTTACATGCATCAAGCCACAGTGCAGCTGAAACAGATGAACAATACTGCCCAGGCAGGAGGAGGGTCTGGTGTCACACCAAAAGGCCACCCTGCAGTCTGTTCACGCTGTCCTGGGAAACAGCACTACTTGCATCTTCAGAACTATTCAAGCACCCCTCTCCTATTATTGTCTTTGTGTTTCTTTTCCCTCTTTGCAATCCCAAGTGTTGTAGAAAGGCACAGTACTCCACTCCTCAGCAGGATAATCACACTTGACACTTAACAGCTTTTCATCTTCCACTTACTATTTGGAGTAGTTTTCAAATAGCCTAAGCCTTTTTAGTGAATACAGCTTTCTGATGTTCTAAGCAAACATAACTTACTTTTCTCCTTTTTTTCTTTTTCTTTTTCTTTTTTTTTTTTTCAGAAGAAAAACATAATGGGGGATGGTTGGTCTTCATAAGAGCTTTTCAGACTAAGAAGGTCAGTCATGACTTTGAGAAAGCAGCATTTGCTTCCAGCAGTGTCTTAGCATTCTCTTGTTAAAAACAGGACTGTGTGAATAGCTGATTACTCCAAATACTAAGGATCCCCTTTTCTGTTGGGGAAAATTACTCTTTCAAATTACATTGTGAAAGAGCACTGAAAATCTATTTGGAAAAGAAAATGGAGATAGATTTAAACCCAGTTTCCCTACTTTGACAGAATGTTGTTAGTTTTAATTCATAATAAATCACTTTCTAAAACACTGAGGTTTTGGTTACAGCAAAAATAATAGAAAATAAAATGTAAAAGGATTTTACTACCTTTAAGTTAAAATGTTACACTCCAACTAAAATAACTCTTTAGGTTTTCCTTTTGTGCCCCACAGTTTGGAGACAGCACTGTAGTTCAAAACTAGCAGCACAGCTAGCCCAGAAAGGCCTAGCAAGACCCTTTGCAGGAACTCAATGCAAATGCCTTGGAAAAAAATGTCACTTTTCTTAATAGTTGTAAGATCTGTGCAAGGATATTGAACCCTATGCGAAATTCCAAAGTCACTTCTCCGTTACTCCATCACACTCTCTGTACAGAATTTGGGCACTGTGCTGGGAAGGTATTGAATCTTCTGTGTTAATGGGCACAGCAAACACATTGTATTCAAAGTGTGACTCACTCCACAAGGATGTATGGTTGTGTGTGATTATTTGCCTTTCCTGACTCTAACTGGCAGCTTTCTATTCCAGAAGCTGAGCAGACACCAAATGAACAAACACTAGCATTATTCTGAAAGCTAGATTTTTCCCCTAGAAGACAGAATGATGTTTCCCATATACACTACCCTATTATTTAACGTGGTTAAGCAGGGAGCTGGATACAGTACCTCCAAAAAGAAAAAGCAGACCCGTCATTAGAAGCAGTAGGTAGGCCCTGGCAAGAATACTGATGAATCCAGTCATTCCTCCAAAAACCATCAATATGAGGCTAAGGGGCATCAGGATGACAAATGTTCCATGCATGTCTGAAGAAAAATGAAGAATGTTAATATCTTAATATTTTATTATGGTGGTGTTGTACTAATAATTATTGAGCGCAGAGCCCCATTAAGGATCAAAGCCTTACTCTGAGCTGCACAAACAAGGAGGGGGAGAACCTCTTCGGTTTTTAGTTTAAGTCAGCAGGACAAGTATATTTTATGGAGAAAAAGGTAACATACAGAGCAAGCCCTCCACAGGATTACAGCTTGTGTTTCAGAGACCACAAATACAAAGGATATGTCTTTGTGGATATATCTTAGCTGGTGATGCATTGCATAACAGGTAGTCACTCACAACCTTAATAAAAAGTAGCCCTGGTTATCTGAATCATACAGATCACAGTGAAAGGTATTATGTTTGGGTGGTGAGATCCAGCAGATGTTTTCATTAAGCACATTCTGTTCTGTCACATGTTCTCTGTTGAACTGATCTAACAAATTGTTGACCTCTTCCTTTGTTGCAGCTGACCATCAACTAGAGGTAAATTTTACCATCCAGCTCTGATTCCATGTCTCTCATTGTTTTCTACAGCAGCTTCACTAAGTACATTAACCTACCCTGGTTGCTTCCTCCTGTGGTAAATGTTTTACATTAGTCTTTCCTGATCCTTGTAACATTTTAATGGCTCTGTAAACAGAGGGTTGCTATGTATTTTTTCATATCACACTGTTTATTTCATTATAAACCATCTTTGTGTCATTGTTTCCTCTCATGCACAATGTTCAATCCAACCTTTTCTAGAATTATAACTGAAAAAAGTAATTACAGCTTCCTGAATAAATTTATTTCATACCAGAATGAAATGCAGAGTTACTGAGAAAGGGAAACTTTAAAACCATTTTCTGAGGGACACTAGGCTTCATTTCATTTTACAAAGGAACAACAATACACCATTAGCTGGTTCCCAAGAAAACAGAGTCATTAAGAGATCACAGTTTGTGTGTGATCAGATGATCGGGTTTTTATAAGTCCACCGAACTGAAGACACTCCACCTGCCACTGGCTAAGGATCCAGCTTATCCTCTTCAATATCAGTGAAAAGATAAGACACAATCATGTACATATCTCTGTTGAGCTGGAAGCTAGGAAGAGCCTGCTTGGGATCAAGGCAGATACTGTTAATTTCTGTACTTGAGTGGAATGTGGTTTCAAGACATAATTATTTGTTTTGTGTAGTACAGAACATGCTCACAAGAAAAAATGTAGCACACGAAAAGGTTCTGGGAGGTGACCCCACTTGTTCCCACATATGCCCACATCAGGACCAGCTGATGCTCAGACAGCGTGAATTCGGCACTATGCACTTCAGGGAGTATTTTCTCTCCTTGCTTCTAAATTTAAGGAAACTCCCTGGGCTTTCCTTCAGCGAAACTGGCTATGGCTGCTGTTGCTGGCTAAGGAACTCAAACCTATAGATAACAATTCTCAGATATTAATGGTCAAATCAGTCTTCAGCTTACTGGGTATAAACCAGTCTGTCAAAACTGTTTGCAAGTCTTAGTTAAATAACAAGAAGAGAAATAGCCATGGAACTTAGTTGAGGAGTTCTATATAGTTGGAAGTGGTTGTTGGGGATGTGATGCTATATAATGTGACAAAAGAGAGATTCGACATGCAATTTAGTTCTCATGTTCTAAAGGCAGCAGGAACAGGCCAGTCTTCTGCCTTGTTTCTGCTTCCTGAGGGTATCAGACCTGATTTTGATTCCCCACCATTTTGGCATCTGTGTGTCCTCTTAGATTTGGTCTTGTACGTAAGGTGAAAAGGCCTTGGAATATAATCTAATGCAATTAACACTTTAAAAGTAAGACCTGTCTCAGACCCAGCTTTGCTGGGAAGGGAGAAACAAAAGCAAGCTCACCACTGGGTCTGTGCTTTGTGATTTTCCAGGTGTCCCTCACTAGTCAAAGTTGCTGCTAATAAACTATACATCAGGACAGTAGCACTAATGGTTGCTGTTTCTTTGACTTTCCTTTTCATGGTGTCATTTCAGCTACTGGAGCTAGGACTCTGCACTTAGCCAGACATAGCTGGACATAGTACTCCAGATGGGGTCTCACCAGTAGAGGGTCAGAATCACCTTCATCACCCTGTTGCCCATGTTTCTTTTGATACAACCCAGGATGTGATTGGGCTTCTGGGCTGCAAGTGCACATCGTTGGATCATGCTGAGCTTGTCATCAACCAACACCCCCAACTCTTTCTCCTTAGAGCTGCCCTCCATGCATTCTCCACCCAGATTTGTGTTGCCCTGACCCACTGCAGGACCTTGCACTTGGCCTTGTTGAACTTCATGAGATTCACACGGGCCCACTTCTCAAGCCTCTCCAGGTACCTCTGAATGGCATCCTTCCCCTTCAGTGTGTCAACCGCTCCACACAGCTCGGTGTAGTCAGCAAACTTGCTGAGGGTGCACTCAATCCTACTATCTGTATTGCCGACAAAGATGTTAAACAGCTCTGATCCTCATACTGATCCCTAAGGAATGCCACTTGTCACTGGTCTCCCCCTTGGACATTGAGTCATTGACTGCAACTCTTTTGAGTGTGGCCCTCCAGCCAATTCCTTATTAACCAAGTGGTCCATTCATCAAACTCATATCTCTCCAGTTTATAGACAAGAATGATGCACAGGACAGTGTCAAAATCACCTGCAGCTTTTTAAAAATCAGATATTTAATGGATTGTATTTGGTTAATCAGCACTTTTATCACCTTCAGTGTTCCAGTTCAGTACCTAATACCCATTTGTCCTTCTATGGAATTTGCAACTGTATGCAAAAATTATTCTAAAATGCTGTCATGGAAACCACTCAGGCATCTGAATTCATACTGCCTGGCATATGACATTATGCCATTATATTCCTTGATTAGAGGGACAGAATTAGTTTATAGAAGGACATGACTTACAATATCTTTACTGTGTTTCTGTCCTCTAATCATCTTGAAAGTTAAAAAATCAGTTTTGTAGTCATTTCAGTGTCTTTTAAGTTGTGTTGAAATATATATTTATGCATTATATATTATAAATATAACTGTCTTCATTTCGATTAAATTAATCTAGTATTGAAAAAAACCCACAACTTAATAATTTTGCACAAGAAAAGGTATGTGCACTTTCTTGTAAAACAGAATTCTTAGTCCAACATGAAAGACCCAATAGTTTAATCCCGAAAATAATGAAAAAAACTGATGAACATTTAAAAAACACTCCAGTTGTTTTGTAGCAAAAAATACTTTAATCGCTTGATCTCAGCTAATGAAGTTTTACACCAGCTAGCCAAAGCTGTTTTACTAGAGGTCTGACCAAAAGTCTGCCAGAATGACATCTGCAAGCCTGTTTCCAGATCTGTGAATTTGGCAGACATTTCTAAATTACCACCCAACACAGTTGTTGATAAGGTGTTTGTGACAGAAATGTGTGGAATGAACTAGAAATGTTGACTGGTGTCAAAAGTAACAAACTGCATATCTAGCAGTTTTGTTAATCATCTCCTGTTAACATGCTGGAGCTTAACTGTTTCAAACTAACTTTGGATTTACTTGTGGTTTACAATAGCAAATAGTCTCTAGAAATCTGTAATCATGATCTCATCAGAAATACTCCAAATGGCAGCAGTTCAGAAGAGCTTAATTAAGGACCTGTTTATCTTCCCCAGCAGTGAGTAAACAGACAAAAGCCTCTAGCTGAAACAGAATGCTGGAAAAAGCAAAAATGAGTGGGGCTGCTCTGGAAAGACTTAGCAAAGCCAGGAAGTTAACACTGTACTGAGAAAGCCAGATCTGTTTGCAAAGAAAGGACGGACGGAAGGACGGACGGAAGGAAGGACGGACAGAAGGAAGGACGGAAGGAAGGAAGGAAGGAAGCAAGCAAGCAAGCAAGCAAGCAACTTAGAGGAACAACAAGCAGCAGAAAAGAACTGCTCTCTGTGGCTAAATGTAAGGCTTCTGGGCTTGAACCCCAGGGACATGAAGGCCTGGATTCCTCCCTGCTCAGCAAAGAGATGAAGGTGGATGAGAGTGAATGGGGTTAGGGTACCCCAGGACAATGAGAGACTCTCTGGACTTTGTGTTACACGTTTTGGCTTTGTGCTCTTCTCCCACAACAAGTCTCTGAGCTAAACTGCAAGACAAATTGTAGACAGTACAAATAAAATGATACTAGACTTGTTAAAGGTGGACAGTGACAAAATCCTTTAAAACTAGGAAAAGATAGAAAAATAAGTGTAAGCAATGCACTGCAGTACACACTCCATTGCTATGATACCAATGAATTTGAAAATGAGAACATTCAGCAGAAGTTGTCCCTCACTAGGTCTCAGCTGCAGTGATGCTAGTTATCCCAGATTTCTATATATATTTGTTGTGGTATCTATTTTAAGTAGCAAAGCAAATTTTCACTGGAACCTCTTTGAAGGACCACTGCGCTGATGTTCAGAAACATAGCAGATTCATTTAGGTATATACCTACAACATCAATTCAGTTACAATTTCTATTTACATCATTTGGATCTTAGTTCATTTGGCCTCTGAACTGGCTCTTCCCAGGTATCCCAGCCCTAGCTGTTTCCTTCTGATAAATTAAAACCAAAAAGAAAAATTGTGAAGAACTGTAAATACCCAGGAAAAACGTAATGGCAGCCGTAGAATAAAGTGTTCTGGGATTAGGAGCAGGAGTATAAACTGTAGTTTGGTACAAATGAAGCAGGCCCATAAAGAGTGGGGAGAAGTGTGAAAGCAGCTGGTTAGTGATTGTTACAGGGTCTACACGCTGTTAAACTGTACCATTGAACTAATTTTGTTGAGGAAGAAATCAAGGCAGTTGTTACATTATAACAACTGAGGTATCAGTAACTGCTCTTACTGCAAAGGTTGTTTCACACCAGGAAGCACTAACTTCCCTGGTGGAAGCACTGACTTCAATGCAGCCTCACAGTTCCAGACACGTTGAGGTCTAAAACAGAAAAAATAAAAATTCTCCGGGGAGCAGTAGTTGTGCACAGGCAGCTGCACACACAAGTCTTTATATTATAACAAGAAAAACATTTTCTTCCAGCCATACATAAGTAGAAACCACATCCCTTAACCGATCATCTCTGGATGGCTCAAGAATAGAGGGGGCCACTAAAAAGTGACTAGTAACAGGAAATCGATCACTGGCCATGGTGTTCATGCCACTAACAAAAAATCAGAGGCTTAATCATACCCTGTAGGTACATTACACAGCCAGTTTGCGTGTCAGGGACAAAACAGGCAGCCATTAAGAAATAACTGTAGGTCCTCTCAAGTTATATTTCATAACACTACCTCCAGCTCTGCAGCACAGATGGGACCCTGCACATCTTGGGATGAAAATGGCCTGTAGCATTGCTGTCAAATAACGTGCTATAGATGTTGCTTTGATATATCACAAGGAAAAAGGAAAGGGGGAAAGAAGAAAAAAAAAAAAAAAAGGAAAAAAAGAAAACTTCGTAGCAATGTGGTTTTAAACTATGAGGGGATGGAGGAGAGGGGAAGAAGCCACACAAAAAAAATCCACATTTAAGCAAACTTCACAATGCTTTGAAAAAACTTTAGACACAGCTTCCTAGAATTAGAAAATCTTATAGAATTAGTGCAGAAGGCCAATGGAAGTAATTTTTATGTTACCAAGCAGGGGTCACTATCTAGCCATAGCTGAGACACATAGGACAGGTTACCTGTTTCTGAAAATTCAAGGTCATAGAAGAGTTTTGACAGGTTACATGAGTAACCAGCAAACACATTACTTTCTCCTTTTGACAGTTCATCTGTCCTGCAAGAAGTACTTGAACCAAGTCCACAGTACAAATTGATTTTGACAAGAAATATTTACAAAATTGTTCACTTTTGCAGGGATTACACTGGTGCTGTCTTTAGCTAAATCTATACTAGAATTTACTAATTATTAACAATACGGACTTTGGTAAATGAAAAATATTATATTAGAAAAAAAACCAAAAGTAACCTTTCCCCAATGTAAGTTGTTGGGTTTGGTTTTGATTTTTTGTTTGGGTTTTTTTGTTTGTTTGTTTGCTTGCTTTTTTTTTGTTGTTATTGTAATTCATATTAAATTATTTTACAAAGCTGCAACTCTTGGGGAAATATTTTCAGTAGATTAAGTACTGCCGTCTCTTCTACACACCAACTCCCCTCTCTCTATATGTGATCCTTAGATGTGATTTTGAATGTTATGTTTGCTCTACTGAAAAATGGAAATGCTGCTCAGAACTCCTGATGCAGCTTTCTTTGAAGTCAGAGTGACATCCTCTTACCATTTAGCGAAAGGTGGATTCAGCTCATCATGGAAAGAAGTTGCTTTTTCTGTTTGTCTCCCATAGCTGGCACAGGAGAACACATGGCAAGACAAGCTATCTGGAGTGTCTTTGCCAACAGATTTCAGTTTAAAGGTGATTTTTAGAGGACTATCTTTAATCACCAAGAGACCCTAATAACTGCCTAAATTGTGAAAAGTGACACTTCTTAGAGAGAAAGTATATACTGTATGTCCAGCTGGAGGGAGTGGTAAGAAAAGACATGGAAACTTAATGTACAAAAGGCATGTTTATCTCTAATTAACTAGGAAAATTCCTCAAGAGTATTCCCATGATGTGAAAATACAGCATACTCCCAAGTTTTAAAAGACCTAGGTTGACTGCCTGTGGTAGCACAGAACTTTAACTCCAAAATTAAAAAAACTCCAACTTTTTAATTTGCCAGGACCTCTATTTGACGTACATCATAAGCCTAAAAGGAACCTGTGGGGATGAGTAGGAGAGAGGTTGGAAGTGTGGAGGGAGGGAATGTGAAGACTTTTTGTTTTCTTGTGAAGTATTTGTGCTGACAGTGACCAGCACTTCTGCTTCCACCTAGACCCAGCTCTTTGTGCTCAGCTGTAGAGCACGGATGGTTTCTCCCATCTTTTTGGCACTTCCATCTAGTTAAGACATGCCAGGTGAAGAATGGGGATGGGATTCCCAATGTGTTACTTAAGTGCTTGCATTAGAAGAGCTTGCAGCTCTTCTAAATCTTTTTTAGGAATAATAGGCAAGAAACACCTTTGATGTTGCCAGAGCTCCTGAAATTCAGTCTGCCACTCAGTGAGAAATATGGATGTAAAGCTAGGCAGAATGAGATTAACTGCACATGAATGTGCTTCACACAGACACCTGCCCAGGCACACATACAGAAATAAGTGATTTTTTGAACTAACTGGTTAAATCTGTGCAACTGGACTGTTTGCCTCATAAAGCAACCTATGAAGACGTTATTGCAAATACACTGGAATCCATGACGTCAGAAAACTCTAAAACTGTAGTTAAAATGTGATGTAGATGAAGATGGAGGTTTGCCTTGATCTGCCTCAATATGATTCAGTCAACACAGTCAGAAAATATTTAAGAAGGAAGTATAAGGGGAAAGTACAAGGTAATATCCTAGTACTTAGCAAACCTAGATAACTTAGAAATACCTATATTTCCTAGAAATAAGCAGTACTGACCTGGCACTTCCTATCCACAGCTGCTATTGCTGTGGGTCTGTAGCCTCACCACACTAAAATTGCACTGAAGTTGAACATCTAAAATAGCAAAAAGTGCACTCTTTGGGGCATTCTAATCAAACCTAATAGATTCTTTCAATGAAAGCACTTTTTATTTCTTATCTTGTAATTTTTAGGCAGATTACACCTGCTTATAATAAAATCTGCAAGTGTCTTAACAGACCTGAAGTCTTTGGCTAGGAACCAAACCTACTACATGACAGTAAGAGATAAAAATTTCTCTGAGGCTCTGAAGAGTCCGTAAACATAATTACATATCCAATTTTTACTCATATTCACTATTTTCTTATACTTCATGTCTACCAAAGAGCTGTTCTTTCTTTCCATGTGAATACCATCTTTATAACAAAAAAAAAAAAAAAAAAAGGCAGCTGTAAAAAAGCTCTGTACAGTCTCTGCTTCTGTTTTTGCAGAATTCATTTCATTGAAGATCTGTAATCCAAAATCCCAGTGATTGAGAAAAATTATAGATGTAGCTTTTGCAAATAGAAACACAACTTTTGAAATGCTAATAATTCTATCATAAAATTCTAGGCTTTCCCCAACACAACAGTTGAGGTGCTCATGATCAGTTTGCTAAGGTTCAATTAACTTTGAACTCTCAAAGGCATTTTCACTGATCCTCACAGTTTTCAGCAACATCAAGCAGCAGACCTCTGTCTTAGGCAAGGAAGAACAAGAAAAGGCATCTTCCAGCTTAAAAGCATTGACAGACAATCTGTGCTGTTAGTCATGAACCCATGAATATGTTTGTACAGCTGTTTCGATAGCCCACTGGAATCTCATTCGTACTTTAACTTATTCCTACTTTAACAATCTAGTTACTGTTGCAACACAGCTATGTTGGCATCAGTACCTGATAGGCTTATTTTGCCACGTTTGCCATGCTTTTAGCTATATCCTGAGATCCTGCTCCAAGAGACTAAAGACACCTTAAGCTCCTCTGAAGGATTGCCCAGGGAAATGGCCGGCTTTGTGGGAAAGAATACTATTTTAAGATGTTTTTAGGACAAATGCAAAAATTCTGCCAGCAAGGGGTAAGTAAACAAAAGATTAGAAAAAAGCAAGACCATATACAAGCACGTATGAGAGAAGCATTGTACAGAATGATGCAAAAAAGTTAAATGATCTTTTAGGAGAAAACTAAAGATGTTTGAAAAAGTTTAATTTGGACTTTTTGAAAATATTCTGAAATTGACAAATCAATCTGAAGAAAAGAAGCAAATACCAACAGTTTCTACAAGCAGGTAGAAACTTGAAGTAACTTGAAGTAATTTCTTGAACACGCTGTTCTTCAAAGAGTTGGAACACTGCTTTTAGTCATCAATTTATTTTCTTAAATTGCCACATACGTAAGATTTTTTTCAGTCCAGGGAATCCCACTGAAAGGATAGGTACATAGTTGTCTTAAAGAGTTTAAATATGTGTTTAAGCATTTTCAGTGATCAGACTCTTTTGAGGAGATTTTGAACATTTTTGTCTTTTATTTTTAACAATTGAGTACCTTTCTGAGCCGTTCCAGACAGAAACATCTTGCTCCTGTGGAAGAAATAAGCTGAACTTGACATTACATATGTGGTTATTTCAATAGTAATCCCACTTAAAGACCACATGCAGTGACAGATACTGTACAGAAGTAGAGTCAAAACACTATCTCACTATTCCCCTGTGAATCAGAAATGGGACCTTGTAAGTCAGGAGGGAGGGAAGGGTGGATGGAAGTATAGAAATAATATAGAAGTTACTCACACAAAAGCTGTCTGTGTGAATCAGTGATGTTTGCATTCTCATGCCAGAACGGGTTTATCAAAGGGTAACATTCACTCCTCACTAATAGAGATGGGAAAAAAACAATGAGAAAAAAAATAATACCTTATTGCAATATATCCTCTTTTTTGTGTGTTTGTATATATAATTAATACCTCATTATCTGCTTTAAAACCAGTCATTCCTAAGCAGGGAAGGAAAGGAGGGGATTTTCAGTACCCAACATTGGCCAACTTGTGCTCCCACGGGGCCTGACCACTAAAGACAAGAGAGAAACATCTGCTCATTTCAGTGGAGCTCAGGTCAGAATCCCCTTAACCTGCTCCTACCCTGCAAGTAACATCCTTTCCTGCCTGTGACGAACATTACTCCTTGTTTTTAATGGTGGAATCAAAACCAAAAGCAATATGCCAGCATATGCTGGCATACAAATTAAACTAAATGGGGAAAATAATATAATACCCATATAGGTTTTATGGATTTTTCATTAAAATCCAGAAGCGTGAAATCCCAAGCAGGATCAGATGCAGCGTGATTAACCTGGAGAACTTGGTGAGTCTGTAGCTACTTATCTTTAGGTAGTATGGGATTAAGTTAATTTTGTTTACATTTATATTAGTTATAGATATACATTTCAAATGGCTAATACATATATTGATGTATTGGTATAATCTATATTATTTATGTGTAAAACCTAAATTGATTATTTTTATATTCTTTATATAAATATATA
>VZRU01019673.1:0-26197 GCA_013398155.1 Pedionomus torquatus | reverse complement strand
CTCGGCTCCAGGTTACCGCGGCGCCACCGGGCCCTGCCCCCGGCTCGGCCCCGTTTTCCTGCCCCGCACGTCAGCCCCGGCCCCGAAGGTCTGGGTCTGTGGGGAGGGGCCGCTGAGGCACGGGTAGGGCAGCCCTTGGGAGTAAGGCTGCCTTCCTGGAAAGGGAGAGTGGGGAGGAAAGTATCCTGGTAGCTTTAGGCAGCCTGGAAACTGTGGTGGTCTCGCCGCAGGACACAAGCCTCCTTACCTCAAGCACCACCGTCCCTGAGGAGAGCAGGGAGCTGAAGCCATGGTCTGGGGAGCAGTAAGGACTGGTGTTCTCGCAGCCTCTCTGCTGCTGTCTGTATTTACAAGAGATTTCTTCTTGTTCTTTGCCTTCCAGATGCCAACCTCTGAAGGACAGATCTAATTTGAAAAGTGGTGTGAGAAAAAGCAGTAGCGTGGCAATTGCTGCCTGATGCAGTGATGTCTGTGCCCTGCTCTGGATCGTTTTCCTGTCAAAATGGAGGGAAGGACGCAAGCCACATACCCTCTTCCCCAAACTTCGGAAGGACAGTCACGTAGTCTCCAAGCGCACACGTGTTCACGTGTGAGACCCTAAGCCACACTTCACCTAGCCTCCTAGTGATCTTCGGCCCACTTGATGCCGTGAAAGACGAATTCACACTGAAGTCTGTTGGATAACAAGGTAAACTGCAGTAACACGACATTGTTTTTAAATCTGCAGAGCATTTACTATAGAGCTTTACTGCGTCACTTCACTGGATAGCGTGCAGGTAGGGTCAATAGGGCATCTTGTTTTCTTACTTGTAATTCAATTCAGGCCTTCCAGGGAATTGCTAAGTAAGTCATTAAAAAATCATTTATTTTCTGGCATGGACACAGAGCAGAATGCATGACATCATTACCCATCCATGGCAACAAGCTATTGGGAACCCATAAGGTTTCGGCAGAAGGATCAGTCAAAAGGAAAATACTGCTTGAGAGAGAGTGTTTATTTAAGCACAGTAATCGTCAGCACTACAGACCACATTTTGCTCTGCGAAAGTACTGAAAGGTGTATGTTTCTGGGATTATTAATAGCCTTTCTGTTCAAGAGTACACTTCAACAGCTGAAGCATTATTTTGAGCTTTTGCTATCTCTTTTTTAACATCTCACAGTTGTATTTGTAGTATATGAAAGTGCCTGTGTAGTCCCACAAACTAAGCACCTGCTACCTCATCGTAATTGTGATGGTCATATGAGTCTTATCAAGTAAGGTGAAATGTGTTGTTAGATTAAGTGATCAAGTAAGAAAAAATCCCCTCTTAACTGGGACTGCAAGTTTTTTCCAACTATATTTGCAGAGTTAGTTGAAAGTTTTTCTTAGCCCCACAAATACCATGTATTGAGCAGATGTTTTATCAGCTGTCTTCTCATAAATCTAAAACAGAGGCATTCATATGCTTAAACTGTCATGGCACTGCAATGATCAGCCATTGTCATCTTCCATTTAAAAGCAAGGGAAAGCAAAGGGTGTAAAATTGTAGGAACGTTTAACCCAGCTGGGTCCAAGGTGTTAATCTGGTATTCTATGAAATGTTTATTACCAGTGATGAACTGCATCCTGGAGAGTTCTTGTACAGTCTTGGGACCCACGGAGTTCTGGACATATGCTTATTTCTAGAAAAGTTATTAAACAAATTCTTACAGCTGTCAAGATATGTGGAGGTCCTTGTAGAATCTGTCTAGATTAACTTGACAGTAAACAAAAGTTAGAGCCTGCCAACTCGTGATCCTGTTGTGACCAGACTGTGAGGATAGAAAAGTTTGTCAAGAAAAAATCAACTATTCACGGAGGTTTAATTTCCACATCACCGTAATCTGCTCAGGCATTCATTCTCATGCTGAGGAAAAATTAATTCCTACAAAGACAGAAAACTAAAAAGTAGTAGTTCACCAAAGCACTTTAATGTATCATTAGGAAAGGTTCATAATGAAAGGAGAAATTCAGTAGTACAGATTAGCTTTTCCAGAGATTTCATTTCCAATTTACTGAGGTCTCTAAAAAGAAAACAAGACTCTTCAAGTTAAACTAGAATTTTCAACATAAAAGATTCAAAATTTTAATCTAGTCGTATCTTTGTGGAGAATGAGTAACTCACTTTGCATAGATAGACTAGGTGTCAGTTAGATGTGCTAACGTCAATCTGCTGCTCAGAATATCAGAGATAATTCAGAAAATGCTCACAAAACTGCAAATTATTAGTGCACAGAGTGCAATACAGCAGAATTAGCAGTCTTCTAATCTGAGCAGAGCTTGTGTGAGTAACTTTTACCCCTTCCTTTCTGCTTGCAATATTACACGGATGCTGAAGGATTCAGAGGGTGTTGTGCTCTGGAAATCACCAGCATGTCTTCCCACGACTCTTATTGGGCAAAATGCATCTACAGTAAAGTTCCTTCTGAGTTGTTTTGAATCTGTGCTACACTGGTGCAGCAGAGGCCTCAGCCCTGTGACTTTTAATGACTGAGAGCTAAATCCAAATGAGATCTTTGAGGTAAAGTTGCTGTGGAAGTACTATACCAATTGTGTTAATACTTGAAAGTGAGTGAAAGCCAGAGAAGTGAATTGGCACTTTGTGGTCAATCACTCTAAATGGTTTACTGAATATCAGTGTTCAAAGTAGGAAACAGCATGCCATTAATCCTATTACAGACATGCTTGCAATCAGCAAAATGTCCACCTGCTGTCTGGATTTAAAAGAGCAGTTCCTCTCATGGGTCAAGTGTTTGTCTTTTCAAACTATACAAAATATCCATGGAGGTTTGGTAAGCAGGTATACTTTTTTAGATGTTCATCAAAACCTTTCTTTTTAGAACAGACCCTTCATACAAGATGAATTTCTGGATTTTCCCCAGTGTTTATTTTATTTCATTTATTTGTATTTGTGAAAGAGTTCATTGGGTTACTAAAATTAAATTATATGTAAACTGAGAAAGCAACGGATTCCCACAATATTTATCCATGTGACTGCAGGAAAGTAAAAGCCAGCCAGCATAAATGTGCACCAATGACTGTAATTAATTGCTGCTAGAGAAACAAGTGCTATCAACACACCTGATGTTATTCACAGCCTTTCCTGGGGAAATATCACACTTTTTCAGTTTTTCATTGGCTGAAGAATTAAACAGAAAACCACTTTGCATTACACTAAAGCTAATTGGATTCTGACATTTATTGTTATTTTAAGCCATTAAAAGATTACCTCAATTACTTCCTCTGTGGTTCAAAAGGGAAAAGCAGAAAGGCTACAATATTACTATTTTCAGATTTGCTGCTCTTTGAAATTACTAGCTTCTGGCTAGTTGATCCAAAGTTTGACCATTACTTCTCAGATTTAATATTTTCATCATGCAGTTGTACACATATATTTTTTGAGCAGCCACCACCTGCAGTGAATTTAAAGGAAGACTGACCAGTAACAATTTCTCTCTGATGAAAGAAACCCATGGGGTATAGACACGTCGTATTGAATTAAAAGGGGACATGCCTGAAGTACCCAGCACAGAATAGCATGACTAACTTTGGCTTTTTAAAAGTCTAGTTGTAAATAGTTTTGATGGAGAATTAGTTGTTGAGATTATAGTAGGAGAGATTTCTCCTTTTGAGCCACCTGGCTAGATGATACTCTAGGACTGTACTGCAACGAAGTCTAGCAATTTTATTCTAGCAAATTACAGCAGCAGCAAAATCTGTAGTAGCATCTATCATTTCACATACCATTTACCAGGGAAAAATCTTTGATCAACACATAAACAGTACTAGCCATTTCTAAATTTAAGTAGAATAGCAACATCTGTACAGTGATGCTTACATGGATAGCAAATAATCCATGGCTAGTGTTTTCATTTGGATGGTCTATAATCTTTTTCATCGTGTTGGGTTTAAGTGCTTTAATTTCAGGTTTAGTTTCTCTGTGATACAGGAGTGTCTTTTCTCCAAGGTCACTCAGAAAGTACACTGCCAAGGACACCTAGGAAGGCTAATTTTAGGAAAGTCATTGCTTTTAGATAATGAAAAATGAAGAAATAGAATTATCTGGCTTGTTGTACTGAATATAAGATTTCTTAACATTTTCTTCTGGGCTCAATCTCCATCACTTGAAAACACCTGAAGATCTTGTGTATCACTTTTCTTAGTCAGTAATTATTCCTTCAAGTCATCCACTTGGCAATTCCCAGTGATAATGGCACCATGTTTCACCATGGGGCATCCCAGCTCAAATATTGCATTTAAACATACCTCAACAAGTTGCCTTAGCCTCGCATACCTCAGATACGCAAGAAAGATGCCAGAATTAAAAAAAAAAATAAATATTGAAAGTAAAAAGCAAAAGCAGGTCTCATTTCTCTTTTCTTGAAAGTTGTGCACCCTGGAAATTGATTTACAGAGCACTGGTTCGAATTCTGACATGGTTACATACAAAGAACTGCATAAAACTGAGAAGCATAATTTGATTTACTGGAAATGGATGTAAGAAACAAAGTGAAAAAGAAAGTTTGTGTTACATAATCTTAGTAAAGCAATTATTTATGTAACATGTCAAGCAGATGATCTATCAGTAATAAGAGTGTATTGAGCAGGTAGAACAGATGCTGATAAGCTCAAACACTGAAAGTGACAGGCCTGATGGGGACAAATACTG
This sequence comes from Pedionomus torquatus, assembly GCA_013398155.1. Classification (NCBI taxonomy): domain Eukaryota; kingdom Metazoa; phylum Chordata; class Aves; order Charadriiformes; family Pedionomidae; genus Pedionomus; species Pedionomus torquatus. Next base: position 21,508 of record VZRU01019673.1, on the reverse strand, counting down.
TTCAGGAAGGTTAGAGAAAAGAGGTCACAACACAAAGGCAGTACAGGAAAAACAGAGAGGAACCAATTGACCCATAACAAATATTTTTGACTGTTGAAGAAGTAAGTGGAAAATAAGTGCTTGAAAGAAATTCCTCCTCAGTATTTTAGGACCCTGACTTGCAGGATGCATTAACTTTGGTCTTTCAGACCTATCAAGAAAAAAAAAAAGGAGCAAAGTAGCTTTAAAAATAAATAAATCATGTTAAAATATGGGACTTTTATTTTCCATCTTGTCCACTGAGACTTTCATAGGGTGGGCCTTCTCCTTTTGCCTGGCCATGCAGTCTTGAAGTGCCCTCCTGGATTGTAACACTTCTCACAACCTTTTCTAGGTCCCCAAGGGCATCTCCCCATCAGCCCTGCCACACCACCAGGCTCTGTTCTCCATCCATTCCCCCAGGCAGGACGTTCCCTACATGTGTCCTTCAATTTTTGTTTGTCCAATCCATGTGATTCCCAGCTGAGCACATCCATTTTGTCTTTGAAAGGCTGCAGTCTCCTGCTTCTTCCACAGGATCTGGTGGTGCATATGTAGCAGGGAAAAACCAACATGTAGCAACACTGAAGCCTTACTTCTTGGGCATTAGTCACACATTATTTAGAAGATAATAAGGCCCCAAGTGCATAAGATCTAGATGAGAATTCTAGGAGTCTGGGAGAATAGCCTGATCTGCATCCTCACTTGTGAACAAAGGTTATAAAAGACTGCCTCTGAAACAGATTGGGGAAGAAGTGAATGCAGTGGATGTGATACAAAATCTCTTTATGGCATCAAGGCAAATGCTGAAGTGCTTAATTTAATTGTCTCATCTCCATTGCACAGTTATGATTTTTTACAAAGTGAGATATTGCCCACTTGAAGCAGATCATAAAGATCATGTTCATCTGCATGACTTTGCTTCAAAGGGATTATGGGGCACTCTTACAGTTTTAACACTAGTAGACAAGAGGGTAGATTGCATTAAGCAACAGGAACAGCAGCATTTTTTGGCTAGCCCACCTAGCTCAGAAGAGGATGTCTACTGTGGTGTGTGCTAGCAAATACAGAGGAGGCACAATGAGAGGGAGGTGCAAAGTACAGGATGGCAGAGAGGAACGGGTCTAATGAGACTGTAACTTGAAATTAAATGACCACTGATAGTGAACAGTTTGTAATAAACTGCTGAATTATCTAATTATCACTCTGTCTTGAATAGGCCCAATTTATCTCTAGTACAGACTTCTTGGGACTCAGTCAATAAATGAAATTGGCCCAATTCATCATTTAAAACAAGCAGTTAGATGTCTGTAAAGCTGTTTGGTATGCGAGGTAAATTAAAGTCTTTACCTTCCTCTTTTCATACACTGCAGGTCTAAGCTTGAGGCTGATTCACTGCCATGCTGGGCTGACATGCTTGAAAAAGTAAGGAAAAGTAGTGCTGAGATGATCGTTATTTTTCAGATTCTAGAAATCTCTTTTGCTGCTTTACACAGTGCTTTTACTACTATTTGCGCCTAAACAGCTCTCTTGCAGGATGATGGCTTCAGCAGCAATAACATCTGACTGCGAACACCTACAGTTTTCAATCACTATGGGGGGATACAGCTGCATGACTCCCACTAACAATCTTATGATATAAAGCCTTTGTCAGTCAAAGCCTGCCACCTATTGCTCCTTCTGCTTATGGAGTCAGTGACATTGATTGATCATTTTAACACAATATATATAATCATGACAATAAGAAGGCAGTCTTTCAATACATACAGTTTGGGATTATTTTGTGTACACATCTACTCAGGAATTTTTAGGGTTTTATAGGTCTTACCATTCTGGAATGTTGTCAGCAGGCCTATATCAAATAGTATTTTATCATTACAGTCTGATATCAAGCTACAAAACAAGGTTACAACAGCCTTCTCCATAGGTTACAGTTGCCTTCTCCAGAATATTTAAATCCAGTGAAAGTTGGTCTGTATATATGCCTTCTTGCTTCTCAGTTTGCTCCTAAGTAGTGGGATTTTGTTTTCCAGATTCATCTGCCTCCTATGGGTCTTGCCCATAAACAAGGCTGAACATTGCGTCACCAGGAAAAGTTAAAGAAGATTTCTAAGCCAATCTACTTGAAATCACATGATGAAGTTTCATAACCCATAACTGTGATATGTAATCACGTCATCTAAACTGTGGACTGGAACCCAGGTGATTTGTGTGCACAACTGTGAATGAAGCTGTTTTGGTCACTTGCTTTTTTCTGAGGTCAAAGATCTAAGTGAGACATTGCATGTGATGGATAAGGTTGGTCTAATATTTATTACATTTCTACCACTGACTCACCAATAAAAGTAACACTTCTCAAGGAGTGAGGTGTGATACGAAGATTGCTTTGACATCAGGACAAATAGCAGCAGGTTTTCAAGCTCAATCTATAGCAGGGCTCTCTGGTGGTTTGAAGATTATATACGTGCAGATATGATTCAAGGCAGCGCCTTGTGTAAGGGTCAGCATGAACAATGAAGAAAGTCAAGGAGAATCAAGCAGGCTGAGTGCTTCCAGAGCTTCTGAATGCAGGTGGGAATACAGTGATTGCATCTTACAACTGCACGCCTTTTCTGTCCCTACTCTGCATGTTGTCCCTGGAGAAACGTTCCACCGTGGTATCCTTACGGTGAAGTGTTGTTTCTAAACAGACAGTAGCAAAGAGACATCAGAAATGCCACCACTTCTTCTTTTTGCTTTTTACAAACTGCAGAGGAGTAGCCTGGAGCCTTTAAAAAAGCCTGTCAGCTTTAAAAAAAAAAATCTTGTCAGCTTCTCCCCTCCACCCCCCCTTCCTTTGGAGAGGGTGTGGATGTGAAACGCAGAGTTTGGAACGCCATTACACAACTCAGAGTGAATCACTGCACTGTTGGGGTCTTAGGTTCCAATGTATGGAGTGACTGAAAACTCACCCTTCAGGGTACTACTATGGGAGAGGCTTAAGATGCTCTGGGTGTCAGGACACTGGCTTTCTCAACAATGGTTTTAGTGTTAGATTTTTAACTCTTACATTACGGACAGAACCCCAACTTTATTAGAAGAAAATATCTACAACTGTCTCTTCAGTATCTTAAGTCTGAGGAGTATTCCTGTTTCGCAGAATGTTTCATGAATGGAAGTGAAATGAAAGTAATTCGCCCCTCGCTGGCTGTTTACAAATTTTCTTCAGGAAAGTTAGGGGAGCCTTCTGTCCTTCAGGCTGGAAGTATCGATGAGACCAAGCTGGACAGGAGCCAGACTGCACTGGGAGACTACATAAGCACAGCCTACAGCTGCTTTAAGGACAGCCAGAAGTTAATGGCAATAATAAATTTTGAAAAATGCAGTGTATATTGTTTCCTATTAAAGTCAGCAAAACCAATGATACCTCATCTTTCTAAGCTCTCTCAGCCCTAATAGACAATGGCAAAGAAGTATTCTCGTCTACCTTAAAAATAAGTTAAAACTGGTCTTGTGCAGAACAGAATGACAATTCCTCCCCCAAAAACGTACTTGTGAGAGTGAAAAAAAATAGAAGTGGGTGAGAAAACACAAGGAAACAATGAAAAGACCGAGTCAGCATGACAGGTACTGGCTAGCCCAATTTCTCACTACCCTTTATGGCTCCAGTCCCCAAAGTTATCTATTCCCATATAATTATTTCCTGGGAATGCCTCATGTGGGAAGTAATTTGTAAAACACCATTGTTCTGCCTGACAGTGAGAGCTTTGCAAATTTACTGTTGCCAGGATGACACAAAACAAAACTGCTGTAGCCTAGGAAAAGGGAGATGGAATAAAGACAGTAAAAATAACATGATTATAGATACTGCTTAATCCTGCAGTGAAAGAAGTCCAAATACTGTCTTTTCCTATCCTCATTCTGGTACACCAGCATAGAGATATCTCAAATGAACCAAACCAAAATGCGTAGAGACAAGGATTTTGAATGGAAGCTTAGGGTCATTCTTCATCGTTTAACTACCAGTTGAATCTTTTTAATTGTTAAAATTCATGTGGCTAATGAAGGTTCTGATGCTGTCACTCATCTGGTGAATAAACAGCTTTGTAAATGAGAAATCTAAATTTACTGTCTGTGTTATAGTCACATCTCTTTCCTGAGCACACACTGTAAGATGTAAATTATTTCAAAAGAACATCTCTAAAATCACAGAAGATTTATCTAAAATTGAAATAACAACACGAGTTTATTTCTGAAGGGAAATACAAATGTGTAATTTTAAAAAGTCTTAAGTAGCCCTAAGTAACTCAAACGAGAATCCACTTGCTTACTCTAAAGCAAGCAAGTTGAACTGTACTAACAGCGTTGTGTTGTTTGATATGCTTTAAATGCCCATTATTTTTTCAAAAGAAGTGTTTGAGACATTATTAAGTAGTGTTTGTCCCTCATTATGTTCCAGCACCAAAAGGCAAAGACTGAAATTTGCTAAAACTTGAGGCTGTTCAGCAAAATGAAGGATTAGATCGGCTCTTTTGTCAAATCTAGAGAGCAAAATCCTTTTTTTCCACAGCTTAAGTTAAACTCTGTATGGAAAAGAGAATCTGCCTTAAATTTCATCTGCAACCCTGTGTAATGGGTAGGCAGACATCTCAACTGCTACTCATTGTATTAAATTCCAAGGACCATATAACTTCTGTCAAGAAATATCCCAATGATGATGCAATCTGTCATTCTTACGCTTTAATTGTTACTTGCAAAAAGATGTTATCCTAAAATGCCTCTCAGTTCTTGAGAGTTTGTAATGCACTGGATTCAGTCAGTCATTGTAGACTCTGTCCTGTACTTCCCTAACTTTCTCTTACTCCCCTTCCAGTAAATACTGTCTCTTTCCAATTTATCACTCTAGTCAGGAGATGCTTTAGAATAAGATAATGATATTAATTTTATATTCTTTAGAAATAAAAATCCTGAGTCAGTTGCATGAACTCTCTTGCAAACTCACCGCCGGGCAATGCAGTAGTGATTGGCTGACATGGTACTTGGCCTTGAATATCTAAATAACGCCACCTCTCTGGAAATTCTATCCCTTACTCCATCATTAGGAAAGTTGTAATTTATGAAGCCATGCACTTATGAAACTGAATTTAGCGCTCACATTAGCAAGCACAAAAGCATTTAAGAAGACGAACTTAGCACAAGCTTCCTGAATGTACCCCCTCGGCGTGGCTAGAGGTGAGGAAATACTCGTGAAGCTGCAGCAGTGACCCAGACTGTGCCAAGGGAAGTGTCACGGAACTGGAACAGGTTAAGACAAGATTAGATTATCTGTTCTATCTTCATACTAATACCTAAAAGTTTTCTCTTGCAATAACTTTTAGATCTGGAGAAAATAAGGTACTGTATTGGGGCCCTACTGTGCATCCCTCAGAAATTGCATCAGTTACATCCATCGTTCACCCGCAGACAGAAAGGTCACTTAGTTGATCATACTTTAAATTAATTTTCAAGAATGCTAATTACAAGAGAGATCTGCACCTTTCACTAATTTCTCTAATCCTGTTAGGCAAAACAGTCTAGCTTATAGGAACTCACAAGCAGAAGAATTTGGCTTTTGTATTGTCTTTTGCCTTTTTATTGTATAATGTTCCCCTTAACTGCCCAACAGTGCTAAAATCCACAGAGATAGTACCTTCTTCTGTTTCTGAAATGGATTTTTGTACAGATAAGAGAAGGGTTTCCATCTCTTAAGAAAACGTACAAACCGTACCTGCTGTATAGCACCCCTGGCTGAAAATCAGCCTCTGCTATTTCTAAGGAAAAAATACCTCTTGCTCCATAAGACTGCATCCAGCATTTTTTTCCCACCTGCTTTCAGTTATTAGCAAGACCAAATCTATGATATGCAGTAATTACAGGTGGGTTTTGTGGTTTGCTAATGAGAGCTTCTAATTAAGAAATGGAAATACTGAACTTGTAAAGCCAGGAATTCTAATGTTACTTGGTACAAGGTACTTCATTTTCTAGAAATTCTTAAAATTTTCATCACGTCCAACTAACAGCTGAGTTCAGCTGAGTTGCCTTTTTTTTTTCTTTTTTTAACATGCATCTCAGCCAAGAAAGGCTGTGAATTCTCATGTTTTGCCAGCTTATCATTCTTCAGGAAGGTCTAGACAATGCTCGGGAAATAAGGTTGGGAAGGTCATTTTAAAGAACCACAGAAAAATATCTCCAAGACAGATATCCCTCAACAGTAAATTCCATTACTTTTTCTCTAATAGCAAGGACAGCCCAGGAAATCATGGATTTCAGTAATCAGCAACTACAGCAACTCAGCCATGCCTGATCCCTGGGGAAGGGGGACACAGCAACCAGCAGATGCACGACCTCTCTTTTATAGGCTTCTCTCTTATCTATGTATTTTGGTCACATCTAAAAAAGCTTGAGATACTTCCAATTACATTCTAAGAGATGCCTTAATCTCAAGTCTAAACATTAATAGAGAAGAAGCATTTACTGTGTTGATTTTACAGTGCAAGGGCATTGCACACAGTGCAGCAGAAAGCCACTATATATTCATGAGAACCACAACTGTGTCCTTTAATAAACTATTCATTAGTGTTTGTTCACAGAAAGGCATTAACAAGAAACCCACGTGGCAAGCTATCCTGCAGTATTTTCCAACAGCTTAAAAGTAATTTATCTCCATAAAATGTAATTTAGCTAGCATATACTACTGAATCTGGCTTTTGATTTAATATGGCTTTATTTAGAGGACTGTGTGTGCAAGACTGGCATTATCAGAAGAAGGATAGAAAAACTCAATCCTCTCCAATAGTTTCCTGTCTCTCTTGAACTGGGGAGCCCAGAACTGGATGCAGTATTCCAGTTGTGCAGAGTAGAGGGGGAGAATGACCTCCCTTGACCTACTGGCCACACTCTTCCCTATGCAGTCCAGAAATCCATTGGCCATTTTGGTAACAAGGGCACGTTGCTGGCTTGTGGATCATTTGCTATCTACCAGGACCCCCGGATCCTTCTCCTCAGAACTGCTTTCCACTGTTGAATGCTGTTTTCATCCAAAAACAGCTAAGCACAACATAGCAGCTAAACCCTATGATACGAACCTTCTGGCTTTAATGAGCTGTAGCAGCATCACTTAATGATTGTGGCAGGATACTGAGAATTGCTGGATTATAGCCGCATCTCTGACTTTGTAAAGCCTCAAGCAAACCATTAAAATGCTGCAATTTGGGCAATGAAAAAAATATAAGACCCCAAATTAGCAGATGTTTACACAGAGGTCTTTTTTTTTTTTTTTTTTTTTAATGTTTGCCTTGATCTTTGCTTCTCTCGTACCATGTACACAAGTCTAATGATCCATCTTTAGTACTTTCTTGGTGTGCTGTGGGGATTAGCTAATGACTGCACAGCTCTTTGAAGATGTTCATGCTATTTTATTTTTAATTAATGTTTGCAAGCTACTTTGAGCTTTTCTGGTGAAAGGGCTTTAACAAGTAGAAAATTTCAGGTGGTTATTAGTCCAACACACAAGAGGGCAAGATGTGGAAGTAAAATGAGACTATGGGAGAAAGGAAGCATCTCCATTTATCAGACACCTGGGATCTGTAGGTTAATAACACTGAAATAATTAAAAAAAAAAAGTTTAAAAATGATGAGGCAAGCATACTGCTCTGAGAAATGGCAGCCTCCCAACGCATGTGCTGTCTAGAAGTTTTCTGTGGAAATTCTGAGGTACATCTTCAAGCAGCATCAGTCACTGTTCTTTTATAATACAGCTCTGTCAGTTCAGTCCAGTTGACAACTGGTTTCACATGTTGACAATGAACTATTCTCATCTCCTCCCTTCTCGCTCTACATACTCCTGGGATGCAGAAGTGGTAGGTAGATCCACTCTTATTTGCAAGAGCTGAGGATTAGATTCCCATTAAAATCACCAGCAAGACACTTCTGGCCTGATTTCATTAAAATAAAATAAAATAAAAAAAGAGCAAGCCCTATGATAGCAGCTAGGCGGTAATATTAGGATTTCACATGAATTGTAATGATGTGGGTGGCACACAGTTTGATGGGAGTTCTGTTCATTCTGATCTATTACAAGATAAAGCCCAAGCCTTTAAAATAAGCTTCTGTTTGTAGTGTTCTATTTTTACTCGCTCTTGCTCAGTGGCTGATAATGGCTAAAAAACAAAAGCAATCGAGAGCTGCTTTGAAGTCAGCAGGAAATCCCAATATAAAAAACCCTGCAGCCATTGGGGAGTAAAGTATATTTTTTAATAATAAAATGTGTTTTGACTTACATACTCTCAGTCGTCTAACTGGCATAGTGCTGCCACACCTCGATTTATCCAGTGTTTCTGGGGCTTGTCTGAAGGGAGTTCAATTGAGAGCACGTAGTTGGTTGAGTGGCCAGTGGTGGATAAGACACCTCTTCTTGCACTTGTCTTGTATACGGGGCATGAATAGATGTTCATATGAAGAAATCTGGAACTTTCTCCAGGTTTCAGCCAAATTATGGGCAGAGAGTCATAAAGGATTTTTGGAAATGATTCTCCAATTACCAAGGATTCTCTATCCCATCGTGCACCTTCCAAAAAAAGGCCTCTCACATAAGCCCCATCTTCTGGCATTTCCTCCATTGTGTGCTCCTGTTTCATCACCTAGAATGAGTAAAGCATTGCTTGATTTAATTTTTATCTGGAGTACATTAAATCCCATATGTGATAGTCTGAAATTATTCCTTTAAATCAAAAAAAATAAGCAATTCCTTGCTGCCCTTTAACATGTTTCAAGATGTTCAAGAAAAACAAGATTTGTCTGCATTTTCTTACCTCAAATTCAAATCCAATATGGTCAATTGGGATGGTGTATTTTCTGGCATAGTTTTGTAAAACACCAGTCAGAAAAGACTGAGTGAAGAAGAATCCTGAGAGCCAAAAGACTGTGGGCAGCCCATTGATGACCCAATCCTGAATATGGAGAGTAAAAACAAACATAAGGAAAAAGTACATTCTGTGGCTTCACCGTGCAAAAATGGGATGTCTTTTCAGATACACACAAACAGCACAGTGACATCTCAACCTTGATGGGACCCTGTGCATACTAACACTAGTTCTACATTTCTCAGAGACAACAAATCACACAAGGCAGTTGTTTATGATGACCACAAAAATAATCAATCATTCATTCTGATACAACCAGAACTCAGTGCTACTGAGAAAGAAATTTCAGAAAGTAGCATAAGCATATTTTGGTAATTCGAGGTACTTGGCAGCCAAAAAAAAAAAGAGAGAGAGAGAGAAATGACTGAATTTGGAGACTTTTATCAATATGCCCTCTTTTACAGTCATGTAAACATCAGCCTCCTAACAGGAAAAAAGGCCAAATCTTCGCCGATGACTGCAAGGGCACTCACTACAGCCAATACATCAGATCCTACTAGAGGAAATAATTCCAGTTCAAAAATCCCAGACAGGAGATCTTGGGCCAGTATCTTTACTGGATATCACAAAGGCAGTCAGAAAAACAAGGCAAGGGCAGAATGTCCCCCTGTTGACTCCAAGCCACTTGGAGTCAACTGAAGCTCATACAGCACTCTGAGCCAGCAAACAGAAATCTCTATTGCTCATATAAATCTCTCAGAGACTTCTTTCCAGCTTTCTCCTTCTCTGACTTGTATGGGGTTCCAATACATCTCAGTACCTCAGCTATTTAAGGTACATCTGAAATTTTAAGTAAAGAGAGCTCTAAGAATGCAAGGGAAGTATAAAATAAAAACCGAATAAAATAGCTTGTTGAAAAAGTGGTGTTACTTTTTATTAAACTTGAAAGATATTGTCATATATATAAAATTTAATAGTGCCTGTTGTGCTCTGTTTCTAAAGGATTCTCACACCTGGTTCAGTGTCTTAGGATGAAAGTCATTAAGGCATCCATGCAAAGTAAAATGCACCTTCTAGAAACAGAGAAATGGAAACTATCAAATGCAGCTCTGGATTAGCACCAAAGGCTTATACTCCCAGCTCACCCTGCTGAGCAATTGCCCAGCTGATTCCAATGCTGTTAATGCAAGATATATTTTGTCATGAGTGTGTGCAAGCAGTTTACAATCTACTACAATAAGGGCGCTGTTGAGTGAGGACAGTACCAATACACATTTTACCCATTCAGCTTTCAGCTATTGGTCCCAAGACCTGTCAGTCTCAGTTTAACATACCTGGAAGAAGACCAAACGACAGAGGAGATCAGACACGTAACTCCCCAGTGGTTTCAGTGATGGATAGGATTTGGCAGCCCACATTGATGGTACTTTTCCCATTAGCATGCTGTTGAAAACATCTTCAAGTTCAGATGACATCAATACTTGGCCTTTAATGGCTTTGCCTAAATTAATGAGGCTGCTCCGAACAACTTCAGTAAGCCTTCAGGTAAAACAAAGAAATTGTCATCTCATTATTTACTTCTTACTATCTGGCTGAAGAGCCCTAAGTCCAAATTGAACAAAGTGCCAATCAAAGCTGGTAAATGTCCTGTCAGAAATTCCTTATCTCCCCTGTGGTTATCAAAACTTTTACTTAACTTCAGAAAAGCTAACAAAGAAAAAACACACACACACAAATGAAAGATAGTGAAAATCCCCATTCTAGACAAGGGAAATCAAGTGACAACAGCCTTAAAGATTATAATGCTAATTAACATAGTGTGCTGTGAATATTTGGGCGTGGACGTGACCTAAAAGGAATAAAGTAGGCTGCCCTATCTCAGTACAACAAACTCAAATCTGATTTAAGTTCACACTCCTAGAACATAGACACCACTTCCATACTCAGGTAGCCAACTGCAGCTTATAAGCCTTTTTAAAAGGTTCACCCAGAGCAAAACCTATGATGTTAAGAACAATGTATTGTAAAAGGCTTATAACCGTTTAAGGCTTGTGAGCAGCTAGCACTGATGAACACAAGCATATTTCAGTCTTAGTAGCACTACACAAAATACTGAGCCATACCTGTTAACTCGAATTCGTTCTTGCCTAAGAACTGTAGAACTAATAACTGAGCCATACCTGTTAAATCGAATTAGTTCTTGCCTAAGAACTGTATTCATGGACTCTTCATAAAGTACTGGGTATACCTTCATAACCTCTTCAATATCAAAGCCACTTGGTAATTTGGATAGGATGTCCTGTGCCAAATCTTCAACTGTTTCCTAAAATCACAAGTTTGGAGTGAAAGAGGAATTTCCTTTTTTTCACTTATTTTTATTCAATAAATTCCAAAGAACACTATAGATGTTACATTTTTCTGTATAACCACATAGGTATTTTAGTCCATTTTCCTAAAGAAATAATGCCTACATGCTCTTACTCTCTGTGCATCAATCTGTCTGTCTGTCTCTGCATGTGCCTGCTTGCTCCTTTTTACTTCTCCATGTTTTTAAATTTGTTAGTAATTTTGGTTTAATTTACAAAAAGGTTTTAGGCAACTTCTAAGGAAACAGGGAACAGAGCAAACAAGCATAATACTACTACTGCCACAACAAAGGAAGATAAATTATGCAGCATGGGGGAAATGATGGGAAGCCCATATGAGAGAGAGAAGCTTTACTTACAGCAGTTTGGGACTGCAGAAACTGAAGCAGGCAAGGGGAAACAAAAAACATATCTCAAAACCCAAGCATTCAATGAGCAATAAAAGACTGGAAGTGCCATTATAGCACAGATATCACCAGGAAGACAACTTTTGCCTCTAATGAGCTTCTATTGCTTGCCTGATGGAAGAATGTCCCCTAGTGAGAACGGCAGGGATGGTCACACAACCACTGCTGGCTGAAGTCAGGCCAGTGCATGAACTTCCATTACTGGAATTTGTAGACTGGAATTAAATGTCATACTTTAAAATTGTCTAGAGATGGATGTGATTTGAGGTGCTTTACTAAATGTGATTGTTTCCTGTGCTCTAACTAGAATTCATGACTGAAGCACTTCACTGTTACTTTAAAACACAAAATACAAAAGAAACTATATGTTCTGCTCAACCAGATAGAGTTGTGTGATATTAAACCATTTGAATTCAAAGTCATTAGGGTATCTTTAAAAGTTCTTCTACGCCAAATCTATCTGCTTCTCTACAGGGACAGTCCCAATGCCAGAGTCATGTGCTGGATCACTCTGAGATGTATGACATAACAGGAAAGTGCACCTTTCAGACTGGAAGTTGATCTTTCTTCCCTAATTACCTGAGGGGACTTCCCACCTCCCCCTGCTTCTCTAGGTAAAGTCAGAAGCACTCCACTGAAAAGCTGGTTTGTCTCCTGGTTATCCTTGGTGATGTCTGCATTTTCATGAAGTCCAAAGACTTCAGGGTGTGTTATAATTGGTAAACTTCGTAGGTATTCAATATAAGACTGTAAAAGAAAATTTAGATACCAGATCATAAATGATCAGTAAACCCAGCAGAGACAGAACATTCCCATTTACAATCAAACACATAAGTTCCCAGTTAAACATTAAACATTCCTGCATCCAGGAATTTGACTCACTCTGTCCACAGAGATAAACCTAAGTTTTGAATGGTTGAAAACTCACTGAAGAGTTGTTCTTGCCACCCTCATGTAGCATGAAAAAGCACGAGAAAGGAATGTACATTAGAAATACCCAAGGAACACTGGTAGCAGTCACAGAAGAGGGTAGAATGCTGTGCTGCAAGCTACACAAACAGGTGGGAATTGTAGCACACTTATTATCTCTATGAAGCTGCTAGAAGGGAAAAAGAGGATGCAAATTGAGTATATACCTGCCACTCCACCTCCATATCCTGATCATTGCTTTCAAGGCAATAGTGGTTGCAAGAGGGTGCAGAAGGATCCAGACGCTTCCTGCAGCCTCACTCCTATTGGCTTTCTAGAACTGTACTGGAAACCTGAACAGGGTGGCTCTTTGCATCAGCAAATATCAGAATATTGGATGTTCTACATGGCCATTAGAGTATGTTAGATATTAATTCTTCATACATAAGATCTACTCTGGCTTTGTGATCTTCTGGTTTTTCTTTTCTATTTGTTGTATTCAGCATATCAAAGTACAGTGTAGATTATTTTTTTTCCAATAACTTAGAGAGAATTTACATCTGTTATCTTCTTACCTCATATGGACCATGTGACGGTATGTAGTAGTCATCTCCAGGTGCAAGCATATACTTGTCCTGCTCTATATCCTTGCTATAGACTATGGAAAGAAGGGACAGGAGAAGACGCCTGTCTTTATCATCTGTTACTCTGCCTCCATAGTTACATTCCCCTGGGAAAGGACAAAGAAAACCAGAATGAAAAACTGAAAGTTAATGAACACAAGAAAATTGTTTTGCAATAATGTATAGCTCCAGTAAACTGAAGTTCTGAAGCTCCAGATCTTCAAAAGCTTTTGGGCCTATACTTCATTTGATTCAATGGAAATGAGGAACTTGAACACCTTTGGATCTATGGGCCAAATTTGTGTGTCTTGATGAGGAAAGGTTTAAGGAAGACTATGAGTTGGTCTGAGAAACTGCTACTCGCACTGTAATAAATAATCTCACGTTTTAAATGATGGTTCTTTTGCTTAAAATCCTCATTAGTAAGAATTTTTAGAACTGTCAAAATCTGAACAGTGTTATATAGCTGATCTTTGTATGGTTCCTTTCATGCAAACTTAATCGGATTGCAGATAATTGGATTGTACTGTATACAGTAGAAAACAAGACATCACAAATATGCCATACCCAATATGACATATTGGGTATGACAATAAGACATCACAAATATGCCATTGGAGATTTAACTAAAGGGCAAGCAATTAGAGGAGGTTTACAATGATATAAAGTACTGAAACTGTAAGCTAAAAGCTCACTGTTATTACTTTAATCCTGACACACAAGATTCTTTTTCATGTATATTTCATAATGTTAGCAAAAACCAGGAGTTACCTTTATAAGGTTGATAAAGGAGGTGCCAAGAATCAACTACCTGAGCAAAAGAACTCAATAGCCACAGCAACCAGGTTATTTACACAGGTCACCACCTCCTACTTTAAATGGATAAGTACCATCACATCCTGTGGTAAACTGCCAATACTTACTGTGTCAAGATCATATTGATCAGCAAAATGAAACAGAGGCCACTGACACTTTTATTTGACATGTGTGAAAGAAAGACCAGGAGGTTTGTTGGAGCACTAGGAATTCCTCTAGCTGTAATATGAGGCCAAGAGAGCAATGACATCTGATGGTCTGGGATCTAACTTGTCTGTATGTGGAAGGCCAAGAATGTAAACCTGAATGGAATCCACTCTATTTATTAAGAACACATCAGTTTATCACCACACCAGATGAAAGTGTCCAGCAAAATCAACATGTTAGAGGGTGCAATGCCTGTACCTGTTAGGTATGTCAGAGCCTCAAATGGGATTTCTTCATAGTCATTCAGAAACATCTGGATCTGTTGCATACTGATTCGGAGGTCAGATTCGTTGAACTCATATGGAATATTCCAACCTGTTCGATTCAGAAAAGATATATTGGGGAACGGTGCACTGTACTGATGCTCAGGAAATGACAGTACTGGTATTATACCCCTACACAGCTGAATAAAAGAGCTGACAGACAGTATCTAGAAGCAGCCCTGGAATTTACCAGGCTGTTTATTACACAAGGTAGAATATGGCTCCACAACAATAACATATCCTAAGGCCCCATTACCATAATTCTGTATAATTAAAACATAAGCACAGGCATTTTGGTGTCACACACTCCTGAAACATTATATTTTACCTGAAACAGAACACAGACCTGCTTGGTACTTTCAGCTAATCTGATTCTATCTGGAACCAACAAGAACAGGAGTTGATTGGTTTTGATTTTTAATCAATTGGCCCATCTATTAATGCTGTTTGTATACAATATTCAGAGTAACAGTATAAAAAAAAAGGGAAAAAAAAGCAACAAAAAGACGTGCACAGGAGCATATTCCAGATAAAAGAATCCTTCAGAAAACCTACACCTCTAGCTCAAATCAAAAAATAGGACTATGGCTGCCTGGGGGAAGAAAGGTGGTTGTGGCAAGTCACAATAAGCAGTAGATGTTGTTTTTGAAAATTATTTCTTTGTCACTTACAGATATTATATTTTTACTTTAAACCAAAAAATTAGTATCTTCATACTGGCAACCTAGTGCTTATTTATAGCTGCCTATTAAAATAAGGACAGTGGCTTTCAGTGAAAATATACCATTTCATAACAGTAACCTGTTGTGCCAAAGACACACGCAGTCAGAATGGAAGGCTGAGAATTTCATGCACACGAGTGGTGAATATAAGCTTTATCTAGTTATAAAAATGGAATCTGTAACTCCATACATTTCTACATTTTATGTAGAAATTCTATATAGTTTTCTAAATATTTCAAGAGTATAGTAAAAGCTGAAGCACAAATCTCACCAATACATATCTTTTCATTGCTGTGTTATGAACAACACACTACAGCTACATAAATTTGTTAAACACCAAGTAAACATATGCACTAACTTTGAGAAAATGAAATATACACATAAATAACAAAAGCAGAAATGGAGAGGACACATCTTTAATTATGAAAATTTAAAATGGAATTGGATTTGATGGTTAGTTAGTAAGAACAACAGTAATAAATTAATAATTTAGTAAGCTATCATTTAATATATGTCTTTATAATATTTATAATTTACCTAGAGTATAATATATTTACTTGGAAAACTGGTGCTTTCTAGTCCTAGCGCAGGGTAATACTTTTAGTAGCTTCAAGAGTAGCTTTGTCTGACTAAGAATCCCTGCAAATAACAGCTTTTAAACTTTATTATGTTCTGTAAAATACAGATTGCCCTCCTGCAATATTGCTAACAATACTGCTTTTTTACAGAGAAGCTTCAATAATGCACTTCAAAACTACTAACCTGTTTTAAACAGCCTGCAAAAGAATGTAAACCTTACCCAGAGGACCAAAGTTTCTCCTTTCCTGCACAATAGCATGGAAAAAGCAAAGGCCAAACAGCAGTTTTTGCCATATTTCTGGCTTCTGGCAACTGCTAAAGAACACAGGGTCGGAGATGGGGTCATTAAGGTATGATCGAAGAAGGTTCGCTCTGACTCCTTTTGGAGGTTCATTCGTCATTTTGATGCCATTCTGGAGGATACTAACAGGAAACTTTTCTGATGGATAACTAGTTAACCACAACCTGAAAAGAATTTTAAAAAGCACACCATCAAAAAATAATTTATAAATCATTGCTCAGTATTGATCTGCAAAAGACTCAGTTTCATTACTTGCTTAACTGTAATGGTAACTTCTAAATTTGTTCTAAAATGCAGGCACAAAGTAGATTATATTGGGCAGGTAGAAAAGATGCTGTCCTAATTAGAGACCTCTATTCTACATGAATGGTATGAATGCTATACTTAATTGCTCCCACAAAAGAAATTTTGTTTCTTTTTACTAGTGTCTTCAGCAAACAAGAAATACTCCCATTAAAAAGATCAAAATATTCAAAGTCCTACCTGAACTTATCGTTGGTATTCTCAGGCACTATAACTTCCTCACAGATTTTTTCCAGAGCAGGCATCCAGCTAGTTGCAAGGTGGCAGTTTTGTAACACTACCCAGGTTCCATCAGTAATAGCTTGATAAATCATTTTTGCTGCTATTGGGCCCTGGCCCTGTCCAAGCGAAATAGTTTGAATGCTTGTGCCTCCCATGCCAACATCATCGGCAAATTTTAGCAAACCTACGATGGCAAGTTTCACACACGCAAACAAAAAGTCTATGTTATATTAATCATTTTTATAACGTAAAAAGTAATTAAATGGGTAGAAGTCAACAAATAGTTTACTCAACTGAAAAAAATCTCATCTCAATAACCCAGAAGTAGTATCAAATGCTGCATCAGTCACTATGTTTCTGAGGTATATGCTAAAATTTAGCTGTATAAAGTCATACTAAAACAAAAAGCAAAACACCCCAAACAATAGAATACTAGCCAGGTTAAATACCTGTCCTCTCCTTTGAGCAACTAAGTGCTCAGTTCTGACCTGCACTACAGCTCTCCTCTCTCTGCTGCACAGGTACAATTCTCTCTGGAGGTTGAGCTGTAAATTGGATCTTTAGATTTGGTGAAAAATATCCCTCCAGCTTCACTATCAAAACCAGTACCACCTGGAAATACATCCTTATGATATGGCTCCATATTACAATTATTTTGGCAGAAAAACAAGTTTAAAAATAATCATGTGAATATTTTTTAAAGGATATCTAACAGATGTGGTTTTAAGTGTAGTCATATACACCATTTAATTAGTAACTGAGAGGGAGGAAACTTTCTGGACGAGGGGTTTCAACAAAGACTGGAGCAAGTCCCAAACGCCCACTGAAAGAATTGGAATGCAAGCACCAATTATAAACTGGTCTGGATGTTAAAAGCTGTTGGATCCTTAAACTGCTGCTCAGAGACTTAGACATCTCATCATCACTACAGTCATTCCACCCTATAGCGATTTTACTGTTACTGTATATATCTGGGCAGGTGCGAATGTTTGATATCATCATTGCTGTATTGTACTTTAAAGACACTTTTAAGATCAAATGAAGGAATCTACGCTATTATCAGTTTAATCACATTCAGTGACATTTAACCAGATAAAAAAATGGATTTTTTTAATACCAATCTCACCTGCCATAGGATCAGCACCTGGTGATAATACAAAAATCAAAGGGGCACAACAATTTGAATCACTATAACTTCTTCCAAGATCAAAAGTAGGTGGTTCAATAAATTTTCTTCCCATATTTTCCACAATGAACTCCTGCACTGCTGGAACAATTTTGTCAGGTCTCAAACATCTGAGAATAACCATGCGATCTAACCCCACCAGTTTGTTCCATGCATCTGGGAAGGCTTCTTCATGGGGTCTTACAGAGTCATATATTACCTTCCACTTTGAAAAATTCTCTTTTATGTGTTCCATTAGTCCCTGGAGGTTTGTCAGACAAGATGCACGTACAAGCTCAGCCCATGATTTGTCAGATAGCCAATCTGGAGCTGGATTGGGGTGAGGATTATCAAGAGCAACACCTCCTGTCAGTAGGAAACGCCAAACATCATCATCTATTTGTTCTTTTCCCTTCATAATGCCTACTGTCAGAAGGAAGGAGAACAACAGCTTATCCTTTTCAAACAGTGAACGACAGACATTATTATAGATGCTTATTGTGAAATGCTTGGTTATGTTCTTAATTCTCTCTTCTAGATCTTCACTCTTTTTGCTTTTAGCAATAGATTGAACATACAAGTTAATGAACCAAATTAATGAATACTGGTACATAGGTTCAATGTTTTCCAGATCAGAGATGCAGAAGAAGACAATAGCTGAATGAACAGCAACCGGCTTATATCCCATCCGAGTAGAATCTATTTCCATCTCTGTTACAGAGGCAATTTTTTGCTTTTCAGAGATTTCTTCAGATAACTCTTTGGATGAGGACAAAATATTAATTGCTGTTTCATCTTCCAAGATATTTCCTTCTGAATGGGAAAGGATCTCCAGGATTTTATCTTCTATTTCCTTTAGTTGTTTCTTGTTGGCTGCACCTTCTATAATCAGTTTATTTTTCTTTTCTTCTAGCTCAGGCTTTTCCTCTGCAGCTACAATTCCAAGAAGCTGGTCCTGAAGACCCAAAGGTGTAATCATGAAGTTGAGTAAACAAACTTTTACAGCCACTTCAGGAAGATAATGAGGATTTCTTAAGCGGGTTGTCATGTAAAACCTGAAATCTTTTGAATATTCAATTACATTTTCCCCTAATTTCATGTATTCCACTCCTTGTTGTTTGAATGTTAACTTCAACAAAATAGGTTCTATGAAAGCGTCTAGTTCTTCACCAATATTTTCTAGCAAAACTGGTGTTCCAAGCTGAATAGCATTTTCTAATGTCCTCACATAATGTGTGTCAGATAATTTGATAACTGACAGCTTGTTAGTTTTCTCCATATTTTTTACCCACTTGTTAGCTTGCCTTTGAGGATCTATCATTAAAGCCCATCTTCTTGAGTTAGAAACAATTATGCCATTGTCAATGGAAAAAGAATCAATTGGCAATCCAGCAATCTGCCACGCACGGATTTTGACTGGATCTCCTAATGTATTACTTAAGCTGAAATCACTGGAGCATGGTATGTTCTTTTCATTGCAGAGGACCTGCCATTGCTTTTGACATTTTACGCGGTAATCTACAGTAAAGGCTCCCAAATAAGCCACAGTTCCTGATGATAACAGCACATCTCCTATGAGGTCTATGTACCGGATTCCTAATAATCTTGCAGCTTCCGTCCACCTATCTTTCTCTCCACCAAGACCACTAATGAGCTGTTCAGCTCTCACAAGTTTTTGTGAGCAGAGTTCAATATTATTTTCTAATTCTCTCTTCCGGTCATTCATGTTGTCAAACTCATCATTCAAAGCTTGGAGGCGATCAACTACCTCCTTAAGTTCTGCTTGTTTTGTTTTTAGCTTCTGCATTTGAACTTCCAGTAATCCTTCTGCATCTCGCAATCGCTCACGCTTTGGGGCAACCACTTTTGCCACGCGGTCATACACCTCCATGGCTCGCACCCACTTGCACAGTCCTTCACAGGCAGATGAGACATTTTTTATGACAGCCGGCTGAAAATCCGGGTGATCAATAAACCTCTCTCTAATTTTCTTCATTATAGCAGGAGGAATGTTATCCTTGTCATATGTCTTTAAGCTCTCAAGAAACTTCAGATCTCCAAGAATTTTTCTAGATGATCCCCAGTAGTCTTCTATCATTTTACCTGTATTGCAAATAATACTAAAATCAGGCTTGAAACATGCATGTTCAAACTGAAAAAATATTTGAAACATAATATGAAGAATTAACGTCAAAGATTTTGCAACAGAATTTTACTATGCAACCACTGTTAACTAAGTTAGGAAAGTCATTAGCTGACAAAATTCAGACAGGATTTTCAGCATCACTAACCTATGTCATATTTATTAATTACATATTCATTCTATATCAACCAAGCACAATAAGGGAAACAAACTACTGTACAATCCTTGTTAGCATGATTTATTAAATCAGTAACCATGTGAAATCGCCCCTTCCTAATCTAGGTAACAGCTTTGGATGAAAGACATTTAAAGATCTCTTATTTTCAATTACAAAGAGCTGAACTGTGGGGGCTTACGATAGAAGAAAACTGAAAGAAAAAGGCCTCTTTCTTTTACTATCTCACAAATCCTGTGCAATTCCACACCAACATAATCCAAGAAAGAGCTTGTTAGAGCAATCACCTACGGCAGGCATACAACTAGAATTCTGTCTCCTGGTATAAGTTTGGTAGTGAGGATTAGAGGGAAAACACAGGTGAATGGTGCACAGCACATATCCAGCTCCCAGAGTTCCTCAACGCAATTAAATCTCAAAACTGGGTGAAAGCAAGTTGAGGCAATGACTTTGTGCTGGTGATTGGGATCATATTTATAAAGCTTGTACAACAAATGCAACATGTGATGATGGCAAAAGCAACTCTTAGCTATTCGGTGTAGTTGTAACTCCCTGATAGCAAAACGCACTTTCAGTGCACATGGCTGCATTCACGCCAGAAGCACTTCAACACAGTAGTACCCCGAGCGTTCCTAGGGCAGGGATAACGGATAACAAACGCTGCATCATTACCACTGCCACTTGGATCAGGCTTTCTCTCTGGTTTAGTTCCCTTCATGACACAGATACTCTCCATGACGAGCTTCACAGGACCAGGTGGATTCTGCATGGATTTCACAAGGGAGATGTCTGAAGGATTCAGGGTGTCAAGAGCTGCAAGGGCTGCCTCCAAAGCTGGCATGGCCTCGGCAAGGTCTCCCTCACATTCATCCTGTTAAGACATTGGGTAGAAGCTTGCAAACCTTCATAAAATACCAGGTCTACAATCTCATTTCCCCACTCCATCACAGCCTCAGAGAACCTCAGAGTACTTAATAAAAAGACTGTTCACAACATTTTGTTTCTTGTAGAGAAAACTAGTTACATAATTTGTCTGAGCAGCTGAAAGAGGGAAGGTTTGCAGAGAAATTAGTAACTTCCATAAACTAAACTGACAGCTGAAAAAGCCAGACATGCTTTCAAGATCAAACTTTCTCTGGTCTGACAAGGAGAATTAAAATACAGGTTAGGTAGATCTGTTCTTACTTAAATCTTACAGTGCTGATTAGGTATGAATATATACTGTGTAGCTTAAATTCTTTATGATGTACTCAGATCTATCTAACTATCTTATCTATTACTGGAAGTATTTCCAACAAACAAAATATATTGAGGAATCCTGTAGTTTCCCATGGGAAATGCTGTGCTACAGACGTCTGGCGATGGCAGTATCTCTTAGGTTATGTGTTGGGGGTTGTGCATGGGCAGTCG
>VZRU01019672.1:194454-211326 GCA_013398155.1 Pedionomus torquatus | reverse complement strand
TTTTTTTTTTTTTTTTTTTAATTTTTTTAATATTCACACTTAGATTCACGTAATAAAAGCAAACAATATCTGTCTGGAGAATCTGTTAGAAAATGTGGCAACTACCTAATAACTGTTTATTAAAAAGTGGGTATTGCCAGTTCCTGAAGGGAAAACTGAATTAGATTGATCACAATCTTATCTGATCTGCTATAAAAATTCCTAAGTTCTTTTTCATACAGAATCTGCTGATGGAATCAGATGCTTTCATTCCAAATCATGTATCCCAGAGGATAGTCTCCTTCCACTTTTCTGTTTATTTTCTTAAGAATACCACTAAGAACACAAGGGACTTGAAACACCAAAATTAAATGATTCCCCCATAAACTAGTATAAGTAAAACACCAGCGTGAGGGCTTAAAAAGGTGAAATGTGTTAATGATGTCATTACCACTAGGTCACCTGTTGCCATGAGTACGAAGGGAAGTGCATTTCTCAAACCCCAAGCTGCTGTTATAGCAACTTATCACCAGGTTTTGGCAGGACTGCTTGAGATTTCACGATGTGTATAATTTGCAGAGGGCACATTTGTTCCTGGTAAGTATACTGATAAACCAAGCTAGAATAAAATAGGATCCCATTCTGAAGCCTGAATTTCCTGGCTTGTGGCTGGTTTAAATCAGAAGATTTATTTAAAGTTTTAAGTTTGAGGTCATGAATTTAATGACTTTTTAATTTACCATGTTGTCATGCTCCCGGCAAATGCCTGGGTTCTTTTCCTTGTGTTCATTTCCCCTTTCCTTTTTCCCCTTCCCCTTTTTCTTCACCTCACCTCTCTTCACATGTGGTGTCTCTTCTCTCAGGAGCCTGAAGCCATGAAACTTAAACGGATTTGAGGTGTCAACAACACCTTTAAAGTAAGTAAGGATTTCAGTAGAAACAGGAGATACACAACACTTCCAGACATCTCATAAGAAAGTAGTGGTGAAAAACGTGGAAAAGAAGGGCCAGCAGGGCTTTTTTTGCACTTCTGGCTGGTGGTGGAGCATGGGTAAGCGAAGCACCAGCTTGCCTCAGCAGTTGTATGAATTCAGAGCCCTTGGTCTGTGCCCAGACAAGCTTTCACTTCTTCTGGGCTACTTTTCCAATCTGCCACCGTACGCTGGTTGTTGCTGCGTACTTGCTTGTGCTGACCCTTGGTCACAATAAAATGGGCATTTTGCAATCAGGTTGCATGAGGTGATAATTTCCCCTGCCTGCAGATCTGTTTCTCATCCAGTAGTATCTAGTAGCCAGATCCATCTTTCTGTGAGATTAGTTACATATATATTTGAGCAACAATTGACTCAGAAAAGATAAAATGAATTCTTGATCTCTGCCCTGTGAAGATTCCTTGTTTGTATTCTGTATGTATAGATTACAATACATGCTGCATGCACACAAGTGTTTCCATACATTGATTCATGAACCTTGCTAAATAAAGCCAAGTGTGTATTTTAATAGAGGAAATAAGATTGTCCACTTGGTCCTTTGAAGAAAAAGCAAACAAAAAAAAGATATTTTGTTTCCTGTAGTTATGATCACAATATGATACCCTTAAATAATGCAGAAATGGGGAAAAAAAAAAAGTACTTACAAAGTCCAATTCATGACAAGTATTTTTTACTCCATGATGAAATGGATGGGTGTATAGACTCATCAGACTTAAAATTTATCAGACTTACAACTGAATTATGACTTATTTGTTACTGATCTCTGAACTCTGAAGTTACATTTCACATGTGTAATCCTTGCTAGGCTCCATATATACTATTACAGCTGCTCTGTTTGTGAGCTATATTATTTGCCATGATCTAGTTCTTCCATCTTACATTGTTTAGATAAAGGGAGACATTTTCGTTTTACTGTAAAACAAGATTATTTCCTTTTTCTTATTCTATGCTCCAAATTTCCCAATCTCATTTATCTGCTTTAAGTATTTACTGCTTTCTGTCTTTTATACTGTATGCATTTAGGGGAAGGAACCATCTTCTACGTTATCTGTCTGAAGCTGAGGTAGGATTGTATTCCTGTGAGTTGCTATATCAATCATTACAAAATTATGACAGGAGTCCTCTTGTCCAAAAGAACAGTGTCTAACAGGTAAATATAATGTAGTTTTATATCAGGGGCAGACAGAATCATGTTTTCTACATCAGTTTAATTACAACTTCTAATCTACAAGCTTTACAAGCTTTACACAGTTTGAAGCACCCAGCTGCTTAGCTTCCTAATTCTCCTTGTGTAGTCACCAGAGAGACAGCGTCTCTTCCCAGAGGACAGCTCAGAGCATCTGCATTGGGCTCTTACTGGAACAGGCCCAAACACTGCTCTGTACCATGGAGACAGAGCAATTACAACATGAAAGGGGCAACTGCATGCACTATGTTAAGGGCTCCTGTATTGCTGCTGGGTACCACCACCAAGCTGTTTGATCCATAGCTGATCTGACTTACCAGGCGAAATTTAAAGCAATGACTTGGAGAAAACTGCAGGTCATTGGATTTATTTCTTAGAATAACAGTGGACCAATGTAGGATATATAGTTAAATTGGCATAGTAGTTCCAGTCACAAATAAATAATATATTTCAATGGCACTGATCTCCATTTTGCTTCCTAACACCATCAAAAATAAGTACATAGCGTTTTAGCATTCGAAGATTTCACTTCCTCATAGAACAAAGCAGTGTATGTGTGTAACAAATTAGATGGTTATTTGGACTGAAATTTTTAGTGTCTGTATACAAATATTTCATGAGCAATATGTGGCAGTTACATTTAGGCATAACCTTGTTTTTTCAGGATGACATGAACTTAATCATAACTACATTGTAATTAATATTGGAATTAATTTAAATACATAATTAATATTGCAACTCATGATGCAGGAGATGCGGGAACTATCGTATATCATATACAAAGCACTGGTGGCTAGTTGCTAGGAATCCTTATAAAACATTTTTAAAACCACTTAGATAATTTCTCTCTTTTAATCTCCTAAAATCAACCTGAAAATATACTTTAAATAATATTATGAATTTGCTTTTTAGTCTAGAAATTATGTTTGCCTTCTAAAATTATCATTAGATCGCGAGCTGTATTAATATTCTTTTCGGAGCAAATGTTCATAAAGGAACAATGTCAAAGAAAGGAAATTGCACTGTCTTTGCTATTCACATCCTTGGAGTTACGTGCCAGTGTCTTTAAGGTAGAAAATAATCTGCAGACTGCATGGGGGGTTGTGAGATAAACATTGATTTGGTATGAGAAAAGTGAAGAAAAAAAAAAAGTGCAAATGAAAAGACTTCATCATTTTCCCACAAATGTAAAGTAACAAATCATGCAAACGAGGGCATGAAACCCTGTATTCTTGCAGGTGTTCCACAGCAGGAATTAAAACTGCATGTTTTTACAGAATCATAGAATAGTTTGGGTTGGAAGGAACCTTTAAATGTCATCTAGTCCAACCTCCCCTGCAATGAGCAGGGATGTCTTCACTTAGATCAGGTTGCTTGGAGCCCCACCAAACCTGACCTAGAATGTTTCTAGGGATGGGACATCTACCACCTCTCCAGGAAACCTCTTCCAGTGTTTCATCATGTTCTTCCATATATCTAGTCTAAACCTTCTATCTTTTAGTTTAAAGCCATCACCCCTTTTCCTATTGCAACAGACCCTGCTAAAAAATTTGTTCCTATCTTTCTTATAAGCCCCATTTAAGTCTCCCCAGAACATTCTTTTCTTCAGGCTGAACAACTCCAACTCCCTCAGCCTGTCCTCCTAGGATAGGTGCTCCAGCCCTCTGAACATTTTTGTGGCCCTCCTCTGGACCAGCTCCAACAGCTCCTGTACTGAGGGCTCCAGAGCTGGACGCAGGACTCCAGGTGGGATCTCACCAGGGTGGGATAGAGTGGCAGGATAACCTCCCTTGACTGGCTAGCCACGCTTCTTTTGATGCAGCCCAGGATACAGTTGAATTTCTGGGCTTTGATTGCACATTGTCAGCTCACGTTCAGCTTTTCATCTACCAGTACCCCCCAGTTCTTCTCCTCAGGGCTGCTCTCAATCCCTTCATCTCTCAGCCTGTATTGATGCTGGGAGTTGCACAGACCTAGTTTGGGGAGTGATTCAGTGTAGGTACTATTTTTGGATGAACAGAATTAGTTCCCTAGGTTCAGTTCACTATATTGATTAGCTCTTCGCTGGCTATACAAGGAAATCCAAGTATATAGCGAACATGTAAACACCTATTCATTAACACCTAATTTCAGTGCCTTAAATTACACGTTGAGTTCTGCTTCTCCTGTCTTGCACTCATTTTATTTTACTTATACATCTTAAAGATTTTTCCTGAACTAGTTAAGTAATCTTAAACCCAGTTCTATCTAGTTTATCTTTCCTACACTATTCATATCCATTTTGCTTTGATCATCTGTAATAGCTTCCCCATAACTTCAGCATCTTTGGATTTCTTTTATCCTCTCACATGTCCTTCTTATCATCAATATATATCACTATTCATCATTGCCAGAAAATTGCTGGCATTGCTGATAAAATTCCTAAAACATCTCTTGTGTTACCATATTGCATGGTGGGCAGGACCTAATTTTCTCCTTCTCACACCTACACAAAGCTCATTTTCAGGGCATGCTGATACATTTCAGATGTTGATATACTGACAGCATTTTAAATTAAATTAAACGATAACACATATTACATTATTTTCAATGTAAAAAACCCAACAACAAACAAACCCCACAGAATAAAACCAGAAAAATAACTATTAACTTTTACAGCTAGATATATTATTTGACTTCATGTTGTTCTAATTATTCCAGTGTTCCACTTTACTTGTTTCTGTAACCTTACTCCAGTAGTCCTTATAACTTTATTTCTCTTTTCATTTAAAACTATTTCTTTTCACAGTTCCTGGGTTCTTCAATAACTGTTCCATATCACCCTATGTCAATTCCTCCTTTCATTCACTTAAATGAGTCACATCTTTTTTGCTTTGCAGCCTACCTTTCCTACTAGACATAATATGTCTCAATGTAATATTTTTATTTAAGTCCAAAATACAGGGTCCCATTCTGTGAGTTGCTGAACACTTGGTGAGTGGCCATAGATCTGCTGACTTCAGTAAGAATGTATGAAGTAAGAACTCACAACCTTCCGAAACTTCTAAATGAAAATTGTAGGTATGCCAAGTGAAATTGTGCTGCATTTTATATTCCTTCCCATTTTTTTGAGTTCTTAATTTCCTACTGATATTTGTTTGTGAAAGACTATTCTAGGAAAACACAAGCATGCAGGTAGAATAAAATAGATATAATAGTGCATATTAACTAATATAATTTCACCTTTTTTCAGTAGTGTGTTTTAAAGACAATGTTATTTTCTTGAGTAATTTAAGCACATGCATTCACTATTATCTTAGGAGCAGTTATCGTGAACACCTCTGGTAAGAAAAGTTGTACCTTTCTTTTTTGCTGCAGGTGTTGACAATATGTCTGGATGCTTCAGTTATGTAAGCACCAGTGAAAATAAGTAGCAATTAGAAGTGGTCAGGAGGAAAGCATTTGGCCGTGTATCCTACTGATTTTTTAAAAAATTAATGTTTTTCCTCACTGTTAATAAAGAATGGCCATAAAACAAAACAATAGTTAAAGACTAATGACTGTTAAGGGCTGACTTCATATCACGTAGTCCTTTTTGATACCTGTGCATGAGACAACGAAGCATGCTTCTGTGAGTGAAAAGTCCTAATTAATAATGTTCTAATTAACCCTCAAACCTTGATGATAAAAGCTCAGTGTGTATTTTACATTGGAACAGGGGTTCCTAAACTCACTCACTATGCACACAGCCACACTGCAACACCGTCCAACCACAGGTGTTTTCAAGGGAATGCATTCACCTTACAATTGCAGCTGATGGGATGAGTGGCCAGTTTGGGAGTCACAGGCAGGAAATCCAAGCTCACTCCCAGAGAACAGTCTTTGTTTTTTCTTTCATTGGCTGGGGAATAATGACCCAAGAAGGAATTTTACTTGTGCGTTTGTTCTTGTTGCCCAGAAAACTGAACTGGTACAAAGTAGGCAGCACCTTGGGAGTCAATGGCATTAGGACAGATTATGCCAGCTGAGGATCTGGAATTGAAGTAAATTAAGAAACCTGATTATAACTGTGCCATTGTATATGTGGAAAAGTATTTGAAGTCCTTCAGTGTTTCCTTGTGACCACACATAGATATGATTTTTAATGCCCTAAACCTCCTTAATCAAGATCTTAGTTTTAAAAATTGTTATTAAACAACTTTGCCCAAAGTATTTTTGTATTTGATACACCACAAATGTCGCCTACATCTCAGCAAATATGCACTGTGATTAAAGGCTATAATCTCTCAAGAGAGGTTTATAATCATTTTAATTACCCTGGACTTAATAAAAGGAGTTAAGGGATTTAATAAAAGGGCATTAAGAGATTGCCAAAGGGTTAAATATATATATTTTTATAAGAAAAATTGTAAAGCTTCTGTGGCTTTGAGGTGGGAAGGTGGGAAGGCTTAGTGGGAAAAGAGGAGGAGGTGAGCAAAAGTCAAGATGAGGATTAGTGTCAATTAAGCTTCCCTTTGAACCTCCTGACTTGCATATGCAGAACCTGACACAGCTGAAAATATTTGCAATTTCCTGGGCCACACCAGACCAGAGAGGTTGGTGTACAGCTCACTGACCTACAGGAAACTGCAAGGGAGCAAAAGAAAGATGTAAACTCAGCCAATTTCTTCTAGCTCACTGATAGGATATTTTAGCACTAGGTTGAGGAGAAGATAAGGGAATGAGGGAATTTTGAGAGTTGGAAGATTAATTTCTTGGGTCCCAAAGATTTTGTTTATTTTGATCTACTCGATCAAAACTAGACTTTGTCTAGATCAGAACTAAGAAAATTCTTTGCCCTCATCCTCTGCTCTTAAGTTTCAGGTTAGAATAGGATTTGGTTTATTTCCAGTCTTCTGGAACATAATAAATGTAATTAGAGATTAGAAGTTGAAAGTGAACCGACAATCTTCAGAGATTAAATTCTATCTCTCTTACAAAACAAGGCAAAGTCCAACATACAAACACCTAGAACTCTCTTCACCCTTATGCTGAATCAAACCTGAAGGCTTAACCAGAGAGATACGGTAAAGATCCAAATGTAGATAACGGAACATTAAATCAGCAAGACTTCTTTTGAAGGTTTTGTTGGCTGGAAGCAAACGAGTTGCTTGCATTTTCCAGTTCAAGTTAACACACATTTCTAATGTGTTTTCCATTTCCTAACACTAGAGTCTTTCAACACTGGGCTAAACCCTTTCTCCTGGTTGTGGGCGTTCCTGAAAGCCTCAGGGATAGACCTTCTGCACAAGGAGGCACAGGGGAGCGCCTTGGGGCTTATAATGCTGGTTTTCTTCTATACAGCATCCTGGATAGGAGCAAACTCCTTGGACAACAATTTTATATGACCATGTTTAAGTTCCACATCTTATAAACCTTTCCCTTTCCCTCTGTTCCCGGAGACCACACCTCTGAGAAAGGTCTCAGAGGTCTCACATGACTGAGAAAAGTGTGCAGAGAAACCTGTTGCTGAAGTCAGCACTCAGAAATGAAATTTAAACACAAGAGAAGGCAAGAGAAGTGCATCTGTATCCACCTTTATAATGAAACCTTCAGATAAGTGGGACAACATAATATTATTTAAAAAATAAAAGCCAACATCTGTTTGTAGGTACCTGTGCATGTTTTATTTTGTTCTCTTTCTTCCCACCTCTTTATTTATGAGTGAAAGCTACAGGAACTGGGCCAAAGACACTCAACTTCCTCTATATTGTGTAAAATACATGGGGATGTTCTTTAAGTCTATACTATATGGTAAGTTTGAGAAAGACATTTTCTCTAGCATGAAGGCATGAGGATAGCTGAGAAAATATGTACAATTAGCTCATGCTCTGTTCTTTGAACAAAAGCCTAATTGTTTCATCACTTTTTTTGAGATATGCTAGAAATGCAAGACAATAACAATTTGAATTTTTTTTTTGGCAAGCAGTGACAAGAGATGGCTGAAGAATGGAGCAGCACAAAACCTGGTATATTTTAGAAAACTGGTATGCTTAATCAGGTCTTGTAACAGAAACAATCTAAAATGGAATTTTGAGAATTTTGCGCAGGTCCATGCAGCCACAGTAACTTTGTTGTGAATTCCATGCAGTTGTAATTCAAACAAGCACTATCGAACAAAATACATGTTCAGAGTACATTATTCTGTTAATGAATGAAACCTAGATGTTTTTAATGCTTCTGTTGAAAAAAGATCGATTCACTGCAGAATAATTCAAGAACCTTGCTTCTGCTTTTGGCAGAAACAAACAAACATACAAAAAATAAATCCCTAAGCATGTAACCTGCAAAACAAAACAGCTTGTTTTTATTTTTTTTTTCTTCACATTGGGAGCTTTTAATAAATAGTAAAGCCAGCCTTCGCCCTCTTTTTTTCCCCCTTTGGCTAAGAGGTTAGGGATTCTACAGTGGAAATATAACATAAAGATTGTAAACTTTCTGTAGAAAGAACTGTGTTTTCCTTTTAGTGTGGACAGCAGTCAGCTCTGCTGAGTTTTTGTGTCTCTGAAAATGATCTCCAGGTCTGTCTATATTGAAAAAGCTCATAAAAATTGGGTAATAACTTCCCACAGACAAGGTTAAAGTAGTGGGGGCTTTAAGTACTGTTAGCATTTCATGTTCCATATTAGCTAACTACAGTTACTTTATGTATCTTGGTTGCTGGTCAAAGTTGGGGCTGCAGCACAGCAGTGGCTGATGCACATCTAACTGTTGGCTGATGTGGTTCCACAATCTCTGGCAGTCAGTAGTTAGATTTGGTTTAAATTGCTGTGCAACCACAGTTTAAATGATCTAACCTGGTCTGGGTAACTCAAGTTAAGAACACACCTTTCTTCGTGGTGTGTTTCAGCATGACTCATGTTGGTGTTATATTTCTCACTAGAACAGAGATTGGTATGGAAAGTGAATGTATTCAGAGGAACACTACTGAGTTCCACCAGAGATTTAGCCTTTGGCTACAACAGGCACAGCCCTAAGTCCTGACAAAATTCCATATACTCTCTGTGACTCATTTCTGCATACCTTGCTCAGGCAAAGCTTTCACTTAACTTAATAGGATATTTTTAAAAAGGGCCAGACTAGCAGTTACACAGGATATAGCTGTCATATTATCAGATCAAGAAAAGTTAGTAACTTTTTTTTTCCTTTTTTTTTTTTTGTGGGGAAGGGGTTGGGTAGAGGAGTAAGGGGAACTACACAGTGTTTTCATAGCATAGGCAGTGGAAAATGTCTAGTTTAACGATATTACGGTTTTTAAAATTGTGTGTGTAAAAATGCATGGGCCTTATTTTTAAGATTTTTCACCATTCTGGTCCTGCTTTTTATAAAGCGCTTAAGCCTGTGCTGTACGTTAAAGACATAGGCAGCACTATGAACTTAAATTTCATTTCATTACATTTAAGCACACGCTTAAATGATTTTCTGGACTGAGGCCAGAATGCTTGCTGAATCAAACTGAAATACAGCAATGCCTGTTCCTCCCCCTTAAACAAACAAGCACTAAATGAAATACAATAAAATAACATTCCCAGAGAAATCTTTCACCGCAGAAAGAACTGCTGCATTGTTGTATTAATAATTTGTCTAATGTTCAGTAACTGCAGCGTTCATACAAGTGTAATGCAGTAGCAATTAGGTAAGCTTTATGATTTTATCCTCGTGATATTGGGCATAGTTTTGTAGAGGAAGAAAGTAAAATGAAAACAAGTAAGAAAACAAAAGCTGGAAATGTCATTCCAGCTGCTTGACTTAAACTAAGTAAGGATATTGCAGGCTTTACAGCAGCAATGGAACCTTGAAAAAATCTGGATTCACTTCCTTCAGTGCAGGGTGTGCAACCCAGGACTTGTAAAGTGAGACTCACCTCATAGAGCTACAGATGCTTCATCAAGGCTAGTGAGATAATGTCTATTTCTGATTTAAACTGTAAAATGAGAATAATGCTAGTTATTAGATATTACAAGGGAAATGTGTTGATTTTTCAAACATATTGAAAAATATCCCATCTGTTTTCTATTCTAAGTAGAGCCAGTTCAAGATATTTAGATTTTTATTGTGCTTTGTTACTAGGAGCATTACATGTAATGTATTAACGAGGCAGACTAAGAGAGTATAAAGACTAAAAAAGAAGGAATAACAAATGGACAATAACAAAAATAAAAAAAAATAATAATACCAACTATCTGTGAACCAACTGGTGAAAGAGCAGGAATATTTTTTACCTCACTGGATTATGAATCAAGACCTAAACCACAGTGAGCTATTTCTTTGGGGAAGGCAATTTTATTATTTTCTGTCCACCTAAATGTGCAATGTAATGCAGGGTTTACAAAAAATTTTTACATGTGCATCCCCCATACCCAGGCAGAGAACCATTTTTAGGACCTTTCATGGTAGACTTCAGACCTCCAGGAAATCAGTGATGCTCCACTGACTGCCTTGGAATCACGAGTAGTCTTCCATGGACGAGCCTCAGTACTTCATAGTGCTAAAAGCTCCATAAAGCTTTCTGCTCCTTGCTGCACTGAGGTGGGCAGGTAGGTAAGGCAGAAGGACCAAGTGACAAACTTTCTAGTATCTGAAGGGGGCCTACAAGAAAGCTGGAGAAGGACTTTTTGCAAAATCATGTAGTGATAGGAGGAGGGGCAATGGCTCCAAACTTGGACCTGTTGGAGTGGGTCCAGAGGAGGGCCATGAAGATGATCAGAGGGCTGGAGCACCTCTGCTACAAGGATAGGCTGAGGGAGCTGGAGCTGTTTAGCCTGGAGAAGAGGGGGCTCCAGGGAGACATAATCGCAGCCTTTCAGTATCTAAAGGGGGCCTACAGGAAGGCTGGGGAGGGGCTGTTCACAAAGGCCTGCAGTGATAGGACAAGGGGCAATGGATTTAAGTTAGAGAAGAGTAGATTTAGGTTGGATATTAGGAAACACTTCTTTACTCTAAGGGTGGTGGAACACTGGAACAGGTTGCCCAGGGAGGTGGTTGAGGCCCCTTCCCTGGAGATATTCAAAGTGAGGCTCGATGACGCCCTGGGCAACCTGGTCTAGTTGGGGGTGTCCCTGTGACTGTGGGGAGCTCGGACTAGATGACCTTTGGAGGTCCCTTCTGGAGTGGATGATTCTATGATTTAGATGAGATATTAAAGAGAAATTATTTGCTTTGAGGGTGGTGAGGCACTGGAACAGGCTGCCCAGAGAAGTAGTAGATGCCCCATCCCTGGAGGGGTTCAAGGCCAGGCTGGATGGGCCTTGGAGCAACCTGCTCTGGAGGGAGGTGTCGCTGCCCATGGCAGGGGGATTGGAACTCAATTGTCTTTAAGGTCCCTTCCAACTCTAACCATTCTATGATTCTATGATTTATGGAAGAGGGTAGATGTAGATTAGATATTAGGAAAAAATTATTCACTATAAGGGTGGTGAGACACTGGAACAGATTGCCCAGAGAATTTATGAATGCCCCATCCATGAAGTGTTCAAGGCCAAGCTAGATAGGGCTTTGAGCAACCTGGTCTAGTGGGAGGTGTCCCTTCCAACCTAAATCATTCTATGATGACTTGTGCAGAGGTATTGAAGAATAAGGTATCATGGCTTTGAAGCAGCGTCTGTTGAGTGCCAGTCTTGTGCCCAGACAGCCCTTCCCCTCTTTTAAAGAAACAAAATAACTTTGAATACCTTCCACAGACTATGACCTGTCCTCAGTTTTCTGCACTAAAGTTGTGATTCAGCCCTGGATACAATAGTCTTGTTGTCTAGGTGCAGAGAGCAGGATTGGGCACTGAAAGGTCTGGTTTATATATTTTCTGAAACGCAAGATTTTTTTTGTTTTGAACTTCTTAATACTATTTCTTTTTTTCTCTTGGTAATGTTGTTATTATACTATAAGTAATTAGACCCATGGAAATTAAGAATGTAATTAGAAAAATTAAACAAGGATAGACCAACTGAGACTGTCCCAGTTCCCACTGAAGCCTATTGATTTCACAGTTGGGTCTGTCAAATTATCTATGAGCTAGCAAGTGAAAGAGGCCCAGGGCACAGATGCTGGCAGTGACCTGTGATTGCCCCCACTGTTATGTGGTCAGCACACATTCTTTGACACCCTAGTGGCCAGGGATTGCTGGGTGTTAGTACAGGCCAGCGAGCAGTTCAGGTAAGATGGCTGGATGTGGCCACCCTGCTCTGGAAGGTAAGGGGACTTAGCTGTATCAATGCAAACAACTATGCACAGCTGCCTATGATGCACCATGCCATGTTAGATTGACTTCAGTCCAGAAACAGCCTGCTGAAATTATTGCAATAAATACAACCAATAATTTTTCATACCCTAATGGACAAAGGGTCTTTCAATTTCAGTCTTTCAGTTACTTTTACAGCAAACAGACCCACCAAAGTTTAGATGTCTTCTAACAGAGCTTTTGTTTTTATATCATATAACTTAATTAATTGCAGCTCATATTCATTTGTGGTGCCAAGAAGAGGTTTTCCAAGGTCAAAGGATCTCTCCTGCTGTTGTGGCATTACAGGTCCCAACTGACGTACAAAGCCAGGTACAAAATCCAGCCTCCAGTTTTGCCTCTCAGCTCTGTCTCCTGCCCCTTCCTTGCTCAGGGATGCTCTTCCTCACTCTTTTTGGTTCTTTTATGCAACAGGAATGTGGCCAGAAAAGTCTGTAACATCTTACCTTCTTACCTTTTTTTTCAGAATTTGGTCTTGGATGCAAAATGCACATGCAGTCAATGAATTACTTTCCTGATTAAAAGCTTCCCTGCTGTGACATGTGTATGGTATCTCTTAATTAGCACACTCTTTCTGCACACAGTGAGCTTTCTTCAGTTCAGAACATTCCTAAGAGCATTACTACATTTTATAAATCATGATCATAATAAATATTCATTGCACATATATTATATCAAACTCAAAAGCTCTAGCTCTCGTTTAGATCTTCATAGGACTACGTATGACATATTACCAATAGAGATGACATACCTGGCATTTGGAGAGATTTTTCTTAATTACTTCCCTCCAATGCCTTAGGTTAGGCTCTTGTCATCTTGCACACACGTAATCCTGCAGAGAAGGAATAGACAATTCCATATAGTACTTTATCATCCCACAAGGATATTTGCCCTTTATGACACACAATTCCTTTAGTGACACTTGGTAAGTCAACATAATCATACAAAGATACAGCTTACTGCTGGGGAACAGAGTCCCAAGAGGTTTTGAGAAAAACTTGAATGTTTCTTGGTTGTGTAATAAGAACCAGTTGCTCCTAAAAGTTGCAAGATATTCCACAGAAGACTTGAACGACAAGAGACATTGGTCCCTAAGACCTAATTTTATATGGAGAAATGGCTGTGTTGTAGGAAACTATGCCTTCTGAAGGTTTGGTAGCTGATTGAAGGCAGGAGATATGAATGTGCTCTAGGGAAGTACTGTTTATCTCTATAAAGCTTCCACCAAATCCAGACTTGCTGTCTGAATGGCAAGTAGTGTTTGTCATCTGGGTGCAATAACAAAGGAAAATACTTTAGCTTGGCAGGAAGGTGCTTCAGTAAATTAATATTGGACTTGCAAGGAGAGGATGGGTTTTCTTTACTTGTGTGCAGAGACTGCTGCTGCATTTTTCCAAGTTTATGACTGTGTCCGCTCCTCTTATAAAGATTACCTTTTTTGTGCACAGCTGTAGAGGTCTTACAAGCAGGAGAAATTTTTCCTGCTGCAAGTGCATGAGGGAAGCTGCCTTTCCTCTCCCCAGGTTTCTTGAGCAGCAATGTTAGGACAGCTCGGTTACTTGTCAAGAGAGTTTCGAGGTGCATTAAATCCATGACTTTTTTTTACTGCCTATGAGGAGAGGGATTACATTTGAAAGGGGAATCATAGAATCACAGAATCATAGAATGGTTAGAGTTGGAAAGGACCTTGAAGATTATCGTGTTCCAACCCCCCTGCCATGGGCAGGGACACCTCCCACTAGACCAGGTTGCTCAAAGCCCTATCAAGCCTGGCCTTAAATACTTCCAGGGATGGGGCATCCACAACTTCCCTGGGCAGCCTGTTTCAGTGCCTCACCACCCTCACAGGAAAGAATTTTTTCCTAATATCCAATCTAAATCTCCCCTCTTCCAGTTTAAAACCATTACCCCTTGTCCTATCACTACACTTCCTGACAAAGAGTCCCTCTCCAGCTCTCCTCCAGGCTCCCTTCAGATACTGGAAGGCTGCTAGAAGGTCTCCCCGGAGCCTTCTCTTTTCCAGGCTGAACAGCCACAGCTCTCTCAGTCTGTCAAATCAAGCTGAAAGCTGTAAATCAGGGTGTAAAACTGAGAGGACTGTCCTCAGGCAGGGCCAGAAGCCCCTCGTCTCCTGCAGTAACGACGTACAAACCAAAGTCTAATCTCTGCCATGCAGACTCTGGTCTAAAACCGTGACAGGAGACAGAAAGCCCAACAAATTTCCACTGACATCCAACCCTTGTTATTTAACACTATGCCATCCAGCCTTAACTGTTAAATCTGCCCCTCTGCCTGGGTGGCCTGGGAGGCACAACCAAAATGGAACCTGAACACCTGGATGGCAAGGGGAGATGTGCCTGGAGGGTTGCTGGGGGAGAGAACATGGCCTGATGCCATTTTGTCTTGCCTTTTTTAAGGGGGTTTAAAGGTTTAAACGGGTGTACTCTTTCTGGGGGGTAGGTGAGCAGGCTGCCCCCAGGCTGCGCAGTGGGTCTCCTCCCTCCATAGGGCCCTCTCCCTCCATCAGGCCCTCTCCATACAGGCTGCCAGCTGGTTTTCCAGCCATTGTTCCTCGCTGTTGCTGCGGAGACAACAGCAGCTGCTGGATGAGGAGCCTTGGCCGGCATCCCTGGGCAGCTCGGCCGCCCTGGCCGGCCGGGCCCTGCACGCTGCGCCAGCCGCTCACCCTCCCCGCTGCTGGTGGTGGCACGCCAGACTGTGCGGGATAATGTTTACTAACATCGGCCACATGGCTCCCTGCGTACCGCTGCTCTGCCCAAAATGTGTCAGTCCTAGTGGATTGCCAGGCAGCCGGCCAACCTGCCTGCAACATGCTGAAAAATCTGTCAAGTGGGGGCTGCCACCGCCCGCCATCCTGCCAGGAAGCCTTCCTCATGCCGCCCCATACCAGCCACCGGCCACCACGTATACATCGTGCCTGTAGACACACACCTATCCACAAGCATACTTATGTGCTTAGGGTGGCCGGATCCCACTGACGGGGTGTCTCTCCTGTCACAAGAGGTTCTCCTGAATGTCAGCTGTAACGCTATGGGCATTGACAGCAGGGCTGGAGGTGGCGAGCGTCCCTGAGCCGACAATATTGTTTAATGTGTACTTTTACTGGCATGTTGTTTCTCTAGCAAATTTACAGCACGAGATTACAGCTGGAGCTGACCTTTTTTCTTTCAGCCAGGGTAATGAATGTTGCTATTTAAATGCTCTGCCTCCACAAGCCCGTGTGCTTTAGTTTTAAAAAGAGTAGCATAGTACCCAGGGGAAGCCTTTTGTTGCCTGGCTGTGAAACCTGAATACAAGCTCTCCTATTGGAAGCTTGAGAGGCGAAAAATAACAGCTGAGAATAGATTTATAGGGTGTAACTTAGCCTAAATCATGTCACAGAGATAGAAAATATGGATCAGATCCTGAGCGGGTGTAAATCGGTATAATCCCATGGACCAATGGTGCTTACACTGGCCCAGGAGCTGGCTCTTGCTTCTTAAAATGCAGACACAGTCTGGCAATAGCAAGGAGTATTTTAAAATAAGCAAAATGGCAGGGAAGTTTCCAGATGAGTAGAGCGCAATCACTTAAATTAAAACATACTAAATACAGAGATGTCAGTAAAAATGCCTTGGAATCCTTGGAATATATGTGAGCATTTTAGGGTGAATATATTCCTTGTTCCTTATTTTATATGTGCCTCCACAGTTTGAATGGCCAGTTCCAGGAATAGAAGGCCTTCTAGTGTAAAATGGATATATTAACACAAAACCACAAAAAAAGAGCAGTATCACATAGTTCTCAGTAGCAGATCATGGAGGTTGTCCCTAGAAAGCTTTATTTTTAAGAAACAGTGTGTCAGAAATGGGACAAATACATAAAATAAGAAGTCAGAGTTTTAAATGAAGATATTTTAAAATTCCAGTCTTTGGTAAAATGTCTTATGAGAAATTCATATTCATATTGTTCATTCTATCTCTCTATCCCTAAACTGAGAATTATAGTAACTTTTTATCACTATAATCAGTTAGAGCAAGGAAACTTTCCATGAAAGAATCAAAACATTTTTAAAAATCAATAACATCTTTAAAAAATGTTAGGATTTCTAGCACACAATTACTAAACACTTTTGAAATGTGACAATAATAATAGGAGATAGTTGGAAAACTGGAAACCTGGATAAATTTCCCCTGTCTATCCTGTATCCCCACCCCACTTCCTCTCTCTCTCACTGGGGAGAAATGTGTTTTGTTTTAGTTGTGGATGTGAATTCAAATGATATT
Source organism: Pedionomus torquatus (assembly GCA_013398155.1). Taxonomy (NCBI): domain Eukaryota; kingdom Metazoa; phylum Chordata; class Aves; order Charadriiformes; family Pedionomidae; genus Pedionomus; species Pedionomus torquatus. Next base: position 194,631 of record VZRU01019672.1, on the reverse strand, counting down.
TTGAACGTAAAGTCACTTGTTTATCACTTTAGTCTGGTGGCACACAGAATACTCTCCAGTGGCCAGATAGACCATTAGACAAAATGATTCATACTTTAATCAAATGTAGGAAAATTTTGATGTTACTATTCAAGGTTTCAACATCTCACTAAAAATTCAAATTTAGTCTTTTTTTTT
>VZRU01019672.1:0-194438 GCA_013398155.1 Pedionomus torquatus | reverse complement strand
TTTTTTTTTTTTTTTTTTTTTTTCAATACAGTAGAATAAAGCAATATGTGTACATTTTGCAGATGGGGTCCAAAATCCTTAAGAGATAAATTCTGTTTTAGCAGAAGGTTAATTTTCTGTGATTCCTCTTAAATCACACATAGAATTATAGAATAATTTAGGTTGGACAGGGCCTTTAAGATCATCAGGTCTAACATTTAACCTAACAGTGCGAAGTCTACCACTAAACCATGTCCCTCAGCACCACATCTACATATCTTTTAAATACCTCCAGGGATGGTGAACCTACCACTTCCCTGGACAGCATGTTCCAATGCTTGATAACCATTCCACTAAAGAAACTTCTCCTAATATCCAATCTAAACCTCTCCTAGTGCAACTTAAGGCTCTTTCCTCTTGTCCTATTGCTTGACACTTGGGAGAAGAGACCAACTGCCATCTCGCTACAGCCTCATTTCAGGTAGTTATAGAGAGTGATAAGGTCTCCCCTCAGCTTCCCTTTCTCCAGGCTAAACAATCCCAGCTCCCTCAGCCACACCTCCTAAGACTTGTTCTCCGGCCCCCTCACCAGCTTCATCTCCCTTCTGTGGACATACTCCAGCACCTCAATGTCTTTCTTGTACTGAAGGACATGGTATTCGAGATGCAGCCTCACCAGTGTTGAGTACAGGAGGATGATTACTTCCCTAGTCCTGCTGGCCACATTATTTCTGATACACAGTTGATTAAAATAATTGCTTAACTCCAACAAGCTGTCATTGTACAGAAATACTCTACTGGCTCCTGGTGAGACAGTACACCAACCAACACAGGCTAGTGCTATTTTAAGGCTATACTCTAAACTTGGATCATAGAAAACTATTTAAGTGCATCATTAGCATCATTCAGATACACATTTTTAGAGCTCCAGTGTATGTTTAGGCACTCAGCACACCCCTNAAAAAGTAAAAATAAAATAAAATAAAACAGCCACTTTCATGCCCAAGAGTTCATAATCTTCTAGTATTCCAGTTATTGCAACAGCAGAACTATCACTGTGGAGATGTTAGGCACAGTTGCAGCAATATTTCAGCATATTAAGAAACCTCTGCAGTACCTCTAATTCCTAATGACTTAGAAGAAAGTAGACAGTTTTAAGTAAATGCAGTCTTAGTCTGAGGTGTTCCTGTTTTGGTTTAGCTTGCTTTTTGTTCTGTTGTTTACAAAACTCTGATCCCAAAAGCTGAACAAATAATGATGGACATATATGTTAAAGGAGCAACCAGGAAACTCTCAATATAATGTGTATGCCAGGAATATTGTTAAGCCCCCATTGACAAGCTTTGATTCAGGTTACTTACAACCTAAATAACAGAAGACCTGTGTCATTTAACAACTTGAAAGGACTGGTGTTGGACCAGTAATTAACAAGCAAATGAAGAAGCTAATAAAATTTCAGTTAGGTAATGACAAATCCCAGAAAACCACTGCCAAATTGCAAAAAAACCCTGCCTTTCTAGAAAAGTATTGTTTTTCCTTTTTTTCCCCTTTTTTCTCTTTCGTCTTTTTGATCAAAATTTCTAAATACTCAAAAGATCTAAGCAAAATAAATAAATGGAAAAAATGCATATTTAGACTTTTTTTTTTTTAATTGAAAGATGAAATTTTCAATAAAAATCTTTGTTTTCAGTAAAAACAATTCCTATTTTCCTACTCATTATCTTGTGTGAATGTCACCAGCAGGCCTGAAACCTGTGTATGTATTCATTAGCCAACTACGAAGCCAGGTTGGCTGCTCCTAACACATAGCGCCTCTCATTCTAGCATATTGGCTTCCCCATTTCTGATGCACGCTCTTGACATCTCAGCTATCACAGAACTATAGGAGCTGTGCTAACTGCCTTTGCCAGACCCCTTCATATTTTGCCTTGCTGCAGTTTCTTGCTTTTCTTATTTATTCTCTGTCCCCATCTCTCCCAGAGCAAAGCTCCTTGAAGAACTGGATGAGAAAGTAGCTTAATGTTCCAAAGTTCCTCAGGAAGCAAAGAGGGGCATGGCCACATGTCCTGGGGTGTCAGGCATAGGCTTGCAACTGTCTTGTTGCTCATTTTATATGAATATTTCCAGAGACAATTAGATATGTCTGCAGTTGTATTTCGCACTTAATAAAAACAGGTTTTAGAATTCCACATTGCTGCATCGTTTTCAAGGAAACCTTTAATTGCAGGATAAAATTTAAAAATTACTATTGGAAAATTCAATTTCTTCAGCAGCTGAAATCTACAGTTATAAATGAGGATACAGTAATAAAAGAAGAATCCCATACATATCAAGTCTTAAAATCATCAGGATATGTTACTTTGGAGTAAAAGAAATTAACCTCATTGCTAGATTAAGCTGTGAAAATTTTCTGCTTCCTACCATTTATTTCCTTCTCATCTACCAAAACCAAGATATTGGAAAAACCAAACATTTACTTATTTCAACATTGTTAATAAATGTATCAGATTTTCATTTTTAAAGTCCCTATGTTAAATGTAGTTTAGATTTTAAAAAGAAAAGAAATCAAGCACAAGTATATAAGAAAACAGTTTTGATAACAAAAGGAAAGATTTCACATAACCCAGGATAGAATGGGAAAGGAATTCTCTTTTATTTTTTCTGCCAGGAAAATGAACACATTTTCACATTTTGCTCCATTCCCGAGTCTGGCCAGCCGTTCATTTTGATTTTTTTTTTTTTCCTTAGGATTTTGTGCTAGGACTGCTCTCTTGACTAGAGATTTGGATTTACTGTGTGTTCTCCTATGATCTGCCCGAGTGACTCTGTGCAAGTGTCAGTCCTGGAGTGGGCTTTGAGGCCAAACTTGCCATCCGTCTGTGTTGCTTGTTTGCATAAAATCCTTCAGTTCAGTTTTGGAACAATCCAGCTAACTCTCCTGGCAGGCTGGTGGACTCCCACCACTTTGTCCCTTCCTCCTGCCCATGCTTCCTGCTGGTTTTGGGATTGGCTGTGATTTGATACAGGTGTGGTCATAGGTTTTTAGACTGTGTAAAATAGGGTTAGAAAAACTTCTGTCCACTTTTTCTCTCTCTAGGGAGAGTTGTGCAGCAAAGATGCAGTATGTGGAATTATTGTGCATGATGGTCTTAATCTGTAGTTAAAAAATGAAAAGGGGCAGTATGGGCTCTGGCATATTGTATTAATGAGAATATGAAACATAAGTTGCTTGGTGGACATCAGTTGGCATGGTTAGAGTGGATCTTGGGAGAGTAAAGAAAAGAAGAATCCCTCTTTAGCCTGTTACCAGTCTTCAGTCCTCTCCTTCTGCCATCTTCCACGCCAAGAGCCTGCGACTCTTTATTTCAAAACATCATTCCTTGCCGCAGCAACTCTCTCTGGTTGCTAACATTAATGTAGAAATCATGCCATGGTATCTCCATTGCTAATCTTAACAACTAGTAGGTAGGCCAAAACTGTACATGAGATATAATCAAGCTTCCTCCATTTACTATGCAGCCACGTCCTTCATGCTGTAGCTCTCCATGCTGTCAACTGTTGAATGCACAGCTCAGCTACGGATGCCAAGGTCTTAACATGATGAACTAAGCTCAGCATCTCTTCAAAATGCCACCATATTCCTAGTCAGGAAAGCTGTTTCCAAACTGGACTTATTTAATTGTGAACTAGTTTAGATATTTGACTTGGGAAAGAGGGATATGAAACGTGCCGCTTCAGACTTTAACATGCATCTGGATATAAAAAGTGTTTCTACAATGAAGTAAAAAAAGAAATTCAGAAATATTACCCAGAATGGTGCTGAGCAAACACAGTAGCTTGATTTTTTTAAAAAATTATGCTTATATTATGAAAAAAAAATATTATTCCAAACCGAGACCAGTATAATGCGCGTGGGAGGCATTATATTCTTTGTGTTAATGGAAAGAAATCAGCAGAGGGAAAAATCTTTCATGGTAATTTGTGAAAAAAGTTGGTTAACTAACCTTGAAGCAGAACCTTTTAAAAGTCTTCTCTTTAATGCTGCTCCTTAGAGCAAACACTCCTTTATGAGAGAGAAAAGAAAAAAAAAAAAAACCAGACAAGAAAGACAGAAGATAAGTTTGTAATGATTTTGTTTTGAATGGAGCCCAAACCTGCATAGTTACTTTTTAACAGTATCAGAGTAAACACTTAATACATAAAAAACAGGCTTAAAATAATTCCAATATGTATTTGGAGCTAGAACAGTTGATCTCTGCTGCTTAGAGGAGTTCTGTTGTAAATTGAACTTTTATAACAGTCATTAGAAAATAAATTGCTGAGGTTCTTTTGTTCTGTGCTAGGGAATGAAATCCAAAACCCTCATAATTCCTTTTATTTCTTTTTTTCTGTGATAGGTGTTTTTCATGTTGTGGATCAGCTTTAGAGGTGTAGGGAGAATGCTGCTGCCTCTGTAAAAATCCTTCTTTTGGGGGGCTGGAGAGTCATGTAATAATGTAGCTTTGGAGAGCATAATACAGAGCAAGGCTGCTCCAGGAGCTGAGCAGGCACCAGATGGTGAACTCTGTTTCACATTCTGGTTCCATATCCTTGCTCCAGGAGGACTTAGCTGCAGTGGGTTTTTCTGCTGGAAGAGTTTATGTACGTCCTACACCTGCACCAGCTGCAGGAGGCAAGCTGATGCAGGAGGATGGCAGCCAGAGAGACTTCTCCATGCCTTTTCTCTGCTACCAGAGCGACAGGAGGAACAGACATTAATATATACCTTCTCACACATAATCCATTACTGTGAGGCTGTTGTGTAACAGAGCTCGTTAGGTCTTGATATGCCTTTTATGACCACATCGCACAATAACTGCTGAGATCTGGGCTTATAGAATTGATTATCCTTGTGTGAACCTTGTTAAAATTCCTATTCTATTCTATTCTATTCTATTCTATTCTATTCTATTCTATTCTATTCTATTCTATTCTATTCTATTCTTACGCCATGGCTAGCAGCGGTGTCTATTGTTTATTTTACTGTAACACAAAACAAAAAAGAGACATTTTCACTCCTTGTCCTCTTTCAAAATCTCACCTTGTGAAAAAGATAAAGGAATAAAAGCGGCAGTCCAAGGTAGTCACACCAAGACTGCAAGAACCCTGGATACAACTGAAGTCACAGTCATTTCAGACTTCAGATTTAGTCTTGACTCATGGATAAAGGTATATGTGATAATTGCAACAACAGCAATTATCATATGCATTATAAATTCTTATAATATGATTTTTACTTCTGAAGGTAGTCAAACTGCACTGAACTACTAAAACCACCAAATGTAGACTCTATGTTGGCTTGGGGTGGGTTTTTCATTTGTGTGGGGTAGGTTTTTTTTGTTTTTTTTTTGCTTCTAGCTTAAAACTTCCTGCAGAAACTTCTGAAGGAATATCTCTTCTTTGAAGGCAAGCATTTGAAATCTTGATGTAAGCCTAACAGGTGAGCCAATGCTCGTAAGCCCTGGGTGTTTTAAGAGAAGCTTCTTCCACAGTGTTTGAATCTCTAGTGAATAGCTCACTGCAGCTCTGTTTATATAGACATATGGTGTGAAGAACACTAATACAGTTGTCTGTGCACAACTGTAACAAACAATCTGCTTATTGTGTATTTTTTTAGGCAACACTTCATGCTGTCTAACAGGTGGCAACAAGTTACAATAGGCACACTGTCGGAGTAGAACAAACCCCATTTACACAAGAGCCTTGACTGGAGATAGTGACTATGACAGCCTGCAAAATCAACCTTAGAACATGATTGTTTAAAACACTGTAAATGCCACCAACCACCAATGAATATGTGCCTTGCCTTTTACATCCTCCTGTTGCCCTCAATCTATCTCAAGGCCAGTAGAGTTCATTCCTCCCAAGGAAAGACTGCCAAGCAGCATGTTAAAAATCTCTCACATATTATAACTCTCAAGGTTATAGATATAATGTAGGATGATTTATGTAAAAATTGAAGCTATTTTTGTTTTAACCAGCCTTTTAGCTTTCATTACAGGTTTTCAGTTTGTTAGGACCATGGTTTCACCTGTAAACTCAGAGTTTTTTAGTGTGTTACTTGCTACCTGCATGTAGGAGCATATTGGGGCACAAAGGTTTGCTCATGATCACTGCAAAGGGAGGGAGGTGAATCATTCAGCTTTTTCTCCATAGATAAATTATTACATTCTTCTTTTCATACTCCTTTGTGATCTTTTTGCCAGAAATTTCCTCACCATTCACTTCTTTTAGTTGCTAAAGTTTTCCTATTGGGTATGCAGTCCTGGAGCATTATGTTTTCACTTGTTCTGCAGGAAGTTAATGTTTATGGTTGTGGGTTTGGGGTTTTTTTGTTTGTTTGTGGGGTGTTTTTGTTTGTCTGTTTGTTTTTTTTTTTCATTCAGTGGAATTCCCCTGGCAGAGAGGATGATTCCCAGGACAGGGCTTCTTTAGTTTCTGCAGCTCTGTTTTTGACAGAGCACTTGATTCAGCTCTCATTGATTTTACAGAGGTGGGTCAGGTCCCATTTGAAAGTCAGAAATGATAGCGGGACAGAAATAGACAGTATTATCAACCCAGTAATGCTGGAGCACAAATGATCATAATCTGCATAGTAAAGTGGGAAGAAATTTAAATAACATGCGGAAAAGTACCAATATTCTCAGCCTGTGATCTGTCTCAATTAACTTCATTGATATATATATATTTATATATCACAAGCAAATCTTCTAGCATCTCCCAGAAGCCAACAGTGAGAAGCAGGCACTCCCAGAAAGCAATTAATCTCGTACCAAGGCAGATGTCTAAGAGAGCTGTGAGATAAGTCTTCTGAAGTGCCTATCCCTCTTTTGAAAAAAGGCAGTTCCAAGGTGAATAATGCCTAACTTCTCAGTGGTTGCAGTAAAATGAGACGAATCCCATCCATTTCAACTGGATGTGCGAAAATAATAATAAGCTTTTGCTTATGGTGACTTCCCCCAAAAGGTGCTTTCCTTCAGTTCTGCAAGGTGCTGAGCGCTTTCTGATCTCAGCAATACTTTACAGTGCTGACTATTTCATCAAAAGAATGAAGCATTTTGATAGCCCAGATCAAAAATTATTCAGTCAAGGTTTGTATGGGTTTCACCTTTTTGGTGAGATACTGGCTTTTAACTTACGATGATTGGTTTCAAAGGTTACTTGCCCCAGTAAATGTTCTCATTATTTATTCCTGCATTTTTTTCATCCCACTCCTATCCTGTTTGCAAAATGTGGGAACATTTTGAAGCACACACATATTTTCTCATCAGGCAATATCTGGATGAGATTTGATAGAGCCTGAACCAAACCTCACAAAGTCAATGGAAAAATTCCAATGGTTTCAGTGGTATTTGGGTGAGGCTACTACTATGCCAGTTCATAAGGATGTCTTGTTTAAATTACAAGAAGAGCTACCTTAGGCATCATGTCTGGAGCACTACAAATAATTTGCTGGGAAAGTCTGAAGGAAACTAGCTCTAATGAACAGCACTGTAAACACACATGTCTCATGGAGTTAGGAAACAAGAGTAAGTTAAATCTTCGTTAAAGATCAGATCTTGAACTCTTAAGAACTGCAGATAATTTAGGAATAGAATTTTGCAGGTAAATCTAAGGGACAAGACTTCATTTGCCTTATTACATTTACTTATTTTGGGATGCTCACAATAAAAAGATATCTAAGGTTGTGGATTGAAATGGAAAATGAAACTGAAAAAAGGAATATTGTCGCATTCTGGGTTTGTGTATGTATGCTTTGTATGTATACATTTCCTAGAATCTGGATGGACTTTCTAAACACCACTATTTTTGCGTGGGATAAGATCTAAGGTTCATCAAGGTGGGGTTCCTATCTTCAGCAATGGCCAATATCAGATGACAATATAAAGAGACTGTGCCTCAATATTGTGTCTTTTCCTGTCCTCTAACAGATTGAGATTGGCTTCCAAGCGTGAAATCATATGGTTCCTCCAAAATTGTTGTTATCAATATATATACATAAACAAATGTAGCCATATTCACATACAGATATGTATATATATATATATATGGCTCTACTGAGTTATTTAAAAGGATTATATTCAGATCATTCTGGTGAGCACTGATCTCTAGAGTGTGGAAAATAAATAAATGCATGTAATGATCAAACCTTATTCCCTTCTTGTTGGTTAAATCTATACTAGTGAACTAACAGGAGCCAGAGCTGTTACTGAAACTCAGTAATTTATTCTGCTGAAAAACATTCCCTGGCACAATTTTGGTCAAGGCCAATTAACAGCCTCCCAGACAATTCCCAGGCAAAGTTCAGGGGTTTGAACATGCCAGGAGCTACTCCCAATAAGTAGTTTGGTTGTGGCATTCTTGTTTTGGAAAATGATGAAATTTTAGTGACATAGACTTGACCAGACCACAGCAGGTGGCCTCTGGACAAGGACTGAGCCTTGGAAAGGTTCAGTTTCACAGCAGTGATGTTGTCAGTCATTTCCTGGGGCAGAGTGTGCTGTGATCTCATTGAGCATGATGTGAAAAAATGTTTCCTTGGCTCCAGAGTGCAAATATTGTAAGAATCAGCACTAAGGGGTTTGATTTTTTATTTTTCCTGGTTCATCAGATAGATAAAAGCAGAGGAGGAAGCAGTGATGCAATAGAGCTATAGGCATCTTCTGAAAAGATACCAACATATGGATGTCAACCAACATATTGAACAGTATCCCACCCAAGAAAACTAGTAGAATTTCAGATCCTGTATCTTTGGATAAACAAATATTTGAACTTGAAGTGACATTTTAGTACCCATTGAACGTTTTTAGCTTGCTTTGAATTGGCACCTTATTTGAATTTACAGTGTAAATGCTCGGTAAACTCAAGTAAGTGGCTAGATGCCCTGCCATCCACTGGAGAGAAGCAGATGATTTTTGAGTCTTCCAAAGGAGACTGTCTGCCTGCTTTTTTATTAACTTCAAGAGCATCACATTCAGATAACAATGGTGAGCACTCGTCCTTAGTGAATACAGTCCTGTGCTCTGTAAAATCACTTTACCCTCTTACCTCTGAAAAGAAAAGAAATGGAAAGAGAAATAAAACTCTTGCTTTCAGTCATGCTGTGATTTCTGACAGCTGCGTAAGACAATTGCTGCTGGGAGGAAGAATTAATACTGAACTTAAAAAGTTTTCAGATGGTGTAAGCTCAATGTCTCTGCCGTATGTTTGAGGAAGAATGATGCACCTGAGGCACTTCTGAGTCTGGACATCTGCTTTACAGTATGTTACATTCATAACAGCTCAGTCTAGCAGGGGTCACAAGCTCCTCAATTTCTACTAGTGCCTTAGGGCTGTCATGCGTAAAGTTCTTTGACTAAATTAATTTTAAATGTTGCACCAAGAGGCCTTTTTATAAACATACGTGTGTATGTATGTATATAGATAGATATATGTATGCATGCTTACTGAGTCTTCTGCACTTGGTAGTTCTAAAATACAACCAAAATAACTTTTATTCCAAAAATGATGATAAGCAGTTCTCTCAATAAGAAAGCCAGTGTCAGGGGTTACTGTCCTTTCTGCTCTGGAGGAGATTCTCTGTCTTTAAGAATGAATTGAACTACAATAAAATCAACATTTTCTTTCTGCAGGATGGATAGCTTCCTTTTATAAGCTTTACACTACCCTCCGATGACCTTAAAATAAGCTTTGCATTATAAAATGCATGCTTTAATTTAGCTTCTGGAAAGTTTTGTTGTCTTTACACAAAAAAATAATTGGAGCTATTGAAAAATAATTGGAGTTATTGAAAAATATATCTCATTGTAGTAGGTAGGCTGAATCTATGAATCTCTTTTTACTCTAGTCGGAAACCACCTCAATTTTTCCCCCCACTCCTCAGCCTTTACTATAATTAACACAGCTGGAATATTGCTCCAGTGTTCTCAAGACCATGCCATTTTCCATAGTTGGACAGAAATTTTGAAAGATAAATTAACAGGTTTAACCTGTATTACTAACGCCATGTGCTCTGTGGAAGTTTGGAAGTAAGAGAAGGATAGGTGCTGTGCCTTTGTGGTAGCTCCATCCCTGCATTTTCTGGACTACAAGTGTCTTCAGAAAGGTAATAAGAAACACACAACAACAATATTAGCCACATTGAGTCACAATTAAAATACACATGGAACAAGGTTAAGTGTGTTCCCAAATGGGGGGTTTGAAGGCATCTGCACAGCCATGGGGTTTCATGACATAGCGTACAGTAGCATGCTCTGTACTGGCTGATAGTGACAGGTATCGGACTTCCTTATCCCTTCCAAAGGTCAATCCACTTAATGGTTACTGTTAAAAATCACCTCAAGTGGTTTTTGCATAGGTAGACTGTGTCTGTTGTTGTACTATTCCAACAACAATTGTTCCTACTCTTTTTTGGCATGAGTCCCATTATTCTTTTCTATGTCTGGGTGCAATATCATCAGTCTATCTTTCACTCTGTCTCCGGTCTCACTTAATTATTTTTCTCTCCCTGCGCATTTTTAGTAATCTTAGGGTTTGGTGAGTTGTTTGGTTGATTGGTTAGTTTTGTGTGGTGTGGGCTTTTCTGAATGTGTATGTATTTGATTTGTTTACTATTTTTGTCTCTTAATATTTTGATTTTTCTTTTTGATTTTCCCTCTCCATTCTGTGCCCATCCTTTTTTTCTGTTTTATGTGTCTCGCTCCTTTCCATATATTTTTTCTATATTTTTGCTCTAAAAAGGTCACCCAAGGTTACACTGCCATGGTACAGTCTCCCTGGCTTACTTTGGAAGGAGACAGTATTTTCCCTGTGCTTTGAGGTCTGTGGTTCAAACTCTCTCTCTCTTGCCCACCTAATGGGGTGAGAACTGCTCTATCCGTAGCAGACTATTTCTCCCTTGAGTATTATGCTTCTGTGTGATCTTCTGAGAAGTCCAACACTGGATGCAGTCAAAGAGAATGATAGCATTTATTAAAAATGGTTTAAAAGGCAGAAATCATGTACCACGGAAACATGCTATAAAAATGAAACATACAGAAAAAGGCTCTTTTAAGTTGCTGTTTGTAGTCCTGGAAATGTGGTTACCGAGGAAGATGATATAAGCCATAGAAACACCCATTCTTAGAAATCACAGCTGGCCTCCTACCTCATAGCTGGCTGAGTTAGAAAGAGGTGGAGAACAGCTTCCCAGATCCTCATCCTTCTGCCTATTTCTTTTCGTAGGAATCACTCTCTCTTCTGTTTTACTGGGCCTACCATTCCTACCTCATACTCATCGATAATGTATGCCCCCTTTAGCATCTACAAGTTTTATGTGTGCTTCATTGATTTCTTGATTTCTTTAGTGTCTAATTTCAGGCAGAAACCACTCCTGCCTTGAAGTATTCACAAGTAGATGTTATTAGCCAACATTTCTCTTTTCCACCCATGCTGTGCAGCACCCCAAGCAGCAGTGGTTGATTTAATGGTTCTCTGCACCCCAGAGCCAGCTGCATTTTGATTGCTCTGTGTGTTATCTGATTGTTGGACACCTTGTGATCCTTTATGACCACAGGCAGTTTATCAATAACATAGCAGTCATGTTAAACCTCCACATAAGTACACGGGAGCAAAACACAGTAAATATTCCAGAAGCATGAACTTAGCAGGGAGGCATCCATTTTCCTCCCTTGTGAGAAAGGTAAAATTGTAACCGCTGTGTGTAAGAGACTGAATTCATACATAGCCCTTTGCTGGCGATTTTTAATGCAAGTTATTGCCATACAGTTTCCTCTTTTTCTCCCCTTTTCCTTTTCAAACATTCACTAGAATTCCCCCCCCCCCCCCTTTATTTTTTTGTTAAATACCTTGATAGGCTACTGGTAATCTACCACTAATCCTTTCTCCTCAGTACATGCATAAAGAAATAAAAGATGCCAGTTTGTGGCTTAGCTGCATTCAGGAAAACTTCCGTATTGCTGCCAAGAACTGCCATCTGCCACCTACAAGCGCAGGTGCCAGGGAGTCTCCTCTGCACACAAAGCATAATAATATAACACAAAGGACCAATGTGCACTAATAATTGCTAAACACACAGAAAGAGGGGCCAGAACATTTTTATGAAAGTTTACTTAGTCTGTGGAGATTTGCATACAGATGGCTAGGTCAGGGTGCTGTGTATGCCGCCTGGGCCACTGTGGGGTAGGGCTGCCTTCAAGCAGCCTTTATAAGCACACACGGCTTTTACTATAGCATAGTGTTGTGGAGAGACCTCATTCTGCACACACTGAATAGTCATTCAAGTAGCTTGCTTTGAAATGAGAAAAGACCTTGGATAGGGGGGAAAAAAAGCAAATTCTTTTCTTTGTGAGACAGAGGAGGAGTGTTGGGAAAGAGGCCAGAGGACTTAAAGAATGTGGGTTAGCAACCAGGAATTAGAGGAAAGTTTCTGTGGAGACACACAATTAGATATGTGGCATTCACCCCTCTCCTTCTAGTGGGCAACAAGAGCAAGCACATTTCAAAGGGTTCATCATCTGCATGAAACAAGGATAGGGGGAAGAAAAAGCACCCTAATTTTTAAAGTATAAAGAAAAGTGTAACTGTCTTAAAATAAAACAAACCCAAAGGTTAAGCAGCAAGAAATTTCCCTTCAACTAAGAGCATGAAGACACAAACCCTGAATTTAGTGCATTTCCTTCGTGTATGTGTGGATCTGAAAGTGTACATACATGCGTGTACATACACGTCTAGGTGCCTTCTAATATATTTAGATACTTTAAGTTTGAAAACATCGCTATAATAGTTTGTCATCAGTTTATGGAACTTCGTTTTTTTCCCCCCTAGAAAACATCCGTGACTTACTGACCACAAAATCCAGAAAGACGCTACCTTGTGTAGAATACTTTTGGCAAGCAGGTGTCAATATTTAGTTACCAGTATAGTAGGTACCTTTATAAACATCGCATGTGAACAGAGGGTGATTTTCAAGGTTGTTCATTTTCTATGGATTTTCAAGTATGACTAACTATCGGTTTTGCCTTTGTAACAGTTGACTATCTGAGGTGTGTGGTTTAGTTTTTTTCTTGCTGTTTGCACCCTGGTGATTTCATCCACACCTCTGTTCTTGATTCTGAAAGAAAAGAGAATTAGTTGCCTGGACTGTTTACCTGTCTCAATGAAAAAATAAAATAAAATCAATCTATTAATTTTCTTCCCGTCTCTTATCAGACGTTCTTGAAGACAATATAATTATTGTACCCACTTTACTTGATCGCATCTTTTTTTTTTTTTTTTTGGTAGATTGTTTTAGAAAATAGCCTAGTGTGTCTAGAGGAGAAAAACACACAAACTTACATTTGCAAAATTCTGTATGGATTTGTGGAGTACAGAATTTGAGTACTTTGCAATCAAAGGATTAAAAAACCTTGCAAAAGCTCTGTGAGATAAAAATATATATAAAGTGTGATTTAGAGGAAAAGAGCAACAGATAGGTTTAGCACAAGGTCACAGAGGAAGTCTAAGAGAGGTAAGACTTGAATCCCAGTCCTCTGAGTACCAAGGCAATTCTGTATCCATTATCATTCATCCTACTTTGAGAGTGCTAATTGATTTTGACTGCTTAGCATGAGCTCTTTAAAGGGGCCTGATTTTCAGGGCTGTTTGTCTCCGACAGAATGTGGGGCTGAGGTCTGGGGCAGGATGAAAAGGGCAGCGGCTGAGAGGCTTTTCCAGAGTTTTGGTTACTGCAGGGGTGGGTGCTTCCTCCCCTGACTCCTCTTGTGCTCACCATGTGGCTACCTAGAGTGTGTTTCTTTTAGCCTTTGCACTGCACCAGCTTCTCCTGGGGCAAAGTGTGGAGCTGGAGTGATCGAAATGATCGCTGTGCTTTCAGTCGCCAGGGGCCTGAGACTCACATCACTGCCCTTGATACTGCTTTTGTAGCAAGCATTGCTTCCTTTAGGCTTCCAAAAGCTAGAAGTATGGGAAACTGTGATCATACGTGGGACTGATGGGAGGAAGGGGAGTTTTTTTCTGCCTCAAATACTTCATCTCAGGTTTTGTATGTCATGCCAAGGATTCCCTGAGACTGCGCTTGGTTACTGTGTTAGCATGTCCATCCTTTGAAATTGATATATCATCTGTCACTTACATAAAACTGCAACTTTAAAAAGGCAAAATAAGCTTGAAATATTTCCATGCACTAAACTCAATACTTTAATTTTCTTATTTGCCTGGTGTAAGGGATTTTCATTTGAAAAATGTACGCACAACAGTGTGCTTCTTTAAGCCATTGCGCCTGCACAGCAAGTCCTATCGTCTTTTCCCAAAGCAAACCTCCACCTCTCCCCTCTCAGCACTGGAATTCCCCTTTCATGACACTTCATGTACAATTAGGGTGTAGAGGTAGATCCAGCAGATGGAAAGTAACCAAGTGGGAGGTCTCCGATAACTCAGCAGCAGTCTGCAGCAGCTCACCAGGTATGTTCCAGCAGCTGATTTAGGATCTCACACAGTGGATGCCAAGCTGGGGCCTGAGTTACACGTTTAATTTGATCTTTTCTTTGAATGTGTTGTTCCTTTTGCATAGAACTGCCTGGCTAGAACAAGGATGGGTACAACGTGTGTGTGTGGGGAACTGTTTGAGAGCCATATACATAAGTGACAGCGTGACTATGGGGAGAACACAATAGTATCTCTTTTCTTAAATGCAGGATTTGTAATACATTTCAGAAGCCTTCTAGGCAAATTAGGAAAAAAATAATAAGTTAGCAATGGATAGAATCCAGGTTCCTAAATACCAAACAGTGCAAAATTTCCATATAAATTATCCCTTCAGGACCTGGGTTTTGCTTTGAATGCCTTCTTGGTCTATGAGGTCCGAAATTATGCCAGTCTGAGGGAGTTCCAGATATTTTCCATGAAGGCTGTTTTCCAAAATCTTTCAAAGCAATTGCAGGATCTCCAAGAACGTCCTAACCACTGTCTTCTTCAGGACTAGGACAGTGCTTAGTAGGAGTGTCCATAAGGAGTGTCTTCTTGGGCACTCCCCCATAATGGTACATCCAAGTTGCTTTGGTCCACTGCAATGTCTTTAGCAAGTATCACAGAACTAATGTGGGAATTATTTTAAAGCAAATGTTTATCATAAGTGATTAAATGCCATAAAAAAATTAGAACTCAGTTCCCCCAAAAGTTTTATGTCCCTGGTAAAGAATCTGGCCCAATCCTCTTGACACCTGTCCCTCAGATATTTATAAACATTCATGAGATCCCCTCTCAATCTTCTCCAGGCTAAACGGACCCAGGTCTCTCAGCCTTTCTTCATAAAAGAGGCGCTCCACTCCCTTGATCATCTTTGTAGAGAAGCAGAACTGAAGGTTATCCTGGGGCAATTTCTTCATGTAAGACAAAACAACTCTAAAGAGGCAGAGTAACATGGAAAATTTTGGTGGCCATGGGGTGGGCATGTATTTTAGGGCCACACTTTTAAATCCATTTGCCTAAATCTGGGCAGAGGTGCTTAATTCTAATAAGTGAAGTCCTTAATCCACCCTCACATTGTCTTGCAAAATGAGCAGATCACAATGTGGGTCCATCTCTGGTACTTCAGAAGTAAAAAGGACCGTAGAAGTATGACATATTGATACTGTAGGACACTGCATTTATTTGTAAAAATGCACCTTCTTAGCTCCTCTCTCCTGTTATTATGGCACCATATTTGCAATCAAAACAATGTATTTGCATTCTAATACATTTTAAATATTATGGAGCGAGAACAGCAAAAGAGGCCTAGTTACTTGATAAAATAAGTTAGGTAACTACTTTTAAAGGCTGAAACAAACTTTACTGAAGCCGTAAAGCAGCTTTTCCCTTGACTGCAGTAGGTACTTGATCAGGCATTTATGTTATAGGAGGAATTATTATCATCCTTAAGAAAACACATTCCATAGATTTGTTTTCCTGTAGTAGATGCACCTTCACTACTCAAATTACAAAGAGCTAGTCATGAATTATTTTTTCTGCTTCATATAGACAATGTCTATGTCTACCTGCAAAGGTAACTAAAAGAATAACCATGGAGATGCCAATTTTACGGTAATTAAAAAAAGAAAAAAAGCAACTTTGCTAATCAGCAAACTCTTTGATCTGGTTAACCCGAAAGGTCAAAATACCCTGACCCCATCAATGTTCTTGCTCTAATGTTGCCCTGCTTGGATCGTTTCTCCCATTGTTTTATTCATCCCATATTAACTTCAAAACGAAGCTGCAGTGTTCCTGTGTACCTAGCAAATCTTCCTGATCTTACAATGAGGTGAAGGCTCATTGTTTCACTCCAAATCAGTTACCATTGTGCCCATTCAGCAAAATCGTTCATTTCCCCAGCCTAATGACTACATCCTATTCGAGGCTGTAAGCATTTTGTCATTCTGACCGCAGAGGCTATTTAAGCCCTTTGATCTTACCTGTTATTGCCCCACTCTTCAGCTGCTGAGCTGACAAAATAGGCACTGTTTTAGCTACAGGCGTGAGCGTATTCCCATTTGCAAGACATGTATGTGAATGGCAGAATATGAATGTGTGAAAAGAAATGCCTCAAATCTTGAGTTTTACAGTAATGTGTGTAACTTGTGGGGAGCTGGGCTTTTGAAGCATGCTGCGCCTTAGCCCCTGCCCAAGAGGCTATTATTTTCCCTTGATGTCAGTGAGAGTTTTAGTTTTTGCTTGAGTGGGAGCAGAACTGAGACAAATCCTTCAGCGCTTTCAGAAATGACACCCAAATTTTATAAAGCCTCTTGTGATGGTCCATGTCTTTTAAGCAGTGTTTTCCAGGGGGAAGAAGGATGAGGCAGTATCCTCAATGGCCTTCAGAAACTAGAGAATTTGTGGTAGAAGTGGGCAGCTCTGGTCCCCTACCCTCTGCCATTTGTAGCCTCACAAGTTAACTGGAAGAAGAGTGATTGCTTAGAGGAGATTTTTCTGGTAGTAGTGGATTAAAACAAGAGAACGAGGACCTGTGGCCTGTAGCTCTTCAATGTAAAAGGTAGGAAAAGTGTGATAAAGGACAATATAAATCTGAGCCACAATGTGCCTATATGCTGGCCCTGAATTAGCAAAATCATAAAAATAATCATGAATATTTGAAAATTACTATAAGAGAATGTATTTTACTATTGGGTGGAGAAGTAAATTCCTTTCCAAACATTATTGTTTAAAACTAGTAATAGTGTTTTAAACTGTTTTTTCCCCTGTACAGTTGACTTTTCCCCAGCTGGATTTTCACTTCTGCCTAGGTTGTAGAAGATCTATAAAAAGGTCTTCATATCTCATGATAATTTTTTACAGATTTTTTTTTTTTTTCCAAAGGCATGAACACAGATGACGGTATAATAGTATGAAGAAGAATAAATGAATTCCTGATAGAACAAAAGGTCCCTCTCCTCAAACCAACACATTTTTTCTATTTTCTCCTTGTAGCATGGTTTTCTGTTCAGAAAAATTCTTCTTGGAGGTCTGATGGGAAAGTGGCCCTAGAGGGTGTGCCATTTTTCCGGTGTATCTTTTCTTCCTGCAGTGGAAGCATACCTTTAAAATGTGACAATGTAAGAACTAGCCAGTGCATTGCAGAATTGTTAAATGCCTTTGGCTCTTAGCACAGCAGAACCTGTTGACCCCAAGGAAAGTACTTTTATTTCAGTTAAGCAACAGATGTATACTTCTAGTTTATATCTTATTTTTTTTAATAAGGAAAGATGTTAAAAAAATATAATCCTTATTTTCATCAGGAAAAGGTTTAACTGCTAAGCTTATGTGCATGAGACATTGGAATGTCTTGGCTAGATAGATACTCTGTCTAAGGTGCTTGATTCAGAAGGTAGTCTAGTGACACAAAAGAACATGAATTACAATTCCTATGTAGCTCATAAAAATTAATACATTAATGCTGACTCAAATAAAAAGAAAGTAATTATTTCCAGATAATAACTAATAACACTGGAGAAGGGAAAATGTGAAATGATGAGCCATCTTTTGCAAATTATAATGCAGGTATTTGGATATTTTTTTCCCAAAGAAAGCTCCACAAATCAGCAATATAAGAGCTAACCATGTGTTTCAGGATTTTGTAAGGTACTTTGTTTCTTGATTTCCGATCAGAAGTTATACTGACATACACCAACTTCCACAGAAAGATTTTTGCTCAGTTATTACACTTCTGAGAGGAAAGGTTCTATAATAGATACAAGTTGTATTAATAAGAGAAAGCTAATGTGACCTGTTTATTTGTTAGACAGTTTGTGGCTTTAATTAGTCCCAGAAAGTATTACCCACACTGTCAATCTAACTTATGTTGCTGCATGGAGAACTGCTAATCAAACCTATGTTTTGTGCTTAAAATGACTTAAATTCACAGGTGCTATTTTAAGAAATGATCAATTTATGCTTGAGGACCACACGGGGGAGGCAGGGGGGGGGAAGGGGGGGGAGAACAGGCCAGAGGATTTATGACCTGAGGGAGCTCAGAGTTCTTTTCAAAACGTATTTTTTAAAGAGATTAATTCTTTACTTTTTAACATTTATTGGCCAATAGCCCTGTAAAACCATTTACCTCATACCTTTCTGGTAAAAATATGGCAAATCTTTTGCCTGTGTTAATGGTGACTGTAAGGCTTGAATTAATAATACCGGGTTGTGGTCCAGAATCTTAACCCTTAGCTATGGCTGCTAATAGTAAATCTGAGGGACTGGAATAAAAGCTGCTACATATTCTGCTTCCTGCCCTAAGTACCTCAGCAAGGAACACAGTCTGAAATGCAGGAGAACCAAATAATATATGAATAATGCTAGAGAACTTGAAAGAATGTGTTTGTAAGTCTGCTTCAATAAGGAAATCACACAATTGCTGTTGACTAAAACTATGGTTCCACTGTGACAATTGTTTCCATTTGGAAACATCAGCTTGAAATGAATTTCTAAAATCTTCTCAATGACATTCAACTACTGTTATGTACAGAACAGTACCAAAGCTTGTTTTTCAGACGCATTTGTGGTGCTATTTGTTACTGTCCCTATTAAATTACTGTCATAGTTTAATATTTGCAGTGTTATGGTATGCTTGAGTCCTCCAATGCAAGGACAGGAACCACATCCTGAAAATGTGTAGATAAAGACAGCTTCTTTGGCAAACTGACTGTGATTTGTTTTTTGTCATTAATATCTTAGTACTGTTTGACAATCTTACCAGTTTCAAACACAATAATAAATTCATATACCAATGAAGGGAGAGAATTTAAAGTGCCATTTGAATTTAAAGGGATGAATATACCAAATTTATAGAGAGAAGGTGAGATCTTCAATGATAGCTCATAAGACATTTTGGGAAATCTTGTGAGGTTTTAAAGTTGATTCATCCAGACTGGGAAGGCCAGCATAGCCCCTGGCTGGCAGGATGGTAGGAAGCTTTGACTGGATTTTGAAAATTCAGGTCTGTGGAACAGCTCTGGGACAAGCAACCATGATACTGACAGCCACTTATTCTCTCAAAAACTCCCATGTTTTTTTATGATGGGTTTAGAATCTCAGTTAGGGTATAAAACAGTACTCGTTATACTTGGGAAAAAGCTAAAAACTTGTAGCAACCTCACCTGTCATGCTGCTAAAAGGAAGCAATCATGTGACTCATTTGATTATTTTAACTTAAATAAGAAAAAACCATCCTATTTTGTTAAAGAAAATGCATGTCCCAGTTATTTGAGACCAGATGATGTTAAAACAGAAAGTTTGGTTTGCTAAGGCAGCCTTGCACAAGGTAAGCTAAGTACTCAGAACTTGTTTACCTTTGAAAGGTATCCTCTATAACAACAGTCTCTTGCCAAGGAAGCTGTTTTTAAGATTTGCACTGGGAATACAACTAAATTTATGCAAAAAGATAATCTATATTCTGTTGTGCAAAAGTTTAATACCGTTTTCCAGACAACATGACTCTTCAAAATGTTGCAGAGGGAAACCCAAATAGTCTGGGCTTGTTTATCACAGCCAAGAAATTCTGCAGCAAACAGCAGAAATTCTCTAGGGGCTCATGGGAAGCAGCTCCCTGTTCCCACCTCACCCAGTAGTTAGAAAATAATGAGGGATGGGCAGGAATAATTCTAAAGGGATTAGGATAGGATTTTATTTGATCTGGTGACTGGAAATACCTGATAAAAAGACATTTTCTGTATATGTACATAATTAACCACTTCTTTCTATCTGAAAGAGACTTTGAGAAATCATTATTTGGAATTCATTAGTTTTGAAAATTTGTGCAAGGGCACAGGGAACCTAGGAATTGGTGTGCATAAAATCTGTTTAAGTGAAGGAACAAGCGAATAGACGATTGTTTACAAAGATCTGGCATAACAATTATGTCTAAGGAAAATCTGCATGACAGCTGAACAGAAGACAAGGCAGGGACAGAGAGAGAAAGTACACAGCTACATATATTTGTTTGCAAGAAGCAGGGGAAAATGTTGGAGATCTGAAGAAGAAGATGTTTGAGCACATGCCTAGATATACACTAAATAATTAAACGGTCCATGAATTGTTCTGGCTCTGAGACTGATCTGGGCATGGCATAATTCTTAGCCATAATTCTGAGCTAAACTCTCATACCTTTCCGAAATATGTTGACTGTATCAAAGTTCTCTATTTGGAACGGTGCCTGGGCCATGCTGACTCCTGAACTGTACTTCAGATTTGGCTTGGAGAGTGCCAGTTGTCACAACCTAAACTAGAGAGACGATGCAATGGTGGTGATGTGGACCGCTGGAGACCCGCACCCTGGTCTTGCTAAATTTACTAACGTGGGCACTGAGCTGTTGAGCATGCTCAGTGGCCTACAGAAAATTTCAGATAGCCTTCAAATAGGTGCTGGCCACCAAATGTGCTTTGTAGTTTCCTTGGTGCTCAAGGACAGAAGGCTCTGCACATCAGTGCTAATAAACAGGACTGCATTAAAAAAACCACTTCACAGTGTTCCCAGTTTCCTCTTGTTAGTGAAAAAACCCAACAAAACTCACCTTTTCATTAGTTATGATGGGATGAGGGTATGATACAGAACTGTATGTATGGTTGGACAGGAGTCACGTGGAGGTGCTCTATTCTGTAATCAGACTACTGTGCCTGCCCTGCCAAACTGCAGCATTTTCATTAGTTTTTGTAATGTCATTTTGTATGTAATTGCTGCTCACTGGCTTGTTGACAGCATTATTTTCCAGATTTTTGTTCCCACTGAATATTTTGTATTTCTGATTCTTTTCCCTGAGAAGTGCTAACGTGTATTTATCAAAGTAACTCATTTTTGTTAGTCTCTGTAGGTCTTGTGCATCATTACCCTGTGCTAACCTGTACCTCCTAATGTGAAATCAGTCATGAATTTATCAACATGCTGTTTTCTTTTTGTATGAGAGCATTAATGAAGATTTTTAATGACATGGTAGCTAAGACCAATCTTTGCCAGGTGTCATTAAAAAGCTTCCTCCAACTAGCTGTCATTTATCATTTCTTTTCAGTTGCACATGTGAATCATCTTGTAGTTTTGTTTCAAAACCACAGAAGAAATAAATTTTATTTTTTTTTTATTTCTACATATATGTATACTTCTTTCTCCTGTAGCAAGCGCAGTTTTGTATATGTGATCTTTGGAAGAGCATCACTGAAAGACTGTTCTGTCTACCCTGAAAACCAAATTGACCAGAGGAAATAAATGTATATTAATTATAAAAATATTTATAATTAATTTATAAATAAATTTACTTAATAAGCCTTTTCTTAATAAATATATCTTGATTCTTCATAATACCTTTGTCTCCCTTGTGCATTCAAGTCAATTGTCAATTTTATTTTTTTTATACAATTTATCTTTCAATAAAAATGCCAGTCTAGGCAGGAACACATACAAAATAAATCACTGTGATGTAGCTTGTCTGTAGTTCACAGCACAGGTGCTCTGAGCAAAGCAAAAACTGGACCAAACTCTGCTGCAGTTGTGTAGGTTGAACTGAATCTAAACCCGGATCCAACTTACGTCTCCGAGGTTAGGTATGAAACAAAGTTCTACTTGGCTCATGGGAGTCAACCCATGAAAATTTAATTGGTGCTGGCTGAGCTGTAGAGAGCAGACTCGGAAGAAATCAAGGAAGTGGACCTCTGTCTCTGCATGGTAAGATCCATAGGCTTTGGGAAAAAACCTCTGCACTGTGTAAGACCTGTGGAAAAAAATTGCCAAACTGCCCCATAGAGACATTCCTGATTTGCGTTTTCATCCACAAGAGGTGCATGTTAGAAGGATTTTGATGCTACACTCAACTAGTCATTGGCCAGAGTCAGAACAAGGTGAAGACTGAAGCACATCACTTCTCAGGCATTCGTTCCACATCCAAGGAAAGAGCCCCTTCCTTCCTGAGAGTCTTTCTAGCCTCACTCACCTCACTCACCGTAGCATGGGTGGTATCTTCAAGCTACTGGCCTCGTTCTGTGGCTTTCTTTGTGCCACCAATTGGGGCATGTTTTACACATATACAGACTTCTAAGACAGTGTGAAACACAACTCACACTGAACGTCAGCACTGGCTGGTTTAAACTGGATTTTATACTATGCAGGAAGGATGCAGACAAGACACAGAGAGGGAAGGAGTGAAGGAGGAAATCCCATTAAGAATAGTTTATAGTCACGTAACCGTAGTCTTTTTGGACTCAAAGTGTACTTAAAATAGGCTAACAATAATGTTTGATAATGATCCATTCCAATATTTTTTGTACAAAGTAAAATGTTTCTATGTAAAATATCACAATAATGTTAGTGAGACTTTTGTAGAGGACCAACCCCAAAACCCATTCAAAGCCATTGAAACAGTACTGCTGATTTACCACTTTTAAATTGCCGAGGACAGGACACTATCCAGTGTGAAGATGTGTGGTGAAATCCAGCTTTACTATCAGATTAAGATTTCTATATAAAAGCTCTAAGAATAACAGTTCTAAAATATGCCAGTATCAGCTACTTGCCTCCACAACTAAATGCACACAAATAGCCAGGTAAACACCCTTTGCACATGGTTATGATAAAAACTTCTATGTATATTTACCAAATTATTTTTGTTTTTATTTAAAACATGGTTATAACATACACACTCTACTAAAATGTTGTATACAAGCAGTGCAATGTCTTTTGATTTTTCCCCTTTGCATATGTGAAACAAAATGAATCAGTTTTGT
This sequence comes from Pedionomus torquatus, assembly GCA_013398155.1. Lineage (NCBI taxonomy): Eukaryota > Metazoa > Chordata > Aves > Charadriiformes > Pedionomidae > Pedionomus > Pedionomus torquatus. The sequence goes on along the minus strand of VZRU01019672.1, from coordinate 171,188 downwards.
TAAGGACAAGATATTGCCGTATTCAGTGCTTAAAAACGCTGAATTAGTTCAGGACTTTGGTCTTCTCTTCTGTGATACAGATATAGAAATGAATGAAGCCCCTTCCTTCCTTCCTTCCTTCCTTCCTTCCTTCCTTCCTTCCTTCCTTCCTTCCTTCCTTCCTCTCCCACCTCAATTCCTTCCCTCCTTTTCTCCTTCCCTTTCTCTAGTCTTCTTTCATTCAACTGTTCCTTTTCTCAAACTGTTTTATAATTGTTTGTTTGTTTGTTTCACTTTTTTGTTTCAATTGAATATCCCCATCCACACTGTTTCCATAAATTGCATAAAAATCAGTTTTTGAATGGAGGCATCTGACATCAGTATATACTGTTTTAACCTCAAGCTTGATCTGGTTGACTGCTGTGAAAACTCTTTCTGCAACTTTTCTGACATTAGCATTATAGCTTCAGGAACTGACTTTTGATAGTGAAGTGGTAATAGTAATCTTAATAAGGTGAAAGCGTTACAAAAATTTCATGCTTTAATGGTCAATTACAGACTAATGAAATCTTATCTCCAGATATGTGAGACATGTTGTAAAGCTCACATGTACCGAGCTTTGTCACTAATTACCATTTCACTGTTTTACATAATTGCACTGAATACTATAGGCTGGGTCTACCAGAAATAGTTTAATGGCTTAGTATGCCTTGGCATAATTAGCATCATAGGTTCTTATTTCTTTTCTGCTTGCAGGCAGAGCACTCTCTACTACAGCTGTGGTAAGTTAGAATGGCCATTTCTATAGGGTACACAATATGGTCAAATGACTGAATATGTATATTTACTCATGTGGTTTTGTGAACAGGATATGGGTATTGTGTGTTGCATATGTATTTTACAATAAGCTATTTTAATTCTTAAGCTATATGTTTGCATACTGCATAGTGTCTTGATTTCAAATGTGTTTAACTCACAGATGTTTCCCCACCAATCTACAAAGTCCTTAACACATCTCTCATTTTCTAGCTGTCAGTGAAAGATCTGATAGCATTGATGTTTGATAGAGCTAAAAGGTGTAAAACATTCTTCATCTAAGTCGGAGCCTAAGGGAAATGGAGGTATTCACTGTAACTGTAACCTTTGAAGAAGAGCTGGTCTTTCCTGCTTTAGAAATACAAAACTGATTCATTTACTACAGATAATTCAAGGAAGCTGCTGGGAGGCAGGAGACTAAGATCTTCTGAAGACTAAGAGCACACAAAAAGATCAAGAGCTTTTGTAGCCAAAGAGGTTGATGAGTAATTACCCTTGTGGTGGAAGCCAGGCTACGTATCATTTAAAACGAAAGTCTGTTTACTGGGTGCTTCTCTACTTACAGTTTGCTACTTACAACCTCCATGACTGAATACCTTCAACGTTTAAAGAATATCATCCAAAACTTGCCCTGAGCAGGACCAAAATACAAGATCTGATGTGGCAAATTCTTCACAGACAGGTTAACTTGCTGAAATTAATTTTCTGATCTTCTGCCAGTCATATCATGTGAATATTGTCAAAAGTGAAAATAGGGTTTCCTATCCCAGGATATTGGCATCTGAACACAGACTTCTAGTCCCCTTGTTACACAAATACCAAGTGATCCAAGTGTCCCTCAGAGCACTCACAGCTTGCCCCCTGATTGCCTCTTGGTGGGTTAGATGCACAGAGCATGGAAAGGGATGAAGCAGAACACGGTATGCCTGTTTTGTATGAGTTGTGCTTTTTCATCCAAGGTCTGAACTCCGTATCTGAAAGCTTTGCAGACAGTAGTTCACCAGTGTGTCAGGGAAGTAGGGATGTATTTGATTGCAAAACTTACAGCTGAGGCAATGGTGACTGATTTTCAGGTTTACAACTACGAACCACCCATTTCATTCCCTGAGACTTCAATATTTAAAAAAACCCAACCCAAACCTCAAACATTTGTGCTACTGAATGGATCTGCTAAAAGATTTGCAAGATCACACAGGAGGTGTGTAAGATAGCCAAAAATGGGGACTTACAGCCATTGTATCCTACTGCAGAGACTTTCATCAAAATTGGTCATTGTGGATCAGTCTAAAGCCCTCCTTTCTCTGTGGAGATCAAAAATGGTTACCTTGAAAAACTTTAAGGAACAGAATAAGCATATAATGATATTTCCTCAGGGTGTTCTTCCACCCTTCAGCACTTTAATTGTCAGGAGGTTTTGAAGGCAAAAATGTGGTAATTCTGTATATGTGTGTAGCCATCATCCCTGAAATATATCTTTTTTCCTTTCAATTTTACTTTAAAACATAGAATCATAGACTCATAGAGTGGTTCGGTTTGGAAGGGACCTTTAAGATCATCAAGTTCCAACCACCTTGCCATAGGCAGGGACACCAAAGCCTCATCCAGCCTGGCCTTGAACACTTGCTGGGATGGGGCATCCACAATGTCTCTGGAAAACCTGTTCCAGTGTCTCACCACCCTCACAGTAAAGAATTTATTCCTAATATCTAATATAAATCTCCCGTCTTTCAGTTTGAACCCATCACTCTTCATCCTATCGCTCCACTCCCTGGTAAAGAGTCTCTCATCTTATGGTGGGAGGACACAGGTGTGGTCTCACATTATGTGATGTATTGAACATCCATTACACCCTGTTCAAAGGAGACGCAAACTTGTTTATGAGCTGACTTAAGAAATATTTCATTTTGGTTGTTAGCACTCCTAGTTCTTCTTTTGGAAGGAACACAACAGAGGTTTTCTGACCTTCTACAACTACTCTAGACTTTCAGGCCTCCGTTATGTTCCTAGTTTAATTCTTTCTTTTTCAGGTGGAAGGTTCTTTTATGCATCCAATTTATCTACTAGGCTATCCTGTTTCTCAGAATGTGCTCTACATGTTCCTTGCTGCATACAGTGTTTTTTATTCCTTTTTTGATTTTCTGTCTGAAAAGGGTAGCATTTAGGCCAAAGTAGAGTCATGTAATGTACTAGGGGATGGTATTGCGTAGCACAGATAGCTAGATCAGAGTGAACTGCTATATTTGTCCAGTGCTGTATTAATGCATTAATGAGATATGAAAGCAATGTTCATACTATATCAGTAACAGCGAATGTAAATGGAGCATTAAGAGTATGACTCACAATTACTGATGTGATAAGCTGTTGATTTTTCATGAATACAGCAAAGCTGTTAGCAGCTGCTTAGGTTGCCTTCAGCCTCAGCTGCTGGACTATGAGCTTTTCAAGAAGCACAACATGCAAAACCAAATGGGAAGTGCACCCCATCTCCACCATTGCCAGGGGTTCCTTTTGTAAGACAGCTCTAATATTCCCTATTTTAAACGTTATCTTGGGCAACTCGTGGAAACCATTCACAAGACTTGAATGTCTCCCATTTTTCTAACTAGATTTTTTGGGAAGAGACTGGAAGGAGGCAGCAACACTGAGACAAGCCTTGCCAGAAGGTATGTTATGGAGGAGCAGCTGTCTTTCTAAGCCTGCTCAGAAACACAGCCTCACTGGCCATATTTGGAGTTATCGTTTATGGGGATTCTCCTGGTCATAGTATCTTTTTCTGTACAGAGAACATTTGTCTTTCCAGTTCCATGACAGTCTTCAGAAGTCAAAGCTAACTGTCTGTTGCACCTATTCTGTTATCTATTGGTATCATCTGCTGTATCCAGGGCATGCATCTTGTTGCTTAGAGATAACAGATTCATTGCCCACATGGTGTGCAGTGGAAGTGCCCATATTTCCCAGCTGATAAAAGAAATCTCCAGCTGTGTTAGCACGTTGTTGCTCTTATAGTGCATCTACTACAGGTTTCTGCATTTGAAAGACAATGTGGATTAAAGGATAGACTGAATATCACACTGGGTAAGATTCGTCTCGCTTAATTTGCAGTCTCTGGAAGAGTATATACACTGCTTAGCTAATCACCTTTGGATTTTCTCATTGTCAGTAGAGATCTAGTTAGTACGGCCCATGATGTGTGTGTGCATCTGCCTTAAGATGAACAGAATTACACTGTCTGCTATGTGGTCTGCAGTGGCCAGCCCTTCACTGCCTACAAAGGGAGCCCAAAGCTTAGATATGTATTGCACATGATTTAGTGAGAAGCATTACACTTTTTTTCTGCCTTTTCCTAGCTCCTCAGTAAATGACACTGTGTATGCTATTCTCTTCTTTTTGACTTTCCCTTCCTTCTTTCCTTTATCCAACTTGGTTTACAGTGTGTGTGGCTCTGGAAGAGGGGCTGATTCTTACTTTTGTCCAGTTCTGAGTGGAAAGATGGTGTGCCATCTTGGTTTTGGACTTGGGTGAAGACCTGCATTTTGTTTGTGTTGCAGCACAGACTTGTTCTATGAGGTCCAAATTATTTTCTATTTTCTATAGTTATTTTTTAGGAAGTGCTTCCTTAAATAACAGGTGAGCTATAGTCATGATAAAAGTTATTAAATATCATCCAAATGCTGTGCTATGCTATATAAGAACTTAGGCAAAGTAAAAAAGGCAATCTTATTTGAAGCATTATGAATATTTCAGGAAACAACAAAGCAAACCAAAACCAAAACACCTGAAAAAAATGCTACCCAAATTCTTTTTCTGATCACAAATTCTAAAAAGAAGCTGGCAGTTTTCTCAAGAGAGCTTGATAGAATTAACACTGAAAATTACAGGATTCATTTTCATTTTCATTTACCAGATCAATTTCTAGAAGTGCTTTACCTTATGGAGGGAACATAACTTCTGACTACATTTTCAACAAATTCTTTCATTTAAGAATGTAATTTCTTTACATTATTGATATTGTTGCCTGTCAAGCCATTCATCGGAATATTCACATAAATGAAAGACAAAATATGTATGAACTCACATAAAATGAATGTCTTTAAACTTCAAATGAATTATAAAAGTAATATTTTGCAATATTTGCTTTGAACTAAAATCTTTGAGATTAAGAAATTTAAATCGCTTAACACCTACATACTTAAATTTAGTAACTGGCAGGGAGAGAGAGAATTATGTTATCATAAATGAAATATTAAAATAATTTATTTAGGTGCTTCACTAGAAGTACAGTAACAGAATTTTAATGCCAATTTGTGAATATCAGACCAATTTCTGTTAAACGATTTGGCCTTTTCCAGGCAGAGAAACCTGGATTGCTTGCGGTTGCACAGAACAGTGGATTCCATAGTGTATTTTAGCTGAACATTGCCCTGGCTGAGTGTCTAGTATTGTTATTATTACTGCTGTAAATGACCTTAAGGCATGGCAAAAGGGCCAGGAAAGGCTGAATTGAATGTTAATGTGATGATGAGAATGCTTAGTTTTTCAGAGTGGCATTTCAAGTTTCAGAATGAAAGCATAAGCCATCTCTTAATTGATGTGGCAGGTCTCTGAAGTGGGAATTAGCCTGTGCTGCTTCATCTGTGTTGGTGTATTCATGTGAATTGCTACATGTGTTAACAGTAAACAAAAGAGTTTTCATGGGTAAGACTGAAGTGTGGTAAGGGACTGCCGCAATGAGCTTCAGATTTCCTACTGGCAGACTCTGTTTTCTTTTTTTAAGTCTTATAAATACATTCTTTTAAGGATAGGGAAAATGTACCTGCACTGGTAGGATCTGTTTAACTTTCACATATTTCCTCCAGTGGATGGTCTCAATGATTTCAGAACAAGCAAAGAAGGGAGTTTGTTTCCTTGGTCTGCTGCTGATGGGTAGTTTGAGGTTGTATGCCATGTTCTGTGGCTGAAAAAATAGTGTGATGTTTTGATTTGATTAAGTATGAGAGCTGATAGACTAATTCATACTATGGCTGAGAGCTGGGCTAGTCATCTTACTGTGATTAACTGGATATTTTAACGTGTGCCCAGGGCCATGTTCTTTTAGTTACACATTCACTTTATCTACATCTACAATGCTAGAACAGTTTAAGTTAAATTATATTTTTCAACTAGTTTGGTTAATCTAATGTGAAAAGACTCTGTTTAAATTCTTTTTGCTTAGGCTAAACTTAGGGTGTTTTAATCTAAATCAGTTTGGAACAGGGCTAAGCTAAGCCAAAATAAGGAATTCTTGAAAGAAGTGTCAAAATACATGATTGTAACCAGGCAAGCTTAGTAAAATTGCAGGCTGTGTTTCTGCAAAAATGTGCCAGAGATTCATGTCACCTGCCCCGGTCCTATCTCCCATTCTCCTGGGCCTATGAAGAAGCAATAATGCTCTGAGCTTTGTTTGAGCTATAGACATGAAGTGATTTTGTAGCCTCCCTGCAAGCCACAACTTCACCATTTCAGATATGTCAGGTCTTAAAGAGCCACTAAACCACTGATGGTTGGAAGGTTTTGCCATAGGAAATAAGACATGTTTTGCACTGCCATCTCTTTTCGTGGCACCCCTATCGCCCACTGATGGGAATGGGATTCTGCACAAGATGAACTTTTGGTTTGACGTGATGTGGCCACTCTTAAGCCCTACATGGAAAAGGTGACCTTCGGGCTTCACTTCCCAGGTCACAGCAGAGTGTGCAGGAAGATTGTTTTTTCTTGAAATGAACCATGCCTTTACAAAAGTTGTCTAAGCTTGGTCGAATGCAATGGGAAGGGAACATGGAGGAACACATTTCCTGAAGGGAGGAAGAGGCAATTTCAACTGCCTGATTACTGTCTAATCATCTGTGGAGGCATGTGGATGTTGGTCACCTCCCCAGGGCAGGAGATGGGCCAAGGACGGGTGGGTCATCTGCCCATGGATGGGGGTCAGGATCAGGCCCCATGGGGGGAACAGGGATTAGACAGCCCTGGAATGGCTGGGCAGGGTGATGGGGCTGAAATGACAAAGGGTAGATCAGTCAGGGCCCAGCCAGAGCCTTCTCTGGAAGTCATTCCTGAGGGAATGTGGAGAGCCTGGAGGCTTCTCAGCAGGTTCTTCTGGGTTGTTCAGTCTGGAGAAGAGGAGGCTGAGGGAAGACCTTATCGTTCTTTACAGCTACCTGAAAGGAGGCTGTAGAGAGGTGGGGGTCGAACTCATCTCCCAAGTCACAGGTGATAAGACAAGAGGAAATGGCCTCAAGCTGTACCAGGGGAGGTTCAGATTGGATATCAGGAAAATTTTTTACACTGCAAGGGTTATTAAGTATGGGAATGGGCTGCCCTGGGAAGTGGTTGAGGCACCATTCCTGAAAGTATTAAAAAGACAGGTTGACATAGTGCTCAGTGATGTGGTTTAGTGATGGGTTCTTGTTTTTTATCAGACTAGATGGTCCCTTCTGACCTAGACAATTCTATGATTCTTCCAACTTTTTCTCAGAGAGCTCCAGAGCTGCCATCACTTCTCCAAAAGCTCTCTCCTCTCAGTGCCTGCCTTCCTAAGCTAAGTGCTGGAACTCAGGACCCTCACCCCATACCATGGAGGCTGCCCTTATTTCTAAACCCATTGTGGTAAAGTGAGTGGCTGTCCCCAGGGCCAGCTGTCTCTTGTCCTCGAGCTCTCACAGATGGAGCAAGACCTCTCTTGTTTTAAATCATGTTTTAAATGCAGAGCATTAACTAATTCACAAGCCAAAATCAAAGTTCTGGAGTGTTACAGGCTACTAAGAAGAGGAATGTTTTTGTTTCTGGGACATTAATGGGATATGCTGATCGATGAAAATAAAGAAAAGGAAAAAAAAATAAAGACAAAAAAGAGAAAAAAAAAAACCACCTTTCTGTGTCTCCAGAGAACCAAATTTCAGAGCTTTCTGAAGCTCTTTTATTGTGGAGAACATCCTTGTTCCCTGGAGACACACAAATAATTCAACATTATTTAGGCTGAAGGGTCTTTAAATTTTTGGATGCTAAAAAATACCTGCCAGTTTCAAGACTTTTTCACATAGGGCGCTTGGATGCACATGAGCTAAGTCTATACTAGCAAATTAAACAGTGACAGTCATCAGGCCTAAGCACTGGGAACTTGCTAATCTCTGCTGTCAAGTCAGCTGAACCATTGCTGGCACAGATGTAAAGCCAGAGAATGGTTTGGGAGTCAGCAGAGGCCGGGGACCACCGCAGCACCCGGCTGCAGGGAGCAGTGCAGCCATGGTCCTCCCCATCACCAGACCCACATCACCTGAGAAAATCAAAGTGTCAGTCTGTAGTTGTCTTCTCTGAGTCTTGATTCCACAGTTCACTTCAGCATGACTTCAACTTAAATTGCTAATTAGAGGTAGGATTTAACTTTGTACTTGAGCAAGCGCTCCATTGATCTAGAACATCAGTACAGTTAAATTTCTGCTTCCTCTTCACAGTTTGCCTCCTAGAAGAGAACCACATAACCCACTAGACTAAAACACTTGGAGCAATAAAAAGGAACTATACAAGCAAGACAGTGCCTTATCTTTGTAAGTTAAAATATGACAATATTAGAAAAAACATTTTTAATGTATGTATATAATTATGCCATTTTAAAATGGTATTAAATTTATATTAAAATACCCCTAAAATGTAAAAACTGCTCACTGTATATATTGTTGATTATATTTCAGACATCTCCCATTTTCACAGACAAATAGCTACTCCTTTTAGTAAGTCTCAAAAATATATACACATGTACAGAAAAAATCCCAACACTCTAGGTCAAAAAGGTGTGACAGGTGTATATACAGAAATCTAGATTCTGGCCTGTATACATCACTTATTTTTCCCGCTTTATGCTTCCTCAGAATTTTGATATAATTGAAACAAATGCATCTTCTGTTTGTGAACTATCCACAGTGTGTCTTTCTGCCCAGATGTTTGTGTGACACTGTTCACAGAGCAATGTTACATCTGTGGTTAAATAGCCGGAATACCAATGGTTGATCAGGGGAGTTATTGTGGAATTTATTCTAGCCTCTGGCTTGTGGCTTCATCCATTCTCAAGTTTGACTCAAGTTATCCATCTGATGCAAATGGCTTCAAGTTATCTGTTCTATAAATGCCAGATGCTGTCATCTGAACTCACATCTTTGCTTAATGCTATAAAAGATAGCTGTATTTTACCAGCTTCTGTTATTTAAATGAGCTGAACGTGTTTTGCTGATCACTTGACTGAAACTAAAGGAGTGTGAGTATGTGTGCTTTGTTGTCAGCTACTAGTGAAAGATCAAAGAGGTGGTACTGAGCACTGTCACAGAGTCTAATTAATTGGCACTTATTTGCTTACATCTCGAGTTAGCCCATAAGCAGCCCCTTAAATCTGAAATAATTGGTGACTTGTTATATTTTTTAAACAATGCCATTTTATTTTCTAATTTTTTTTGTATATACATACTGTTGTGGTTGTAAGGAATATTGATTCTAAATATTCTAATTTAATAAAATATATTTCTGATCTTTTGGGCACCCTGTGAATAGCATGTGAATATATTCTGTGACTGAATTACCCGTAAAAGAAATACACCAACAGTAGCTCTTCATTTATGAGATATAGCACGTTGAGTCTAATGCTGAGAGTCGATACTAAACATAAATGCAGTATCTCTCAGTTGCAGCTTCAGATTCAGTCACTTCTCAAAATCCCCAAAGAAGCTTCAGCTTTAAAGACTTGGTATAAATCTACAGATTTTCTTTAGAAACTTTTTGAAAATTCTAGCTCTAGTCATTAATGATCAAAATTGTGGCTAATTAGCCACAGATGAGTTTGGGCTTTCTTGTTAATACCAGCCAATGGGTATCCCAATAACATACAGAAAATACCATCATGGACAACATTAACTATTTTCTACATAATTTTCATGTAAAGCAGTCCAAGGCTGAATGGGTCAAACCATGGAACTATAACATCACCTTTATTTTGGGAGGTGCGGAACAAGTTATTGATATAATTTTGACAACTTTGAATAGCTGATGAGGGCTGTCAGAGTGGTGGGCTTTTTGTTTTGTTGTTTTGTTTGGGGTTTTTTTTGCCTCTGCATACAGATTAAGCAACTTCTAATTGAGTTTTGTATGAAAACTGTTTTATTAAATGCAATGAAATTTCTTTGACCACCTGTCAGAAAGTAAGGTTAAGTGTGAAAATAATGATACCAAAACCTGTTAGAGTCCTTTACGTGAATGTGCATTTCTGTATATGTTTGTAGAATGACAGAATCCATCTATTCTTCTACTTAATTAGCCATATAATTTCAAATACAAGAAGGTGCTTAGTTCATTGGATGGACAATTAAACCACAGCAACAGACATGAAGCAACAAAGTTCATGACTTATTTCTCATTGGTCCACTTAAGTATAACTGAAAGTGATTGTCTTTCAGGCCAGAATCTGTTATTGCAAAACCCAAACAGAATAGCATGGAAAAATTAGTTTCTACAAAGCCTTCCAGATTGCAAAAAACTTTTCATATACCATTTCACTAATAGAAGTGCTGTTGACTTCATATGATCATATAGCTGATGTGAGTCCAATGTTGTCTTGACCATAAGAAGCCAAACCTTGTGATTTATTTGGTGGAAAAAATAGATGACAAGCTAAGGAGCTTGTGACAACTTGTGATACAGGGTGCAGAGCAGTGCAGGAGTCCAAGAGACCTGCAGTTTGTTCTGAGGTGGTAGCTTCATGCCAATCATGCTGCTGTCATCCAGGTATGTACAAATGGCATGGGCAGCTTTGGGCTGTCCCTCTGTCCCCTAAGCGACTGGTGGGAGAAAGTATTTTTCATTGGTGTAGTGTAATAATTTGCTACAAGAAGAGGAGCTTTTCTGAGAGCTTTGTGAGCTTATGAGCTGTAGATATATACTCTTAACTTAAAGTTCTACATGGGAATGAACTTCAGAAACCCCACCATGAAGATAAGTACCTAAATTCTCTTCAACCAGCCTAAAACATTTGTGGTGGTTTTGCCTTGGTGGTAATGTCATGGTTGTATGTCACGAAGAACAGCTGGAAAAATATGTCTGTTACTTCTTGCTAATACTTGAATTTTTGTCAGCTTTTCATTTCACTCAGTGGCTGCCTGAGGATAAACCTGAGGAAAAGTCTCTTGGTTCTGGGACTCTTTATAGTAAAAAGTGCACTGGGACAACAGACAGCTTTCTGGATCTTTGAAGGTCAACAGACTTAGGTAAAAAAGCCTAAAGGAGTGGAGTATCAACAGAGAATATTCTCATGCTTGCATTTTATTTCTCAAATTATGAAAAGATCCATTTATGACTCCTTTTGAAAATAACTAAATGGATATATGTTCAGAGATACATAGTTTGTTTACATTTGAATGATTACTGACTGCACAATGCCATAAAGAATGGGTTTAGTGACAGCTGGAAAAAATCTGCCATTCACTCAGTCTAAAGAAACATGTCTTTTGCTGTAAGGTGGAATATATCTTTGCTTTCTGTCTCATAGTTCTCTTATACTTGGGCCTGTTGCATGAACTTGCAGCAAACTAAATTGTGTGAATTGCTTTAAGGTGCTGCAAAAAACTCAGGAAGGATAAATTAGTATTTTTTTTTGTAAAGAAACGCATCACAGAATTCCAGTAGGAAAAGACCAGATCACTTCCAGTAGAAAAAGACTAGATCCCTAACAGAAGAATCGCAATACAGGTCTGTAGACAGTCTTAATGGGCAGACAGCATCATTTCTGTCGTAGTGTTCTGCTGTCTCTTTGTGGCCCTTACATTTATTCCCCCTATTAAGTTTAACTTACCCCTTGTGGACTCAGTTCCAGAGAATGAGAAGGGATGGCCAAAGGATGCATGTTTTTCTTGGCAAATTTAGGCATCATGTTTAATATTTCTTAATCAAATGTGCACTTGAATGATGTCTTAAGCTCCTTCTGGTTGAAATTTTAATTGGCTGCAGAAGAAATCTCAGAAGGAACCTCTTTCCAAATGAAGTTCCTTAAGGTCACTTGTTCTTCCTCTCACAATTAAATTCCTGCCCAGGAGCTGAGAAAAAACCTGAGAAGTGTGCAGAGAAAATATTCAGCAGCAAGTAATATCTGCTGGTAAATTGGGGGAATATCAGTTGTATGCAGTGTTTGTCACATCGTTTTAAACACACTGATTAATGGGTGGATCTATTACTGAAAGCATGCATGCTTAATTTATTCAAAGAAGTTGAGTGTATGTCACCACTCACAGACCTGTTTCTCTAGCATAGCGTTTCACATTTACAATGTTATAACTACTGAGAACACAATAGAAGACGACTGTAACTCATAGCACAAAGAACTAAAAATACAATGTGATCTGTAAGTGATAAAAACTGACATATAAGAAAATATCATTTCTACAATTTAGATCCAATAAAAATTAAGCTGTCATCAGTGTTTGGATATACATATACTTAGTTAAACATTTTCAATTGTGACACTTAGTTCCATATTCTTTTCTTCCACCCTGTTTTATGGGCAAATGTGTTATTTGGAGAACAGCATGTGGAAACACTATGGAAATGGCAATTCTGTGAAATACCATTTGAGAACTGAGACACACTTTTAAACAAGGAATGGAATTCAGGTCAAGCATCACAAATGAAATGGTTATTGTAAAAGCAGTGAGAGCTAGCCATCTGCCACTGCAGCACTCAAAAGGGCTGAGATGCAAGGTCTCCGCCGAGATATTCCTGTTGCAATGTAAGTTAAGGTCCACAGAAGTCTCAACTGCAGACAATAATATAGCGACAGATTTGCTAAATTGACAAATACACTACATGGTCACAAAAAGCTGTGCTTGTGTCCATCTACTAAAGTCAAGCAAGGAGAGGAACAGCCTTTTGGTCATTTTAAAAGAAGGCAATTTGTGCCCCTTAAAGAACTGATCCTGAATTATTTACTCGGAGGCTGATTATAGCTCCTTTTTTGGCATGAATAAGATGTTCTGTGTGTTGGTGCCATGCTGAAGATTTAAATGTCCCACACATTTGATCTAGGCTGGGGCTGTGGCAACTACTGCACAGCTGATGACAACAAAGGCTGGTTTCAAGCTCATTGTCATCACCATGGTGTTACACCAGATGAATGGGTGGCATTGATTCTGATTGGCATATTCATTCACATGCATTCAAAGCTCATGAATTTTACTTAACACGTCCCTTTGCTTATTGGCTGGGATTTAATTGGAGTGATGTATTGCAGCACTGCTAGATGAAGTGGAACAGTTTCTTTTTTTTTTTTTTCTTGGGTTTTTTTTTTTTGGTTTTTTGTTTTTTGGGGTTTTTTTTCAGTTTCCTTTCTTCCAAACCTCCCAACTCGAGACACCGCAACATTATTTTTTACAATCACCAAGGCATTTCCATGTATGGAACCTAAATCTTGGCTTTGTACTGAAGTTTGTGTTTAATATTTAGAAAGAGAAAAATAAATAGACATAGGGAGAACTCACACAGATTTACATGTTAACTTTCATTACTGGGTTCACAAATTGTTTATTTAGCATTTTCTTTACATACCAAGAAAGAGAGAGGTATTTTTTGCGCTCATTTCTATGAATTTTTTCAACTTTCCCATATTTTAACATATTCTTCAGCTAGCTGAAACTGAGAATTCTGACCTATCATCTAGCAGAATGTTGATGTCTTTCCAAAGAGTGAATAAATTTGAGATTATGTGAATGCATCTAACAGTTATACCCTTGTATATATGTAAATATGTTGTTGTGTATTTATCTGAAACATTCAGACAGAAAAATATTAGAAATTTTTTAGAAGAAAAATATATGTTTTCACTGAAAAGATACCTATGTTGAATTTTTACTTATTGCCATTTTTAACCTGAAATGAAAAACTTTCATCTGAAAATCAAATATTTATGTCAGCAAAATCAAAATGAAATATTTGGTTTGGGATCAGATCTGTCCAGATCTGATATTTTAGTTTGTTGAACAAGATGGAAGTGTTTGTTGTCAAGGCAGTTCTGTATAAACTGTGAAATGTATTGGCAGAGGCTAACTGTAGAGTCTATCTAGAGAGTACCCTTTGGAAACAATTAAGAGTATCTACAGTTCATGCTCTGAGCTATGTCTGGAGCTCTCGAAGCTGTCTCTGTTGTTTCTAGAGCTCGGGCAGACTAGTCTTCTTGGGAAAGATTTATGAATGTAAATAACATCTGTTTGTGTCTGCATGGGGCTTGGTATTTGTTCCCTCCCAGCTTTTTTTGCTTCCGTTCTCCTGGAGAAATTCATATTAGTCAGTGAATGGTTCACTATGGTCATCATAGAATGGTCCAAACTGGAAGTGACCTTAAAGATCACCTAGTTCTAACCCCCCTGCCATTGGCAGAGATACCTTCCACTAGACCAGATTNGGCAGAGATCCCTTCCACTAGACCAGATTGCTCAAAGCCCCATCCAGCCTGATCTTGAATTCTTCCAGGGATGGGGCATCCACAGCTTCTCTGGGGAACCTGTGCTAGTGTCTCACCGCCCTCACAGGAAAGAATTTCTTCCTAATATTTAATCTAAATCTACTCTCTTCCAGTTTAAAACCATTACCCCTCGTTCTATCACTGTACTCCATGATAAAGAGTCCTTCCCATTTCTCCTGTAGGTGCTCTTTAAGTACTAGAATGAGCTATAAAGTCTTCCTGGAGCCTTTTCCTCTCCAGGCTGAACAATCTCAATTCTCTCAGCCTGTCTTCACAGGAGAGGTGCTCCAGCCCTCTGATCATCATTGTGGCCTTCCACTGGACCCACTCCAACAGGTCCATGTCTTTCCCATGCTGAGACCTCCAGAGCTGGAAACAGTACTCCAGATGGGGTCTCGTGAGAGTAAAGTAGAGGAGCAGAATCACCTCTCTCAACCTGCTGGCCATGCTGCTTTTGATGCAGCCCAGGATGCGGTTGGTTTTCTGGGCTGCAAACACACATTGCTTGCTCATGTTGAGCTTCTCATCTACCATCAGCCCCAAGTTCCTCTCCACAGGGCTGCTCTCAATCCATTCTCTGCCCAATGTGTATTTGCACTTGAAATTGCCCCAACTCACCCAACCACCTTGCCCTTGGCCTTCTTGAATTCCATGTTCTGTTTCTTGTCTATTGTTATGGTTTGTTATGGTATGTTTATGGTCTTCTCTCTTGTTGGTTACAGAAGCTACATACAAGTCATTTCATGACAGGTTTTGTATGGATAGCAAACATATTCCACCGTGATGATGTATGATAAAAGTTACAAATTACTGCTGGGAATCATACATGCTGTAAACACTGGGAGTATACATGAATTCCATATATATGCTTAGTATTGTTGCTAGCATATATAATCAGTTAAACCAAAATCCCATTAAAGTTTTTAATTAATGTGGATATAAAGCTATAAATATGTCAGATAAAACCTAGAGGTTATTTGAACAACTGAAGCAAACAATGATGTAGCTCTTCTTTGGTCTTGGCTCAGTTCAGCAAACAAAATTTTTCCACACTTAATCAAAGCAGTGAAACAATTTATGAAAAAATGAAAAAAAACTGTATCAGACAATGCTACATATGGTTTGATTCTTTTATATATAACTAGATTTTCTATACTTCTGAAATTAAATATCCACTGCTTGTTGTCTTCACAAAACTGCCAGACTATACAGTTCTGACTACTCTTCTCCCCAGCTAGCTAATACACTGATGTGCTCAAAAATATAATACAGCTATCAAAACCTAGCCCATACCATACCACACCACAGTCTATACATCTCTGAGGCACAAGACAAGAAAGCCACATATAATCCAAATCAGAAATGTTTTTCTCAGATTATTCCCATGTTTCTTTTTTACTGTTTCATGTGTCATGACATTTCCTGATCTATTGCTTTTTATGTATGGAATCAACTACTCTTGTTTGTAGGTAATAAAATTAAGATTATGAACATCTGCCTGGCTATAAGTGGTTCTTTTGGTTTATCTGGCTTTTGCTGCAAACAGAATTGTGCATACAACATTTCTGTTCTCTTCAGTGATATACTAGAGAAGAAAAAATGTCACTAGCTCTTAGAGAATTACATGCATATACCTGGGTTATGGTAAAATAAAAAAAGATCTGTGACATTTGCTATCTCTGAATCAACAGCCCGTGATTAATTTGACAGAGGATATGTCTGAAAACTATTGGACTTTCTGCAATTTCAAGTAGCATTACATGGCCTGAATTGCATTCTGTGGAGACATGCTAAACCATGCTACATGGACTACTGAACTGTGATCAAGGATGTGAAGCTTCATAATTACATTTTCCTGAAAGTTTTTAGGAAAATCTGACCGAGCTACCAATTCTGACCAGGGCCAAACTACTGGAAATTGATAAGAGACTTCCTATTTGCTTTTCAGTGCTGGATTAACCTTTCTGTGATCCAAAGCAGCCTGTAACTGGAAGTCAATACTAGTATAAAACAGTTTTTCAGAAAAAGCAATGATGGCTTTGCTCAGTGCTAAAATCCTTATTTTCTCAAATATTTACTTCAAAATAATGTACAAACTGAAATAAAAGTATTTATTTTAAGAAAATGCCTGATGGCTAAAACCTCTAGTGGAAAAGCATGGGTACAAGTGTCCAACTGAGCTTTGTTTTGTGTTAGTCACAACACATGAAAGTGTATCTTAGGTTCCAGCCACGGTGAATCAAAGCAGATCATTGCATGTACTGAGTTACCAGGTGGAGTTTCAGATATGATATTCAGACACCCACAGTTCTTTTGAACAGTTATTTTCCTTTTCCTACAGCTTTCCAATGGTAACAAGACAAAACTCTGGCAACGACCTCCTCAATATACGTTTAGAGCTGCAGGCTGTGGAAGTGAAATTCCTCCATAAATGAGGTGAGACCAAGGTGAGATATGAGTCTGGGTACAGTGTGGATCCAGACACAGTCTCTGTTGAAGCTGCAGTACATGCAGGGGCCAGAGTGTAATCTGCTCCTGCTGGGATTAAACAGTCTGTTAGGCGTTTCTCCCACGTCAAAGAAGAATAGAACCCAGCCTTTGCTTCCTCCAAGGGAAAAAAATCACTATCAGTCCTGTTATTTGGCTCCTTCTGCAGAAAAACCAACCAGCAAAGAAAACTTAGGATAGACTTGTCCCGTGGAAGAAGCAAGTTTTGCAAGAAAGCCCTCTCGTTTGATGCACATGGTAGCACCCAGAGGTGTTGCTACAGCAATGTTGCTCTGTGTTGTCCCACGGGCAGGCTTTTGTGCAGCTCACACATTCCAGCCCTTCAACAAGGCACTGCTAGCTTAGCAACATCGGTGTGCTGTCAATATTTGTCTGTTAAAATCCCGCCATTAAGTATGCTGCTTAAAGCTGGGTTTTACAGATACTAATTACTGTCCTACCCTACCTTCTTCTTCCCTACCTTCCCCCTCCCTCCTTCAGAGAAGGGATCACTGCAGCCTGTAAAGGAGACTCAGCAGTCCCTATCACCAGCTCTTTCAGAAAGGAGACTAAAGACCTTTATTTGGACACAGTTGTTAGTTATGCTTATTCAAGAATTTTCAGATTTCCTAAATGATGTATACTTTTGCAGTATTTTAACCACTGCCATATGTCCTCTATTAAAAGCTCACAAGGTATTATCTGTTCCTGTGTGTTTCATCCTTCCCCTACTTCTCTCAGTCCTGCTTCCTTGGTAGTTTAGAGACTACCAGTGGTGTCTACACTACATATGGGTGACAGAGAAGTTTCAGCTGGCTAGAATGTGAAGAAACGAGCAGTTTTCAGTTTCTAGAAAAGTTTTCAGTTTCTACAGCAGAGGCTGTAAGAAAATAGAAGATGGAAGGGGATAACTCTCCAGATGTTGCAAGAAATCAAAATATGGCCGCTCTATTTTACCATAGTTAGTAAGCATTGAGTCTGTCACAGCCAGCTGGATGTCTCCTTCTAGTTACAGTCATCTAAGTAATAATTTTAAAATATAACAACTCCATATACCATGAAGGTTCAGAACTTGAGGAGTATCTACATGTGTAATATTGGCTTCAAAGGTAATTACTTAGGCAAGATCTGGACACACGCCCCCTCCGCCCCGCCCCCCGCCGCCCCATAGCTGTGCAATCCTTTCTTCCAGCACAAGGCAGGGGACAGAATTGGGAGCAGGAACAAAAGGATAAAGGTGGAAGCGGCAAGTACCATCCAAATTATCTTAACTTGACATTGCTAAGGCAAGTTTTTGCATGGCACAAAAGCTGCACTACCTAGGTTGTCATCTCTGTAAGCCTTTATTTCACCTAATTGCTTCCATCCAAAACATTGGCACACATAGACTCCTACACTCTAGACCACTGTATCAAGCCAAGTGGGGTACGTTGAGCCACCCGTAAATAGGTGAGAGAGAAGTATAGGTGAGAAGTAAATTAAACAATGAAACAGTAGGGGAAGAAAGCAAGTACTAAATAGATTTCCCAGATAAACATGGGTTAGAAAAAATAGTAAAATCAGCAAGATGGGGTGAAAATGTTTTCGTGATAGCTGTCTACAGGTAAAGGAATGCAAGGGCCCAGTGTGGTTGCCTGTACATTTATATATGGTGCCTTTTGAGATGAGGTGCAGTGTCAGAGATATCCACACAAGGCTGTTGGTATGGCTTTGGGACCTATGGTGACCTGTGGTTTATTGCAGTAGCAGCAGGAGGGTGAGTGTCATTCCTTATGGCACCAGATGCCAGACTCACATGGCAGCAGATGGCCCTATGTAGATAAATGAGTGGAGCCTTTGGTCTCCAAAACAAAATAAATATAAATACTCTTCTGACTAACAGTGGACAGAAATTACAAAGATTACAGTTCTGTGGTAAACAATAGAAATAAAACTTCTTACTTCTTTTAATAAGACATGAATATTTCTCTTTGGTATATGTTAGTTTTTCATACATATACCCTGTTTACTATAGACTTGCTCAGACTTTAAACAGTGTAGAATTAATATGATGATTGCAAGGACATGGCTGTTGCTGAATGTGCTTTTATACTTACATATAGATGCATATGCATCTTTAGGTGTAACACATGTACAGCTAGAGACATACATGTATATATTTTTCCGGATTTAAAAGTGGTGCACACATAATGTACATTATTGCCAAGTACACACATTCACGTACGAGCAAGTGGATATACACATGTATTTTATTAAATATCCACACAGGTGGATATACACATGTATTTTATGAAATACCTGTGTGAGGACATGTCCATACCTGCACACACATATATACAGTCTGTCTTTGTATGAACAAAATTGCAGGTGTGTGCACCACATCAAAACTTCACTGGTATATTGTATTTGTTTTGGGGCTGTCACCTTCCTAGTTTACGGAAGACTGAACACTGCACAGAATTTGAGCATAGGGCTACAGTACCAGCTTCCACTTGACTCAAGCCTCCACTTTGTCTGCTAACGTGGCTGGTAACAGTTAAGAGTTTGCTGGTGTGATAGGTGAGCTCCATCCGTCATGGCTAATGTTGTGAGACAGTTGTGCCTCCTTTTGTTTCCGTATTCCCTTGAGGACACATTCTGGAGTCATGGCTGTGTTTACCGTACAATTTTAAAAATTTATTTATTTTTTTTAAAGTCAGTAATCATGTTTGCTTTACTTCCTTCCCCAGCACTGTTAACCAGCTTTGGTGTGGCGAGATGACTAAGTCAATATATATTAAGGAATACATGACAGTGTTGTAATGAGAATTAGTGGTACTCTGAAAAGACAGAGACATTGGCTGCTGTGTTTTGTACTGTTTAGTCTGGGGGTAATGAAGAGCTCACAGATGACCTGATTTCATTAAAGTAGGTCAGATTTGACTGAAACATAGCTATGGCTTTCTTCCAGCAGTGCAGTGTCTTTTTCCCCACATCCCCGCCTCAGCCCCCCCGCCCCTCACCTCAGCATTTGCAGTCTTTCAGGGAATTACCTCAGGGTTTTGGCAGTATCTTAGCCAAATGTATACTACAGGACTATATTTCCACCATTCCCTCTGCTTTCTGTCAGAAGACATGTCATGGAAAAGGTGACCATACTTCTGTCTTTACTACAGGAAAAGGGATGGTGCGAGGATGACACACTTGATAAGACAACATTTATGCACCATAGATATTTCTCAGTGAAATCCTATCTGGACAGAATACCTGCCATTTCTACTGTGAAGCAGTTTATTCAGATTAACCCTATATTCATTCACAGCTTTCATTTATTTTTTCTATTTATTTTCTGTGTTTTATATCCAAGAATTTAGTGTAGACGTTCTAATTTAGTGATACCATAGCAGAAAAACATCTGTAAAAAGATGCTGAAAATGCCTGTACTAGACCTTGTGCTCACAAATGAGAATATATAAACAGATATTATAATTATTCACAACTAGGATGGATGTAACACTGTGAGATGCTGGAAACAAAGAATTAGGTATTGTCGTCTCACAGGATGTCTGCTAAGAAAGTTTCCTCCTAATATCATTGTGGGTAAGGTGGAATCTATAGTCCAGATCTAAACAAAGACATTAGGGAAGCTATTCAGACAGTGCTCAGCTTGAAAAAAAATCAGGCCCTGTTAGGTGATAAAAAATGATACAGCAAGACATATAGAGGACACTGAAAGAGATTTTGAAAACAGTGGCCTGTGAAAACAAGCTTGCTGTTCAGCTGTTAAAACTGCACTGATCTCCTGTCATGAAATATTCTTGTTACTTTTTCTGCAGGCTTTCTGTAGTTATATGATTCCCAGAGAAAGAGATACAATATCCTACATTTAGCTACCTCTCCCTGTTTAAAAGACTATCAGGTTTTTCATGTCAAAATATCTCTGAAAAGGCATCAGCCAATGTATGTTGCCTTTCTCTTGCAGCTATATTATATTTAAACTGGGGCTTACATAACTGCTGAAATTTGGGAACTCCACTTTCCCAACTCCCTCCTCACTTCTCTTTCTTGCCCTTAATTGTTGTGATTGTGCCTCTCATGACTTCTAAAGCAGGCATTTTGTTCTCCCATTTGCTTCAGGTCATTACAGTAAAATCTTTTCATTCCTGAAATCTTTTTTTCCCCCTATTAGTCCTGAGACAAATAAATTGCTTGTGATTTTCAGAGGCAACTGGGGTGGTCAAGCAGTTCCCAGAGAAGTCTGTAATAAGATTACTTGCTTAAGTAATCTGAGGACCATGGGTTTTTAAAAATCCCAAGACTCTGAATACATTTTGGCTTTTTCATATTTCTTCTCACTTTCCCTTTACAATGACTATAGTAGCCTTACACAGTCTGCACCATTAGTAAAGTAAACCCAACATTTATTCTAGCATAGAAATGACACGTCTTGTTTAACTTAGAAAAACAGGACCTTTTGGGTCATCAAGTCCGGACTTCTTCTTTTGCTAGCAAATGTACAATATTATTTTGTTCCTAAATATATCAGCTCCTATTGCCAAACTACTTCAATTTTGTGCTCTGATCCAGTATTCTCTTGCAACGGAGGCCTGTTTGAACTGAAATACTTCCAAGAGTCTAGTTATGTCAGCTAAAACATATGTTATGTTTAAAAGCTATGTTTAAAATAGTCTATATGATTTGATTTAAAAGAAGTAAGATTGCTCTATTTTCAGCAAAAGAACAAGAAAAGCTATGTTTGCTTGAGAGATTTTATCAAATAAAGCCTACTTGTTCTCAAGGCCTTGGACGTCTTTGTATTAATACCTCCCCACCTCTCCCGACAGAAAGTCAGCTTGTCTGACTGTCTCTGATGTAGGGACATACCATTACCATTTTCCCAAAGAGGAAGGAGCACAGGAAACACCAAAATTAATTGCTCAGTGAGCTATGTCAGTACGAAGGACAAGGCAGCAGAAAATCAGCCTCAGCCCAAGAACGCTAGAATAACATCTCTTGCATGATGCTGTAACGCTTGCCCAGTTCGGCATGTTTGATGATGCTAGTGGGAATTTTTGGCCATGCTGAGCCTCAGGAATAATCGAAAGTTTGCAGTTTGTACTACCTGGGTAATGATCGGGGTTACTCTAGGGTGAACTGTAATGTTGTTACTGACTACAGTTGTGTTGACAGCTGTATCTGTTGTTTCTTTTCTAACTGAAAGATGCAAAAGATGTGTGCTCACTGATTTTTCTCAATACAGATTAACTGGAAAGATCTTCATTTTCAGCCTCAGATTCGTCTTTTATAAGCTTCAACAAAGGCATAATACTTTAGTTTACCGCCGCCCTCAAATCAAAGGAGGGAGATCAAAACCCTGTCTTGAAAAGACTATGCAACTCAATAGGACCTGAACTTGTTGTATTATTGCATCCATTACAACAGCACAGTTCAGGCAGGTGTTAGTTTCAATTAACCTGAGATTCAGGTATTCACAACATCTTGTCTGCCAATTACTCACATAATTACATGGCCCAGGACTGTAGAATAGAATCAGCCATCATGCTAGGCATGTGTGATTACTGAAGAAAAGAGGAATTCAGAGGGTGTATGAGTAAAGCACAGCTCCAATGATCATGGACAAAAGTGGTCTTTAGTGAAGAAAGCTTATTTACTAGGCTCTTGCTGATCTCTTGAATGCAGGAACTGTGCCAACAGTGTTTGTGTGACACGCAGATGCCTCACAGCTGTCCGTTGTTTTTGTATTCTTATTCAGTCAGTAGGTAAAGTGAGAACTTATTTAGCATTTTTCAAGGAAGAAACTGAAAGGCGTTCCAGGGAGCTAATGACACCAGCCATATATGGCAAGAAATCAAAATATGAGAATTAAGAAAACCTTAGATACAACTTTCTCAGACCAGGATGCCAGCTGAAAAAGACAACTGCTGACATTTTGACCTGAAATATCCACTGACTTGGTCAATATGAATACCTTTTTTGTGTGGCTCTGTCACTGTACTGTCAAAAATCAATCCACTGTGGGCCTCCACATAAAGATCTTTTAAGGTCAAAGGCCAAAGGTCTTTCTGAGCCATAAATACCATGTATCTTTGTACTATTTTAAGATATAATGCCATTGAAAATGTGAAATTATTGAAAATTTTGTGGAAAGTAGCAAATATCTTCATAATCTAAAATTGCATACACTTAATTATATATATTCTTAATGTCATCTAAGTTTAAAGGTAACATCATGAAGCAAGCAATAGAAAGGTAAGCTGCTTCTTTCCACTCATCGTATAGATCTGAACTGTGTTAATGTAAACCATTTTCCAACAAAACAAGGATTCGTTCCAGTGGAACAAATCAGGAGGCTCAACACTGATAGCAAAATATGGGCCTTTATTTCATCAGGAATCTGACATGAGTACTATATAAAGCTAATAACATTTGACAATGTTACAAGTGTACTTCTCATTCCAAAGGAGAATCTAGGCTACTGTAGCCTATTTTTTACATGCGAAGTTTTTATATATGTGCAATAGATTTTGGTGGGGTTTTTTTNGGGGGGGTTGTTTTTTAAATGCAGGAACCTCATCAAATGAAATGTTCATTCTTAGATTTCTTCAACATTTTCTCAGTAAGAGCAAATATTTAAGTAAGGAAATTCCCAAAGGGCACAATATCCATGCATTTTAATTTTTATAGAAACCCTTTGCTCTTATTAGAATGCAAGGGATGTAATTAACTGTTATACTAAGGCTAAGATATAATTTTGTGCTTCTCTCCATATGTCTTTGTGTTTGTTTGTGTATTTATATAGACAGGTAATTAAAAAAAAAAAAAAGTAAATTATGTGATTTCTAAATGCTATATTCAGGGATTTCTGTGGTTTTCTAGGAAGGGAGCTGATAGGGCTTCTACTGAAATTCTGCATCATACCAAGATAAAGCATTTCAAAAGTATACCAGATCTCTGGGAAATATAGTACCAAAAGCTCAGGGACATTTGTCCCACAATGCAGCTTTTTCTCGATGTCATATCCATACATCTTATATCAATCACAGAAATAATCTGTTTGACAGCAGTGTGTTTGGGGCATTGTGATACATGAAAGTTCCAGATTAATACATAAGCTCAGAGATATTTGCTGTCGTGAAAATAACAGTTTTAATGCAGTTTGAGTGTTGTCTGTGTTCAGAGACCACTTTTAAGAAAAACAATCAGGCACCAAACATAGATATTTCTACAGTTACCTACTGTTTTAAATATTAAGTAGCACAAACCATTTCTGCATGACATGTAATTTTTCTGTGATAGGACCAAAGCAAGAATTAGGTGGTGGAGAGAAACCACCCATGATGATGATTATGATTATGTAAATATATTGCTGAAAGGAGACCTACCCACTTCCCACCCAGCCAAACTGGTGAGAAGTAGCAGTCTCATGAAGGCTTCTTCTTGACTTTTATTTATTTCTGTCCTTAATGTCATCATTGAATGACATCTCAAGCTTCTCAGTGTTCCTGCAGAGATTTTGGATTGTGGCCAGAATATTTCCTTTTTTTGTGGGGGGGAGGAGGAGTCAGACAAAGGAGAGGCAGAAATGAGCTGACAGCAATGAGTCATTTGGCTCACATGATAGAGATGGGTGAGCTACACCTTGCTTCTGCATTCCCATAAACACAGTCTGGGACATATAAGCAAGACATTGCAATATACCCTCCTGCATTCTTCAGGTTTGCAAAATCTCAATTGTATCAGTGCCCAATCTGGTTGGGGCCATGAGTTACAGGGAAGATATAACCCAGCTGGCCAGAGTCTCAAGATGTGAAATGACCAGAGAATGATCCATAAAACGTCACACTTGGAGAAAGAAAGAATTATAAACTGAGAAAAGACTGGAGAGACATGTTTACCTGTTCTATGGCAGGACCCCACAAAGAGGAGAGGAATGTGGCAAATAGGAAGTACGGGGATAGTTTAGGTTAACCATTAAAATAAACGTTCTTTCAGAAGTTCTATGAAGCACTGGAATGTGTTACATGTAGAGGATCTAGAGTCCCTGTTAGAGTGGGCCTATAAAAGTAGGATAGACAAACAAATCTCAGAAATGAAGTAGACATGATCTTCTTTGTAGGGAGGTCGATTAAGCAATCTTTGGAGGAGTTTTTTTCAGCTCTATTCTCTCTGATGTCATCTTTAGGCAGGTATAAATCTACCATAGTTTAGCAGATTGTTACATCTGATAACTTTTATAAGTGGCACAACCTTCAGAGTAAGCTTTGGGTGAACAGTTCCCATCTGTCAGCATTGCAAAAGCCATAACAATCACCGGCTCTAATTAGCAGCCTATATGGCAATTTTAGTAGTTAGGACAACAACTTGGCTATAAAGGATGAATGGTCCTTTCACCTCAGTGACTGTTTCTTCAAGCTCAGTGAAGCTGGTAAGACAGGGTGAGGAAGCTGACAGTGCTGCTATCCATGATGTATCTTTTTTTCCTTTGCTATACTGCAGAGGATGTGGGTCTCTGGGACTGTGCATTCAGCATCTTTCACAAGCGCTGCTTTCATACACAGAATAACCTACTTGTGTACTGGTATTCTGTACTGAAAATTATAGGGGTTTCAGTGGAGGGGATTGAAGGGAGGGAGAAGTGAGATTTATGATAAGCAGGTAGTTGGCCGCTCTTCGCCAAAGGCATGTAAATAGAGCAAAATTCTGACATCAGCACGTTTTCGAACTTAGGCACTGTTGTGAGCTCTCCTTTTAGATGTGGGTATGTTTTTAGACAAGGTAGAAGGATGACCCAAGAATTCCTTTCAGCCTCACGCATAAATATTTGCATCCTAGGTTTCAAGAGCAGAGTAAAAGCAATCTTACTTCGCCTTCTCCTCCCCCAACTACCTGCCTGTTTCTCTCAGTTTTCTACTATCCCAATGGCAAAAAATACACTTTCAGTTGTGATGAGTGTTTCCGATTTGTAATCCAGGCCAGTCTGTGTCTTTGCAAACTGCCAAAATTGTGAAGGATGGTGGTCCTTGCCAGATGCTCATATCTGGGGTCAGAAAAAGGCTGATCTTTTGAGTTCTGTCTGCAGTAAAGCCAGAAGGCATATGTGCTGTACCTGCCTGGGGGTCACTTGAGATTGCAAGGCTGATATACTTCTGACTGTCTTTTCAACCAACTTCTTTGTTTCTCCCACAGTAGAGCCACATAAATTCACATTGCACTCTTTGTTATATCTGTTTCATTTAAAATACACAGGAAGCCTTGTACGGAAAGTGAGACATTCTGGAGCTTTGGCTCTGATACATCGCGATAAGAAAAACCCAAACAAATTCACGTCAGAGCATTGAGGAGAGCTGTTGAGAGGACACCATTTAGAGGACACATCAGACTAACCCAATCGGTTGGGATGCTGATGCAAATAACAGCAAACCAAAGGGAACCCACAAGTCCCTGGAAATGTGGAAGGGGAAACAGTGTAATAGTGTGATTTATCTAAAATCACAGTGCATGTAATTTGATGAAATTAGGGGGAAAAATGAATGCTCCCCTAATTTCCACATGCATAGCCATCCCTTAAACATCAGTAGGGTAGCTAAAGTGGCATGTAAGCCCTGTGGCAACTGTCAGATAAATTACACAACAGTGAAGAAATCTCCTGAAAGTAATGCAATATCCAGCTAACCGTTTTTCCTCTTTCAGAAAAAGACCTTGAGCTGCTACAGTTCTACTACAGAAATGTTACAAAATTTCTCACTGAGAAGGCAAATCTGTGTTTTTGTGCATGAATAAGCCTTTTATTTTCTAGACAGAGCGCAAATGGAGGCATAGTGAAAATTATTAAAGGGCACTAACAAGGGAATACCAGTCTTTAGGCTAATTTTTGGGTAACTATTTCTATTTATTTTTTCATTAAACAAAGTCTGCAGTTGCACAGATTGTTGTTATGAAGTCCCTAAAGCCCTATAAAGCATGGTAATGTGAGTAAGTTTTCAGAATTTAGTAAGTCTAGCTCTGGGATTTTACTATTACCTAATGTTTCCATTCTATGGTACTGTGAAAGCACTATAAATGGCACCTTTCATGAAGCAGCTCTTCTGAGACCAGCAGGCTGCTTCTGCAGAGTGCTGGTGGATCTTTCTTAAAACACACACAGACAGACACACAGACACACAGACGCACACACAGACATACACACGCACACTTTGACCGCTCCATTATGAAAGCTTTCATAAGAAAGCAGAATTGTCCCGCTCATGGCCATTATATCTGATGACATTCTTAATACTGGCTATTGTTTGCAGAAAGAAGCTATTGTCTAAGATTGCATATCTGCTGACCAAAGCACATGTAATAAGCATAGCTTTGGACAAACTGAGCCTAGCCCCAGGGAACAGCTTAGCGGTGAGTTTGTCTGAATGTCCTGATTCAGTGGTGATCTCCAAAGAGGAAATGCCCACCATTATGTAAGGATTGCCGTTTATCTAAAGTTTGAAAAAACATCATTTGTTCCCTTGTGTCCCTAAAGGAGATGGGTCTCATTTAAAGCAAGATATAGTGTTAATGAAAAATTGTCTGAATTGAAAAATAGAGAGAAAAAAAAATTCTATGTTAGAAAAAACCCAACTCATCTACACAGTCTTCCTAGTATGCAATCGACACATAATTTCAAATACAAAACTTTTTAAGAAGGTACAAAGAACCAACTTCAAAAGAGACAGAAAACATCTTTACATTCACATATGTTATCTGTACCGAGATAGTTTTGCTTTGACAATGATTAGGGAAAATCACATGGCACTTGAAATGAAAATGCCAGAAATCATGTAAAAATAACTTCAAAAAGTCACTGGAGCATATTCTGTTTTTCTTCTTTTACACAACCCTTAGCTGTATTCAATGGGCATTATTCAACTTCCAGTGACAAAAAGATAAATTCAGAGTAGAACAGAATGATTTATTACACTGAAATGAATTAAGGAGTGATTAAACCTTTTTCTGTTTCTGAATAATAATTCTAGTTTCTGTGAAAACAGCATATTATTTAGAAGCATTTATACATTGCCTATTTCTTGTTTGTTGCTTTTCAGACAGTCTTCAGGGTGTGCTTAGATCCCTAGAGGCATAGATTATGAAGTCACAAGGGATAACTGTAATCATCTAGCCTGACTTATATATTGTCAGTTTGAAATTGAGTATGAAATGTTTTGAAAAACATTTGGTTTTGATTGAAAGCATTTGTTAGTTGTTCCATTGGCTAATTACCCTCACAGTTAAAAATTTGCTTTTAATTTCTAGCTTCAGATTTTTTAGCTTCAACTTTCAGCCACTGTATTTTGTCATCTCTTAGACCAAAGATACCACGATCAAAGTTTTATTTTGTGCGTTTATAAACTTTTCTGTCCCTTAGCTTTCCCTCTAACAGATTGAGTTTCTGGAATCTTTAGGTACAAGGAAAAGTTTTTTAGTGGCTCATCTCTGATTCTCCTCAGTCCTTCAAAAACCTTTTAAACAAAGACACAAGAACTAAGAAAAAAAATATAGGAGCAATTGCATAAAGGTCAAATGCTGAGATAACGTGAATTTTGAGCACCCAGTCAAGATGCTTTCTACTTGGAAAGACTGCGTTAGCCCTCCTGGAGACAATGATGTAAGGGAACTTTGGTCAACATGGCTATTCCTGCTTGACCACATTAAACTAAAATTTGCATGCAGTCATCCAAGTGTGTACCACTGAACTGAACTCCTCGTGATTTATTGCTATTTCAAAGATCACTTACAAACTTTAACTAGGATTGCTCTGTGGTTTGTTCCAGAGTTTTAAACATTAAGTAAAATAACAATCAAGAGTAATTCCATAGACATGATGTCATTTTATAACAATATTTTGAGGGATGTCTGTTACCCATTCTTAATCCATTGGTGTATGTCTTGTTATATTTTAATGTGTTACGTAAATTTAGCATCATCTAATTAAATGTAAGGTAATTTAGAGTTGAAAGTCTAAGGGGAAAGACAGGGTTAATACATTGTTCTTCATCAATTGACGCATAATCCTGTAAAAATATATCTCTAGTTTGACAGAATTTATTTTCTGTAGAGCTTGCTAGATTGACATCAATTGTATTTCCTTCCTTTTGCTCTTTGCTGCTTCCTGTGTCAGCTGGGACTCAATGCTTGTTTTACCTGAGTCCAATGCCAATATGACATCATTACAACAATCTTCATGTTATCATTTCCGAGTATGTGCACAGTATTTTATCTTTCTCACCTTCTGGAACTTCTATAGAAAAGCATCAAAAAAGACCCAAAGTAGCCTTAGGTAGCAGATTGGAAACTCTTGTATGTATTATTAAAATGTGATTTGGAGAGGATCAAAATTCATTCTTGCTTAGTTATAATTTCTTAAATTTCTGTGGAAATATTTTCTTATCATGCCTGAGGAATCTGCTTGCCTATATTTTATCCCCCAAAAGATGGAGATATTCGAGGAAAATGTTGGAGTTTTTTTAGCTGTTTTAACTGCTGCCACCACCTTCACCTAGGTAGAAAAAGAAATTATAGTTAGGCTTCTATTTAGTCTCAATTTATGCCCCCCAAACAGGGGGGCATAAATTCTTAAAAATATAAACTTTTCTATTCATCCTTCATCCTGGATAACCTTTATTTCTTTTGATTCCTTTTTGCTTACAAACATTTCAGTAGAACAGGAAAAGATACAAAAAGAACAAAGATGGTCAATGGTATGCAATCTTTAGAAGTGAGAAATGACTAAGTTGACTGGCATTCAGCCTCGTGAGCAGATGAATGAGACGACATATGGTGCAGATCTACTAAATCATATAGAAGCTGGAGAAGGTTAATAAGGAACAATGACTCCATATCTCTTTGACCATAAAAGCCAAGCAGTATCAAATAAAACTGACTACTGGCGGTTGAAAACAGGGAGGGGATTCTTCATGCAAGGTATAATTAAGCTGGAGAACTTTGTGCTGTTTGGTTCAGCTTGCAATGCTGAAAGTTTAAAAGATTAAAAAATTGGTAAATTCATATGGAAGAAAATCCTTCCAGGGCTGTTAAATTCAAAGATGCTCACAGCAGCTCAGAAAGCCTTTGAGCTACACAGCACTGAAAAGTGGAAGTGTGTTCTTGCAATGCATTGCTCCAGGCATGCCCCGTCCTGATACTCTTTGCTAAGAGCATCTGCTGTTCGTTGGTGTATTAAATTAGCTACCAGCCTCTTGTCTTGACTGAAGACAGTGTAGCTCTTCCTGTCTGCTACGAATGAGCACTTTGCACCGATGTCAGCTCTCGTGTACAGCTGCTCAGCTATGTCATATGCCATTGCGTATGTTCCATGAGTAGCTGAATATCTTTTTGTAAACAAAACAAAAACAACACAAAGACGAATAAGAGCATGACAAGCAAAAACTGGCTAATCCACATGCACAAATACCTTTGCTGGTGTATGAACATGAGTATTGTTGGAACAGCTATCTCTACAAAGATGGTGTGACCAAAAAGCTTAACTGCAAAAAAATAAGTATGATCAAAGATGAACTAAACAGCTGCCATAAGCTGAAGAAAGACTCACAAACACTGCTTTTGTGCTCTCCTACTGGCTTCAGGCCACAATAACTGCACTGAAGTTGATGCGATTAATTCAGAACTACATCACTATAATGTTAAGTTTTAATCCAGTACAAGATACAGATGGGATGTTTCCTAGCTCCTTATTTATGGAGTTTTTTAAATGATCTTTTGTTGTATCATTACTGCAGCATGTGTGTTAGCATTTGGAATAGCATGGGCAGATACTGTGATGCCCTGGTGAAATTAGAGGGTAAGGTATCAAGCCTGAACAGCAAGAGCACTTGAAATGACTGATGTGGGGCTCTACTCTTTGACATATGGGTTACAAAGTTATGCTGCATGACAGAATTCAGTGATTTTTATCCTGCTACCAGACTTCCTAGTGCTGCAGCCTGGCTGAAGCGTATTGCGGGACGTTAGATTCCTTGGGGACAATGAAGGTCACATGAAGAAGCCTATTTCTCTCCATTGACTGCGGAGGAGGCCTCAGGTGATTAGATTAGATATAGATATCAGATTTCTAGATGGCAGTTTATCTCATTTTAATTCCCTAGAGGACTGTTCTTCTCATCTTAAAATATGTACCTAAGAAAGGTCAGATGAATTGTCGTGTGAAATGGCTATGTCTCTCTACTGACCACAGAGGCAGTTTAAGGTCAATAGCTTAGACTGAGACATCTAACTTTTATATGGTTAAAGCTAGAAATGAAGAATACCACCTTTTTCTTTCATGTTGAATGGATTAAATGCCATGTCAGATATTCTCTTCCTCAGTAATAAACGTAGTGGTGCATGTTTCACAAGTTGGCAAGACCTGCAAGATCTTAATTTTAAATTAGATTTCACTCAAGATAATGTCAGTGAGCAATTAAACTATTTTCAGGAAACTCTATATTGCCCTAGGATCTTTATGACTTGACATGAGAGCAAAGGCATCCAAAGCTGGGACAAAAGAAACTATAAATACCAGTTGTGTCTGTGTGTGTGTCACAGTGAGTCACTTTCAAGGCAGAAGAGTCCTAAGCTGTCTGCAGTGTGTATAAAATGAGATTTCCCATGAATTTATGAGTTATCATGATGCATAATCCAGAGTTAGGCAGCTTCCTGAGCTTAAGAGAACAAAAGTATTTTAGAGAGTTAGTCAACATTCTTCGAGGTGAAATGCTGGTCTGTCAAAATTAGACTGTTTCCAGTGAATGTGTCAATATGTATTATAATGGAATCACTTTGAACTGCTGTCATATTAACTTAGAGACTAGCATGTAGAATTTTATGGGCATTTTCTTTTTAACAAAACCTAATAATTAAGCTACAATTTGGGGTTGATTGAAGGAATATTATTTAATCATATTATTATATTTTGGTTTGCACTTCTAAAATGTAATATTATACTTCAACATTTTAATAATTTCAAAATAGTTGATTTCAACATTATATAAAAAAGAAAAGCTTAATAAGCTTCCTTTTCCATGTATAAACCAAAACATTTTAGCAATTTTGGCTTCTGAAAAATATTTTGAGATGTTAATTTTGATCCCCTACCATATACCGGAGTTCAGCAGGAAACTTACTTTCCCTACAAGTCTGTTTTTTTGCCTATTTAGAGTCTCACTGACAAACTGAATTGTCAATGGAATGTATTCATTCATTTATATCAACAGTATTGTCCCTGTCTGCTTTGTTTTCCTCTGAGCCCTTATTTTTTCATCAGCATCTTGGAAATGAACCAGTCTGCTTATTTTCTAAGGGAACTGTAAAGGGAAGGGCTGCTAATTGTCTCATAAAAATATTTGTCAGGAAAAACATGTTTGTTTTAAAAAGTACTTTTATCCATGAGTGATCTCATGTCTTAAAATTTTCATCTTTGAGGCATATTTAAAATCTCACAATGTTCAGAATGTTATCATACATCCAAGTGGGCTATAAAACCTAAAGATGGATTCCGGGTTTGTACATGTTGACCCTTCCATGTCTATCCACATCCTCCATTTCTTGGATGTCAAAGAGTAATAAGCAAAAAAGATTTCAATTTTCGTCAAGAACAGTCTCAAGATTTAAGTAAAATATTTAATTCAAGTATGAGTAAGTCTGTAAAAATACAAAACTAAGCAGAACACACACTGAAACCTGAATGCTGCTGATGGTTCTGATAGCTTCTGATAATATCTTTGTTTCCATGAATAAAGAAAATAGGTCTAAAATTTTAAAATATTTGTTTGAATTCTTACAGTTTCTCATAAGGAGCAGGGGTGAAAACAGTAGCAAATTAAGGAGGAACTGCACTTTGTTAGTCTCCAGAAAATTAGTCTGTTTGCTTTGGTTTTGATACTTGTCTATCTCAGAAATGACTCTTGGAAATAGAAGTTAACAGAAGAATAAAAGCTGTACGGGATATAAAAAGGCACATTTGAGCCACTGCTGTGTGAAGAAAATGTTAATTGATCCAATCTGTAACAACACTGGACATCACTGAAGCAGAAGTAAGTTTCACAGAACTAGATCATGGACCTGTTAGAGTGGGTTGAGAGGAGAGTCACAAAGACGATCAGAGGGCTGGAGCACCTATGTTGAGAGAGAGTTGGAGTCGTTCAGCTGGGAAAAGAGAAGGCTCCAGCACACATGGATATCTGTCTCTCCACACCAAGTCTTGTGGATCTCAGCCTTTTTTTCATGCCAATGAGAGGCCACTATATAAATTCTTTCTTCAGACAAAACAGCAGTACTAAAGGCATAAGAAATTATGGTTGGGAGTTGAACATGAGGTAAATGAATTTGAATATCTGGGCAATAAACTTAGGAGAAAAGTCTACTTGAAGATTTTTTCAGATCAACACTAGATGCCCTCCTGGCCTTTACATTTTAGTCAAGAACAACATACCTGGGCTTTGTATAAAAGTGTTTTTAATTTAGGTACGTAGAGTTGAGTTTTAGATACCTTAGGTGTACAGGATGTGAGTTCACGTCATCTGACAGACACAGCACATGTCCAAACCTGATTTTACAGTCCTCTGAAAAGAAAAGCCTTTGAGATGTATTCTTTCCAGTTTATTACATAGAATTATTTTATCTGTAGTGGTTGCAGTGGGGTAATATTGTATAGAATTTATTGTTTGTGTAAGTGGTCCAGCAAGGTTTGGCCAGGAAATGGAGATTTTTTTCCTATTGGAAATTGCAAGTTGTTCAAAAGTGAACCCTCATTTCACTTCTGACCCCTAAAAAGAAACTAAATTATTTAGGGCAAAGATAGCTAAAAACCAAAAGCCTTTGACCAAAAGTATGTCAGGAATGCAGTGGAATAGCTCTGTGGGGTGTAACATCATGTGTTTGTGCTAAATGGAACGCTTGAGAAAATATTCAGCAATGCTGGTGCAAGACCATCACTGAGTCCTACCAAAATTTCCTCTCTGGGATGAAAGCAATGACACATTAGCATGGATGAGAGCCAGTACTGCTTTATGTATTTTAAACTGATATAAGTCTACACCTGAAGCCTTCATCATTTAATTGAACAAATTGGACTGAATTATGGTATTTTTTAAATGTAGATAAGTCCTTAAAGAGGAATTTTAACTGAGTTAAAAGCTGAAATCAAGATGTCTCTTCACCAAATGTCAGTAGCCATAGCAGTAGTCACAGTATTTGTTGAAATAAATATTTACAGCCACAGTAATCATTGGTAATTATTTAAATAAAAATGTCTATTTTTTTTGTAATATTACCTCCCTGTTTCCTCATAAATACAATAGACAAACTAAGTAAATTGTGAGAAATATAACTGAGGGCAAATGCCACTGCTTAGCTTATTCCTGAGGGAAATAACTTGAACTTTTGTCCTATATCAGACTAGAGCCAACAATTTAAACACAAGGTCAGAAGCATAGAAACCCATTCCCAGACTGTTTTGGCTTGTGCAAGTTTAAAGACCTGAGAACAGAAGGCTTTGCTTTATTCACTGTTAGGCAGATTTTTATGGGAGATGCCCTACCTTCCATGCAACCCTGTCATACCTTGCAGAGACAGGTGGCAACATTCCCTGAGACCGGTTCTACTTGGAAGAATACCAAGGGGAAAAAAAACAACAAAAAAAACACAAAACAAACAACAGGAGGAAACAATGTTGGTGGCTCTTTTTTATTCTTCTTTCTTACTGTTACTGAACCTAGGTTGAAATTGATGTTGGAGTTGTTAAGTGGCAGAGGGCACAGGATTTTCCCCAGGTGAGACGTAAAATTAATACTGGTGTTGTTAAATAGCTAATAGTATTATTTTTTTTTGCAAGACTAAAAGGCTTAACTGCTGCATCCTAGCCAGATTCTGATTCAGCTCATTACATCATAAACTCATAAAGTTCATCCTGTTGAAAGTATTATATCCTTCCTCTCCTCAGCTGTTTGTTAAGTGTCACTGTGCTCTGGCGTGCAGCTGCTATATCCCATTAAAGAGATGGTTTAAATGATGCTTATACAAAACGTGGTATTTAATAACATAGCAAGGCTACTTTGTGGTTCTGGATTAACCCTGAGTGCTTTCCCCTCTATTTTATATCTGATCCTTCATGGTTTTATTTCTTTCTCTTACCCATCTCCCTGAAGCTTTCAGCTGTTCAGCTGTTTGGTGGTTTTTTTTTTTCAGTTTTATGCTACCATCCTGCCTTTATTCCCTCCCTGATTTCCATTTTCCAGTGCTGCATCTTACTGCATTCAACACTTAGGGCTCTGACGCCCAGAGACAAATCATTTCTGCAGAAGAATCAGTGTTCTCTCTCTGCTCTCCCTCTCTCTTTCTGTCAATATGTTTTTCACTTACTCAGGGTTCAAGTAAAAAACTTGATAGTGTGAATCCTCACTGCAAGCTCAAAACCCAGAAGTTTAAAAACACTGATTTGTAACCTCAGGTTGTGACTTTGGCAGGTACCACTTCCTAGTTTTGAACTAGAGATTTGTTTTATTCTAACATTGCTCACCAAGTCCCTCCAGGGCATGAGCACAACTTCTTCCACTGGACGTTGTTTGTAGCTTTATGGAAAAATACATTTTATCACCAAACTGTTTATGATGAGATGCCAGTTCTTTTGGGGTTTTTGCCCTCACACATCCATACTGTAGATAACTTCCTCCTGATAAAGGGTTACCTTGCTAGCTCACCTTCTTCTTAGAGGCACTGCATATCTTCTGGATGAGATGCACATCTTCTGGAGGAGATACTGAGTACCTCAAAATTTCTGTGCACTGGTGTAGAATTTGCACATTTAAGATCCTGCTAGTTATTTCTAAAACCTTTGGGATCTTTAAAGGCAAATGGCGTGAAACAAACAAGGAACTTCCAGTATCATGTTAGTGCTTTTGCAAGTCTCCTGTACAATCTGCATGTAGTCTGAATCCCAGTTGTGTATCCCATCCGAAGTTTTAATACAGGGTGTCACCCTGGCACAGCCTTGGACTGATTTTTACTTGAAACAGCAAAACAGTCAGGCTGGAACTGAGAGATGAGAGCTCTCACCCAAAGGCTCACACACAGCTGATGAGGATCCACCGGTACCACTTATGGTACCTCACCTGTGTTTCCAGGTGTACGAAATGATGGTCCTTGCGTTGTATATCTCAGATGCCCCATGTGTTTCAATGG
The DNA here is from genome assembly GCA_013398155.1 of Pedionomus torquatus. Lineage (NCBI taxonomy): Eukaryota > Metazoa > Chordata > Aves > Charadriiformes > Pedionomidae > Pedionomus > Pedionomus torquatus. The sequence continues at coordinate 135,175 of VZRU01019672.1, read as the reverse complement.
CACTGCATGGCTGTGCACTGCCAGCTGAATATATCACCAGGTACCCGAACAGATTAGCTTTACCAAAAAGAAATTTCCTGAAGTATAATGCCTTGATTAGCTTGGTCAAAAATCCAAGGTGAACCATAGCAAGACCAAACCAAGTATAATATCAAGCATAACTAAATCATAGGAATCTATCAGGAATTTTTCTTGAAGCAAGAATGGATCTAATGGAATCCAGTTACAACTTTGTCAGATCCCTTATGTGTCCCAGCATGAAAATTCTCTCCTTAAATGAGAAGCTTGCCAGGGAAGCTGCTGTTTCCCTTACTATATTTGCACAGCTAGACAACAGTGGAATTCATGCTGTATGTGGAAAAAAAGAAAGGACAAAAAGTCATACACAGTTTATCACAAGTATCACAAGTCTAAGAACACATCCTGAGTGTGTTTTTCTTACCAGAAAAAATGAAGTAAATATGCTTCCTGCAAAAGTTTTGTCAAGTGCTTTGAAAAATGGAGATAAAATTTATATAAAATAAAATTATTTTTAATGTAGGTCCCTATTAAACTCCTAAGGTAAGGTACAATCCTTATAAGATTTTTTTTTATCATGCACATTTTGTGTAAATGGACCTTTTTACCTCATTTCTCATCAGAAATATGCAATTTGTTTTGCATAGCAGTTTCTACAAGTAGATATGTGAAGTATTTGTAATAAAATGAAAGGATTCACCTCTAAATAATCTAATTACTTTGAGGTGAGTTTCCTTTTTTTTATTTTATATTTGTTCTGAGTTGGAAATGCCAATCACTCAGACTTGCATACCAGCCACCTAGTAATATCAATTTACTGATGTTAAGGGATTGTTCTCTCTAACATTTCTAAGGTCAGTCAAAGAAATTTTCAAGAAACGGAACTAGAAACTGGAGGTTTCCTCTTTCTGCTGTGATCATTGTGTCTACTTTAAGAGAACCATGCTCTTCATTCTAGCTGATTAACCTGCTTTACCGTTCTCTAGTTTTTGAAGCACTGCTGTATGCGTACAGACTTGCACAATGTTAAATGCGCAAATACTGTCAGTTGTTTGGCATCCTTAGACAGGTGAATGAGAAATAATTCCTGATGGATCCCTGTGTGTGCCAGCATCCTATCCTCTTGGCAAGCTGAGGACTTACAGGTCGTGTCTGCAACACATCACTAACCAGCCTGAAAGCGTGGGGCTTGGCACTGCCGATTTGTGGCATGGCTTTTCTCATAATGTTGGCCTGTGCCCAGTAGTACTCTTTCAAATAACTGCCACGAATGGCTCGGGGCACATTAAAGCGCAGGGACTGGCTTCAAAAACATCTTGGATGCAGCCGCATGAAATACTTTAATTGCACGGATGCAGGTCACTGTACATCCACTCCTCCCAGGACTGAGAGATGATTCCTAGTTTCTTTAACTCAGGAGTTTGGACAATTTAGCCAGCTTGCCCCATGAGGCTGCTTTTGCCCCAGCCCTGGAGCACACTGCCTTCACCCTGTTTCCATGCTGACAGGAGCCTGGGCTGCTCACGGACTCGCTGTGCATCGCAGCTCTATTCCAAGGGACACCAAAGTCCGTGGGTCAGCCACTGCAGACAGCTTCTCTTGGGAAACATCACCATTTCTTCTCATTTTAATTGTGCAAGGAGCTAGGGCCAGACCGAGACTAGGCAACAGAAGTTGTTCGTTCTTCTGTCAAACTTTTAATGTCATAGTAATACTGATGCCATTTAAAACAACTACAGAAGATGGTCTGAGAACAGCCCTCTGCCCCTCTCAGTCCATATACATACTGCAATAATATTACTCTTCCTCCTCCTTCAAGCACTGTGGTGAAATATTTTCTGATTGTCAGTTGTTGTTATTAGTTGAACATGGATATTTTTCAACTACAGGCTGGTACTTTCTTGGTGGAAACGTGTTTATGTGCCCACACACAAATACTGAGAAAAGTGAGAGAAATGTAACACATGAGACTATGCAGTGAAACTTGCTGTTTTAACAAGTTGGAAATGAAAACATAATGTGGTACACAACTCATTAATTAATTTTATTACAACTTTATGCCAATTTTTATTAGATGTTTTTATTGGATTAGGAATTGCATTTTGAGATTATGTTAAAAATGTGATGGTGTTTGCCTATTCTCACACTAGATGTAAAATTTAAATGGTCTTATTTTAATATGTATTTCTTCTATAATTTAGTTTTGCCATTTGGCAAACTCTTTAGAGTCAAACTTTTGGCAGAAAATCAAGTCTGACTTTTTGCAGTCAGAGATTAATGATCTGTCTATAAAATTTCTTTACTGTATGGTTAAATCCCTTAGCATCAAGTGCTTCCACTTACTAATGTTACTTTAGCAGTTTCTAAATGACATTAACAAATAGCAGTCATTTTATGGTGGTCCTAGGACACAACTAGCTCCAGCGATGCTGCTACTTCTTCTTTCTCACAATTAAAAGAAATATTTTAATCCAATCTGTACATCTGTCAGGGAACTGTCAAAAAGAAAAGGCTAATAGGAATATCCTTTCATATGCTCTGAAAGTATCTTATCACATATATGGATTTAGTGAACACGCACTGCTAGTTGATGCTAGAAGAATTTAGCAGTCATGCAAGAGTTTTTGTTGCTTTAGACAGTGATCAAGAGAAGACTCTGTACTATTGCTGTTTTCTTTTTTCCTTCCAGACACAGAGAGCCTCTGTTCTGAGGTGAGGTCTGTGTCCCAACTCATAAAAAGGGAAGCCATCTCTGGTGTCACTGGCTAACGTTCGGTTTTAATAAACATTTAATTGATCCGAGTCTTTACTGTTGTTAAAATGCACCATCCTATATCACATTGGATACTTGACATTTGATACTTGAACCTATTAGTTATATGATGAATACAGCAATAAATATTGAGAAATTAAATTTCGTGGTTAAAGTAAAATTTTAACAGAGCTGATTTCTGCTATACAAATACAAGTTCTGTAGACTTCCACAATCTTTTCCTAAAGGAAAGATTGGCTTCTTGGGCTCATTCTTTAACACACCTGATAAAAAAAATACCATATTCTAGCTGAAGCACAAAGCAGTTTAATTGCATTAAATTTTAAGTCTCTTCCTAATGCAATTGGTAAAGGTATTCTTTGCTTCTACTGCTTATGCCTTTATTAATTCTTCTATGCATTCTCAAGTAATTATGCAGCATATGTATGAAGGTTCATGAGGAAAATTCATACTCTGTTTCACTGAGCCAGCGATACCGTACACCCATCAGGATCAAGTCCAGTGCATGGGACAGGGGTTCGGATCATTTCTTCTAGCACCGCAGGTACGCAGACTGGCAGGGTAAGGTAAATGTCTGTGGTTTTTTATATAATCTCCTCACAAAACCTGCATGGCAGTGCAATCCCATTATGATGATGAAGCAGTTCTTTTGATGCCTGTATGAACACTATTTCCCATTTAAAAATAATTTAATGCAATGCTTTAATTACTTATTATTTTTATAACATCTTCTGCTTTGTACTTTAATATTTTGGAAGTTTATGGCTCTGTTATACAGTAATTACTTTCTAACTGTTTTGCTACGTCCGTTTAATTTCACAGTTTTTGAATTGAAGTTAAAGTACATGACTGATTTATTGCATTTTAAAACAACCTTTGTGTTTCTGTATTGGTCCTACAGGTTTACATGTAGATATGCCTGCTCCTGAATTCTATTAACTTTTTTACTGGAACGTTTCCTTGTCTTTCTACTTCTTGCTCATTTTTGCAGGACACATTCATTCCCTAGATATTTATATAGACCCATATTTACTTCTGCTTGTGAAAAGAAACAAATACCAAGTCCAGACAGGTTTCCATGTTGTGCACCTCCACCAAAAAAGAATGAAACATGGAGACTCTTAGAAAGTGGAGATTTTATGAAAAAAATACAAGTGGACTGCAGAGAACCAATTATTATTATAGACCATTCTGCAAGAGTGAAACAATTGTTCCTATCAGGGGACAGACTCAGGTATTTATAAGATAATTCCACACACCAGCAGACAGATTGTTCCTAGGGCTTCACGGCACAATGGTCTGTCGCTTTTATTCTGCGTGGGATATGGGTTTGGGATATGGCTGCATGAACGGAACTGCCTTCAGAAAAAAACCTCAAATTCAAGCATAAGAGGGAAAGTAAGAGCAATAGGGCATTTGTGCAACAACAGTCTTCTCAGAAGTATCTGCTTTGTGCAAGAAAGAAATTACTCTGGTTGGGAACTGGGGTAACATTTTGATCTATCTAAGAGATTCAACCCAGACTAAAGGGTTATATGATCAAAATATGTTTGTCTGAGGACATCTAGACTTTTCCCAGAATATCCTGTTTATAACTCTATAGCTTTAGAAACAATAAGGAAACTTGAATAATGTCTGCATTTTACCAGACCAATGCCTGTTAAAATCCCATCCTTTTAAAAGTAAGTGCAAAATTTCCATTGGAATCAGCAATACCAAGATTTCAACTTCTGGATATACCAGGAAAAATGAATCTGACTGTTAAAGCGTAGCCTTAATAATGAATTTCATTTCAGATTTCATTGAACCTCACACAAACATGACTGTTGGAATGGAATAACTTTAATTAGCTGTCAAAAATATATCTCCAATGTGTTTTCAGGAAAATATGTTTTCAAGCAAGTGTACATTTTTACTACATTATTGTTGCATATGATATTTGTGCAACAGTGCTTGATCTATCAATATCTAAATGGGATTTTTTTCTTTTTTTAAGCTACTTCATTGAGGGAACATTCTGAAGCTTTTAAGTAACTTGAAATATATGTAGGAGGAAATCCTGGATTTATTGAAGCCAATAGAAATTTTACTACTAATTTAAATAAGAGCAGAATATTGCTTTTCTTGTTTTATGTCTTCTTTCAAACAAAGGAAACAAGGCTATTCTAGTCTTCTTCCTATTCTCTTGTACCGGCATTTGTATCAAAGAGTCTTTGAAAGATCATTAAGAGAAACAGCTCTGATCTCAATATATATTTCCTGTGAGCATATGTAATGAGATGTCATTCAGGTGCTGAATTTGAAATATTAACTGTACGTAGGGTTTTCAAAAGCACTTCATATTAGTTATATGTGTTCCCTTTGAAATTACTGGGATTTTTACTTTGACATAATCTGGAACAGGGTTGGGAAGAAGGTTGAGCGCTTTTGAAGATTGCAGACTACGACTAAGTTGGCATAGGATACAGCCCCATTCTCTTTGATGATGATAAAAACCTCTTTCATTTACTTCAGTGAAACTTGGTGGTTATGTCACAAAATTTATAGTGGTGCTAAATTATATAAGCAATGCAGGCTGAAGTCTCAGTGATTTGTAAGATCTAAACAAAGGATAAAATGTTGATCCATTTTCAGTAAATAACACTTTAAAAGCAATTATATAGACTTTATTGGAATCAGTTTAATGGTAGTATAGCGGTGGATATGAATGAGGTTATTTAAAATCTGCTTCAAAAGAAGTAAAACAAAACAATATTTATTTAGTAAAGAAGTACTGACTACACCAGCCAAATTACAACTTTCTCCCCACTAAATATACATAGTATTACACAGATAAATGAATGGTAAAGGTATGAAATTAACATTTACAAAGTTCTGCTTTTACCCAGAAAGAGTGGGCCAAATAAACACTGAAAATACATAATGGTTACTCTACTCTTTTTAGTGCAGCTGAGAAAAGTGGCACGTACAACTACAGCAGTTGNGAGTGGGCCAAATAAACACTGAAAATACATAAAATTTAAATTTAATACAAAAAATAAACATACTGAAAATGGCTAATGCCTTGTAAAAATATTATGGAATGAACACAGATATTTGACCACTTTTCCTGCTTGTTGATGCATTATGTAAGTTTCATATAGGTAAGTTGCATGTATATAAAATTCACATAAAATTTCCATTATACATGTTAAACTTAGGAAAACATTGTCCCATTCAAAGTAATTATTTTTTTTTCTTTACATATGAAGTCTATTTTAGCTGCTTTGAAATGAATCAATTTACTACATATTGCCTATTCCTTGTACTAGTGTATGAAATATAACACTGGTTCTAATGCTCAACTAATGAGGCTTTCTATATGAAGTGCTGGTTTAAATAACCTTCAATTAGCCCTGAGATAACTTTCAATCCTCTCCTGCAATTTTCTCACCTTCTATGATGTGTAGACCAAAACCTATTCTGAGCTGACTCAGCCCAGCAGATCAGCCAGCAGATGCCTTAAAAAGCAAAAATAGATGTTTAATAAGCACTTAAAACCCAAAAATATTCTTATCACCTTCTGCACACAGTCATTCAAAAGATTCTGATGAAATGTTAAGGGATTACGCTTAGATTGTAAAAAAGATTCTCAAATGCGATGGAAAGCAGCCTAGCAACATGGTCTGCCAGCTCCTTCAGGACCCGTGGATGGATTTCATCAGGTTGCATGGACTTGTGCACCTCCAGGTTCCTCAGGTGGTCTCAAACCTGATCTCCTACTGTGGGCAGTTCTCAATTCTCAGAGCCCATGGTTTTGCCTTTCATAACTTGGGCAGTGCAGTTACAGCCCTTGCCAGTGAAGACTGAGGCAAAAAAGTCATTCAATACCTCAGCCTTAACCATATCCTGGGTGGCCAGGTCTCCCGTTTCCTTCTGGAGATGGCCCACACCCTCTGTAGTCTTGCCTTTTTCTCTGACATATCTACAGAAGTTTTTCTTATTGTCTTTGATGTCCTTGGCCAGAATCAGTTCTCTTCAGGCTTTCATCTGCCTGATATGGTTCCTGGCNATTTCATGATCACTGCAACTGAGGCTACCCTTCAACATCCCTCACCAGCATTTGAAGAAGGAAGTTATCAACATATTTCAAGAACTTCCTGGATTTCTTTTGCCCTGCTGTGTTGTCCTTCCAACAGATATCGGGGTGGTTGAAGTCCCCCATGAGGACCAGGGTGTGTGAGCGCGATGCTGCTCCTATCTGTCTATGGAGGGTCTCATCTTCCTTGTCACTCTGATCAGGTGGTCTGTAGCAGACCCCCACTGTAACATCACCCGCCCCTGTGCTCCCTTTAATCCTAACCCATAAACTCTCCCTCAGGTCTTCTTCTGTTCCTATGTGCTCCACACACTCCAGCTGGTCTTTGCCATAGAGGGCAACACCCACTCCCTGCCTGCCCTGCCTATCCTGCATGGAGAAGGGAGAAATTGTAGGCACAAAGGCAAATGAGGTCTCATATTGGCAACACTTGTCTTGCAGAAAGATTTGTGAATGCGCTGGTTTTGAAAGATTTTAACTAAGTCAGAAACTGATAGCACCGGCCAGAGCCAGGCATGACGCGGGCAGGTGCTGAACCAGCTTCCCCAGCTCAGCCTCTACCAATGCGCGTCCCCCCGACCTGCAGTGCTGCAGCTGTTCCTCTCCATGCCAAGTCCTGTGGTGGTGGGTTGGGGATTTGGAAAAACACATTCTCTGCACAAATACATCACAGGTCTCCAAAGGGCAGTGAATTAAGCCACTGTATCACTTCCAGTGTAATGAATTTTTAAATTCCTCTTTCTAAGCACAAAAGCCTCCTGTTTTTTTGCAGGGCACAGCAATGAGTGTCCTTTTCATTCTTCCCCTGACTTACTGCTATGTTTTGATCTTTGCAGTTTTGCTGGAATACACTGCTTTAATAGATAAGCATACTTTTAAAAAAATAATTTTCTTTGAACCATATTTATCAAATTAACAAGGTGAGAGAGGAAATATTTTAATAATTCAGGGGCAGATTGTCTACTCTTTGAAGCAGTGATGAGCTCTCTGTGGTGTCAGTGATCTAAGTTAGTGCCAACAGCAGGGGTGCTGGAAAGAGATATTTGTCTTATCTGGCTGTTAAAAGAGTACTCACCTCATTAACTGGTTTGTTATGTGATTTATACTACTACTTATGAGTCCCAAACAACTATATTTTGAAAGAGATCGCAGGTTTTTGAATCCAGGTCACACTTCTCAATCCTGATTCAAGAGCACTCTTGTAGAAGAGATGCGAGACTTGAGCTCATTGCTGGCAGTGATCTACAGGATCAAAGTTGTGAATTGGTTGACAGTAAAAAGGAGTTATGACTTAATGAACTACCAGCAAGTGTACTGATTCATTGATAACTATTCATGTTCTGTATAATTTTCAAAGATAGGAGTTTAATTTATGCCAGAACTGAAGGTGACTCTGTGGGTGTGTGGTAGGTGGTCTGGGCTGTGCTGGCATGCAGTAGCCAGATACAGCAAACACTCATTGAGTTTCTATATTTCAGTGTGCCGTGGATCACTCCACTGTTGTAGGTGATCTCTGGTTCTGAAAACTTCGGGTTTTTTTTTCATTCTGGGATGAAAGAAAGATAGGTTGCTTAACAGTACGTTTCTTGTTTACTGCAGTTTCTCTTGCAAATTTGAACACAATGGGTAACAATGAGACTTTGAGAGACAACTTTGTTGCTGTTCACTCTGTCCCTTAGATAAGAGTTATCAAAGAGTAGTGGGAAAGGGATATATGTAAGATTTTTGTTTATTTTCTTGAGGACTAGGTCAAGCTGGGTTAAAAAAACACAATGCTTTTCTCCTTTTTCTCCCTCAAAAGAATCCCTAATCTGCAAAACAACTTTGCCCTTTCCCTAGAAAGAAAAGATTGATTTTTTTTTCTTGATCATTCTTTCTCACTTTTTTTTTTTTTTTTTGGTGAATATTCCATTTTATCATATTACAAAGTGGAGAGTGAGAAGGAAGGCCAGGATATTTATTTATTGTATGGAGATAATATTTTCCAACTGTGGGACACAGGTCCCATCACAAGGATGTTGTGGGCCATCTTAGTTATTCTGCAGAGTTCCTGGTTCTCTTAATATTTTTAGGCACTTGCTGTCTGCTGTTGGGAATTCATTTCAGAAGGGGACTACACTCAGTCATGTCTGACAATGTTTATTGAAAACCTGAAACTGTCTCTGAGGAAAGCAACAGCCTGTGTACATTTCTGTATATAGCAATAAAGGAAGAAACTTTAAATGTTGAAACTAGGTAATATTTTTATAATCCCAAAATATGGACACAGAAATGGTGAAATAGAAGCAAATTCTCTGTCCTCCTTTCTCCCCCCAAAGAAACTGTAAGTAAGAAAAAAAAAAAAAAAAAAAAAAAAAAAAACAAAAAACACAAAAACCCCACAAAACCAAACCCCAAAACAACATTATTCTTATATTCTAAAATATAAGATGTACACGGGGCATTTTCCATCGGGGAAAGAAAAGGAGCTGAATGAAAAGTCAAAAATCTATGAATTGATGTGGAACATTCTTTAAGAACATGCCAAATCACCCCAGGAAGAATTTTTGGAAGTGGAAAAATGTTAGACCTTTAACCTTTCCAAAGAGATGTATAGATTTCAGGTTTGAGGTATCCCACAGAGATGAGGATATTCCACTGCACTGGGCACAGAATAGGAGGAAAACCTTGCCCTGAGAAGCTTGTGATGTGAGACCTGTGACCAACAAATATTGAGAGAAAAAAATAAAAGTGTTTGATATCCAATAAGTAGAGATTTTCTCCTGGTCCCATGCAGTGCTTGGTTCCCTAAATGACTGTAGTCACATTACCCATACTCTGGCTGATAACTGTGGAGCAACTGCATTCCCTGGGATAAGTCCCTCCAGCACCTTTTCTTGGTGGTACTGGCTTGCAGTTGGCAGGACAGAGAAGATGAACAGCTGTTGGATTCTTCCTTGTGCAGCTGCTCATATCTGGGTATTTAAGGGCTTGCTATTGTGTGACTTCAGAGGGCATGGAAGTCTTTGGAAGTGCCCCAAAGCTGGCATCCCATGCACAGCTGTGAAAAAGTTGGACAAAACTAAGCAGGTAATTAAATCTGCAAGAAACTCACTGTAATATCTTTTGGAGAATCAAATAAAATTGCCTTCACCGACTAGTAAGTGAAGAACACATTTTAAATATTTACATTGAATAGATTAGAATTTGATAGTAGTTTCTCTTTGGTGATAGATATGTCTTAAAAGATAAATCCCAGAACCTCTTAGACATTCAGAAAACTCTGAATGCTCAACCCAGTTCAGCAATAATATCATCCATAAAAATCTTTTGAAAAAGAGTATTGACTGAAACCACAGAATAACTTCCTTTCCCTTTAAAGCTTGCAAAGTACTTTTAAAACTTTGCCTAATCCTTATTGAAGTCACAGTGGGTTCCACCATTAGTTTCAGTGAAATTGGAAACAGTTTAAGATGTATTATTTACTGAAATTAAAATGCCAGCTTGTAGTTTGCATTATGTAGCAGTTGTAGCGGCAATTCTTGTTTGACAAATCTGAAATAGTTTTTAGGCAACTCAGTAAGGTTTATCATCTTTATAGACTAATGTATATAGCTCTCCCAACATGCTTACCATCCAAATTAAAACTCTGTAGGCTTAGAAAATATTATTAATAGTCGCATATGAAAGCCTTCTGGAAGTGTAGGCCTTCTTTCAGCATATATCAATTTGAAGACTAGTAAGAGGCTGCGTGGGGTATTGTCTGGCATAGACCTTTCACATAGAGGTCAATTACAAAAAAAAGCAGGGCCATCTGAAAATGTGTAGACTTTAATGCCATAAAGGAAGTCAGCAGCAAAGAAAACAGCAGAGAAGCAGGACATCCTTCACAACTGGACTTCATCCTCTCATTCATTGTCCTGGAAATCAGTAACGCTAGATGAAATTCATCACAACCTCAGCAGCCAGTATAAGCTCTGCATTCCTCCTCTTGTCAAACTGTGCAGGAAATGGGCTTCCTTTACACTACCCACCTTTTCCCACTGACTGTAGGATCAATGAAGAAGATGAATTTAGGCTACAAATATAACACTGAGATGGCCAAAGATAAATGAATCCTTCCCCTTTGGATTCTGCAAACTGAAAATGCTGTAGCTGCATTCATGACAATACGTAACCATTTTCTTGCTAATTAGATCTAATACTCTCTGAAATCACTAGAAAAATCTCTGCTGGTTGCAGTGAGTGCCTGTGCTGGCCCTTGATTTCTGCATTCATCTACAGTAACCAGTATTAGATTTCTTATCTCTTATAGCAGTAGATTATCGCTGTTACAGCTCCGTTCATGGTAAAGTGCAGCCTTGAATGCACGACCCAGGAATACTGTTCTTATAATAGGATGGCATTAGTTGCTTCTTTAGGCAATGCAGTAAGAGGACTGAAATCATGGCCTGTACAGACACTTTAAAAGTGGGATCAGCTAAGGTCTTACCCATGCAGCTTTAAACCCTTGAATGTGAAGAATTCAGCACAGTATACTCTTACACACTGAATAAAAAAAGCCCCCTGACTCTTAATAATCTGCTTCAACTTGTGCATTAACACTGTAAAATCAGTTGATTTAGTAACATTAAACTACAGAACTTAACTATGAAGCATTAACGGGATATGTTTTTCTTTCTGTAAATCTCCACTAATCTTAGAGCAGATGAACTGATGGCTCAGCAGTGAGCAAACAAACATGTCAGCTGGGGACAAGATATGTGAACCTATCGACACTCATGTTCTATCATGTGGCACAATTACACATTAAGGAAAGCTATTTTAAAGCAAGGATGTAATTTATTGTCCTGATGGTCACTAATTTTGCAGTCTGGAGGGTAACAGAAGATAGGCTGACTGTGGTGAGAGACTAGAAACAATGATAAGAGCAAAACACCAAAGAATTTTATGAAAGTAAAGATGCCCTATGTGTTAATAGAAATTCCCAAGGAATCAGCACATCAATAAAAAAAACATAATAGTCACTTCCAAAGAAATACTTCTCCACTACCCAGCGCACACATCCCTGATAAAATAAATGACAGCAAAGCAGACAAGGAAATGCAAGGTGATCAATTGCAACTTAAAAATAAGACCTGTCTTGTAGGATGTTTATTGTAATTAGCAAATAAAAACCATGGCCATTAGCCAAGGCGAGTCCTGTAAAATACCAGTGTGTAGGGGACAGAGCGGAAAAGAGACTGGAAATTGCAAACCTGCTAAAATACAGAACTTTCTAACCTGTTCAAATTAAGTTAGCCCTTGCTTACATGTATGATTACTGGTATGTGTTCTGAAAACCATCACCTAAGAAGGGTCAATATTATGTAGTCTATCTCTTTTAAGATGTATACTTTGTTTAGAGTAGACCAAAGCCTGTGCTTTTGCAGACAGAACTATAACATTCAGAAGATGAAGGAGCAGCTTCCAGTGGCTCACATTGCTTTCTAGTGTTTGTTTCAATTTTGTTTTCTTTTCTAAAATGACAGCCGTAAAATGTATGTTATTTTTCCAACCTAGGACCAGCCCAACCCACAGCGATAATGCTGCCCTACTATGCCTACCCGAGCTCTCCAAATGATAGAGAATGTTTCTTCAGTTAAAAGCTACCTCCTATGAAACCTGCATACTCCACTGATTATTTTTCTCTCTTTGGTGCAGGACTTGATCTCTTCATCCCTTTTGCCATTCTTCATCAAGTCCCTGCAAGAAATTGAGGTTTGCTGAGACCACTAAGGCTGTGTTACTGTACACTATTTAGAGCGGATTGACTTGTGTTTCAGAAGCCAAACTGGCAAAGGATTTGATCTCACATTCTCAGGGTTCGTTTCAGAGTAAAAGTGGTGAAAACATGGCATTAAAGCAGTAAAGAAGGGGACCCAATTTAGAGGCAGGAAGCCAGATGTTAATTAATAAAACCAACATAACAGGGCTGCTTGGCTTGCCGAGAACATTCTCTCAGCTGCCTGTTTGTAGGCTGTTCCCCAGTTAATCAGTTCTGCCGCATTAAATTTCTTTAAAAGAAATTTTCTTCCCTGGTTGCTTAGAGCCCTGTTGAATGAAGCTGAAAGTTCTGTGAGGGTTGGCGAGCCAGGCCAGCGAAAATAATTTATAGAACGTTACAACTCTACTACTACCTTCAGCATGGTTCAATTTACATCTGCAAACGTCCTTGCCCGTTTCACACAGATAATTAGGCTCATTCTGTGTGTAGTGCTTGCTTCAGATGGCTCTACTGTTGGGAGCAGCATTAGTTTTCACTCGTCAGGCTAAAGTGGTACAATCCCTGGAGCAAGGATGCAATAGTGCAGATATGGTCACGTTGCTTTTTATGTAGCTTCTTCCATACGTGTAGGTGAAAGTGACTGAAGCAATATGCCTTAATATCATTGAGTTACCCTTAAGTTCCTATCATTTAAATCTCCCAGGAATAGATTTCACACTGTATATTATTTCAACCAGAATAAAATGTTTTCAGCTGTTCACTGAAGAAAGGTTGGGACCAGCAAAGGAGAATGTAAAAAGTTTATTAACCAATAAAATCTTTATTAATTAAGTGGGTTATTTCTCTATCAAATATACTTTAAGTAATTCTCCAGTGCTTAGAGACTTGTCGGCTTTGTACTAAAATGAGCAAATATTAATATCAAGGAGACATTCTGCTCCAGAGGTTACAGTCTTAGCATATATTTGTATAAATTCACAGGTTACCTGAATGTGGTAAATAATTTATGTATTGTTTCAGAACATCATTGATGGTAATACTTGAAAAAAGTAGATGCTCTATTTCCCTTCAAGCAATACTATAAGGTGGTTTTTTTGCAGATACGTGAGTGAAACCAAACCTAATGAAAAGTGATGTGCTCTGAAGTACACTGAAAGACTTGAGGGGTAGGATCCAAAGTGGCCATGCTCATGACATTGCAACCAACTGGGGAATAAGTCAGTCCAAACGGAGCAGCGACAAATGTTCCTTAGCTGCCTCCCAAGATGTGAACTGAAGACCAACTACCTCAAGTGTATGTAGACCAGTGCATCCAGCCTGGTGAACAAGCAGGAGGAACTGGAGCTCAGTATTCCAGTCAGAAAATTATGATGTCATAAGAATAACTGAAACATTGTAGCACAGCTCACATGAATGGAGGATCATGATGAGTGGCTGTAGGCTGTTTCATAAAGACAGGCAGGAAAAAAGGTAGAACCTAGTGTCCTGTTGGGTTTCTTGGCTGCTGCAGCACACTGTTCCTGTTATTGAGCAGGACCCTGAGGTCCCTTTCCACAGAGTTGCTCCCCAGCCAGGTAGATTCCAGCCTGTGCTACATTCCTGGACTACTTTTGCCCAAGTTCAAGACCTTACATTGTCCTTATTGAACTTCATAAGATTCTTGTTAGCTCACTCTTTCAGCTTATGCAGGTTGAGAAAAGAAGCCTTATAGAGACCTTATCACTATGTTCCAATATTTATTTAAAGGGTGACTACAAAGAAAGTGGAGACTCCCTTGTTACAAGGAGTCACACTGAAAAGACTGAGGGGCTGTCGCTGGTACAGCTACAGGTTACACCTGAAGAGATTCTGATTGGATATGAGAAAAATTTTTGATGAGAACAGTCACCCATTGGAATAACGGATTCCCCACCATTCGGTGCTTTTAAGATTCAACTGGGCAGGGTGCTGGGTCATCATGCGTAGACTGTGCTTTTGCCAAGAAAGTTTGGACCAGATGATCCTTGATCTCCCTTCCAACCTGATATTCTGTGACTCTATGATTCTATGAAGTATTCAGAGGACTATGGGCAAGAATAATTTAATAGCCATTAGACATTATTCACGGGTTAGCGAAGTGTAGGACTTCAGTCACTATATGGAATTCAAAGTCTCAAATTATATTTCATTTCAAAGTTAAGAGGATGCCTCACAGCTGGAAAGGAGAACATGTTAGACTTTCAGACACAGGTGAGACTACAATAGAAGTGGAAACTGGAGACACATGAATGCTCTTATAGTAGTGGGATTTAGGACACACATCTTGATCCCCAGGATATCATACTGGTTAGCTTGGTCAGCTCCGTGCTTGGTTCTTGGGGGACCCCAGGCTGAGGTGCTGCGGTCTCCCTGTAAGTTATTTAAGTCTTCTCCACAATCACATTAAATTCTGGACTGTGGATTTCATAAATTATGCTGGGCCTTTGTGGCCCTTTTTGGGGCTGGAGCTGCACTGCCCACTCAGATTTTGGTCCCTGGGATGACATTGAAGCAACTCAGATGATAAGATTTCTGATCTTTTATCAGCTTGATGCTTTTGCATAAATAAAGTTTTCCTGAAGATGAAAAATGACAATGATAAGGGACATTCTTTCTGTTTACTAAAAATGGAACAAAACACATTTTCTACATGAAGCTTTCCACAGATGCTGGGAAGTCAGAAATCTCAGTAGAAAGATCTGTTCTGTGTCACACACAAAGAAAAGGATGACAGCAAAATCTTGATTTGGGAGAGGAAAACCTCTCATTTTCCACTTAATGATTTCAAATCATTTTTGGGTAGAACTGAGTGGGTGGAGGAAGAGCAAAGAAGGGGTCAACACCTTTGAGTGGTAAGATAAGATGTGTATGGGGGCTGGCAGAGGGCAAGAGGACCAAAGAAAGACAGTAAATAATGATATTTTAAAAAGGAAACAATAATTATTAAATAAAACAGCAGCTGAGCATTTTTAGAAAGCCTAAATCATGCTACTTTGGGCAGGTTCTTGATATGGTTACATTGATACTTGCAGTGGTTCTGATCCATGGTATTAAGAGGAAATTCCCCCATTAACACTAACAAGCTCTGGATCAGACCCCTGATGAATTGTGCTGCTCGCTGGCTTATAGCTCAGCTACACTAGCTGTCAAACAACCAAAAAGTCTCTCCCCTGGGTAGCTTGGCATATAACCCTTAGGTATCCTTACAAATCAACATGGGGAATGACATGCAAAGAAAGGAAAATGGGCATTTCTGATGTCAGACACCATCCGTCTTCAATTAAGTTAGCTTCCGAAATGTTTCAAGTATCCAGGCTCTTTCTGAAAGCCCAATTGACCCAGCAGCCTCTAACAAAGCAATCCTTAAAACCGGCCACATCGTAAGTTTGCTTGCTTGATGGGGGGTTCTTAATGCCATAAACTCAGTGCAGAAGTTAATAATTTCATACATTATTGCTTTGAATATGCAATAGAAAACTCAAGGCAGCTGTTTGAACTTCCCTTTAAAAGAGGACAGATTGCCTTTATTGTGTGCACTACTTCATGGCTTGTTTGAGGCCAGGGCAATTACGGGATGAATGACTTCCCTTTAGCTGCTGATGTGTAGGCTTGTTGTTGTGTGTGTATTGTTTTGGGCTTTTTGTTGTTGGTTTTCTTTGTTTTGTTTTTAGTGAAACTGGAGGCCATGTGATAAAGCAACAGAAAGCTAACAGGTAAAGATCAAAAAAGGAAATGGCCTCTGCTGAGTTGGCATTTTATTGTCTTGTAAATGTAAAATTAAAATAACAATTACACTTATGTGGAGGCCATTCTTACTGGTTTACCACTCCAAGAGTGGGTGTGATTTTGTGCTTTAAACACCACAGAAGAAGACAGAAAGCTTTTCAAATTATGTGCTCTTTTGGGTTTGTGGTTTTTTTTGTGTTTTGGGTTTTTTTTCACCCCTTGCTATATAATGGTCTTTGTTATGGGACAACTTGTTAGCTAATTAAACAGGTCTTCATTTTTATTTACTTGTGCTGCCAATGGTCTCACAAAATGATTGTTCGTAACTGGGTTTGGCATTTTATTTGTTAACAGGCTAGTTCATGAAGACTTCATCTACTTCTCCCTAAGTAACTGATTTTTTTTCTGTTACTGGAAATAAAGCAATGTTCCCGTTGGAAGATTACCCTGAAAGTAGAATTGCATACAATAATTACAATGCCATTTCTATAGAGTTTAAATAGAAACTTTGGAGGTACTTTCTCATAAACTGCTCTGTATACAACGGCTAATTACTGAAGAAACAGAAGATGGAAGACCAAACTTGTAATGAAGCATTGCCAGCTGACAGTTCTTTGTGTTGTAGTGAGAAGACAAATAAACAGAGATAGATAGATAGATAGATAGATAGATAGATAGATAGATAGATAGATAGATAGATAGATAGATAGATAGGGCACTTAATAGTGGCCACTGTGGGTTGGCTTTTTGACTTCTGATGAAGTTCTTTCAGGCACAATTAGGATTTATGCAAAATATGCAAAAATAATAGTACTAGTTAATATTTTATGTTGCTTTATGCCTGTACTGTATGACTGCTATAGCCAAAATATAAAGGCAAATTCGAATTTATATGCTTTGTCTTCAAACTGCGAATATTTTGTGTCATATATTACTGAAACTACATGTTCCACAGATGCTGTTGTTACATTATCCTAATTAATACATTGTAAAAAATTACCAGGAAACAAGTGTTGATGTATGTATCATACATACAAGTCAAGGATACTGCACTATTTAGGAAGGAATTAAGAATATTTTAACTCAATAACTTAAAGTTTATGACAAACTTGAGACAAATAATTTACTCATCCCCACGTTCTTGTTTACGTGATGAGCATCATACACAGAATAAAAGTATGAAATTGTGTTTCTGTTAGTAAGCCCCCATATTATTTCTGAGGGCTCAAATGGTGCTACCTTTCTGGCCTCCAAAAATTTCAGGGCTGTTCCTTAAATGGCACAATACATTCTGATCATGTTTTAGGCACTTTAAATTTATTTCCCAGATTCTGGCTTGAGGTTTACTCCTCGCAGGCAAGAAGAGACTTCTTCCCTGCCATCTGTGGCATGAGAGTCAAAAGGCTCCAGGCTGTTTCCACTGCACTGGGATGGCTGTTGCTGTCATCTCAGTACAAGTATGAGCTACTCCAAATACATCTGCTGCAAGGATGGTGCCTCGCTTTCAAGCCTTTAGCTTAGGAAGATTTTTAACTTTAAATGTTCATTTTTCCAGCAAGCCTCTCAGCAATGTTTAGAGATAGCAATAGTAAGGTATCGTTTGAAAGGCAAGTTTTATAGGGATATGCAGCCTGTTAAACCTGTTGATGCAGTTTGGAAAAAAATGGACAAGTCACTCTATTCCTTTATCCTTGATTTCTGATGACTACAACAATGCAGATACTGCAGTATTATACTGGCTAGCATACAGAGACCATTTCATATGTTCACAGTGCCTAGCAAGAGTTAGTAACTGCATCAAATTATTTCTTATAATATAGTTAGTCCCAGTATACAGAGGGTGAAATTGTGGTTCTAGCACTGCTCAGCGAGTCAGAGGAAGCACTAGATTAAAACCTTGACCTGCTAGCACTAAATGATCAAGATTACGCCTACTAACAGTAAAAACTGCAAAGGAAGAGAGAAATGTTAATTATTAAATTATTAAAATTTTAATAACCTTATATATTCATTCTTTAGTCTTCAATGTCATCTGGATTCTGGCAGGAAAGGTTTCCAAACTCAGCCCTAAGAGGATAACCTTCACTTGCAGACAGTCCTGGCAGTGGTGGCAATCAGCAGCACTGAGGACAAGGACCATGACTTAACTACAGAGTGGATAAACACTTTTGCTATGTGTTACCAGTGACCAAGGCATAAGAGGAAAAAAGAGAAATTAATTGTGATCCATCAAGACACGTAACTATTCACTGAGAGTCATTTCAGTGAAAATACTGCCCTTTTCCTTAGTCTGTCTTAGTTTCAGAGAGCTCATGTATAAAGACACACGCATGGTATCTTTCCACGAGTGTACAAGTATATATAGATGCACAACACATAATAGTTTCCAGCCTTTTAAATGTCAAATCTTACTCTTCTCACTCTAAAGCTGCTGCTTTCTTTCTGGACTTCCCTCTGTTGCTGTGGTTAGCTAGGATCCAAACACCTGTACGGCCTTCTGCAGGCTGCCCTGAAGACCATTGTATTGAGGCTTTACTAAAATCAGGTCTCACTGAAGACGCTGTATTCCATTGTATTTCACAATTAAGTTTCCTCTTCATGTTATAGTGGGAACACAGAGCAATCTGATGCACCTTGCTCATCTTACTTTCGGGCTGTTAGAGCTACTTAATTAAGTAATTAACCAGTAAAATTTAGTTCAATGATCTTAAGTAAATAGATTATGAAGTAAATTGTTACTCCATCACAGTGTTACATACCTTGTTGAACCTCAGTCACAGAAAATACATTTCCAGTTCTTTAGCAATTGCACAGAAAAAAACAAACTAAAGTATGTTTGTTTGGTTGGGGTTTTTTTGAGAATCAAAGCAATGAATGGAAATGTTTGGGACCACATAGCACAACATCTGCTTGATTTTGAGTTTTCTTGAATTTTTATGTTCAACTAAAATAAATTATGTCAATTACATCAAACAAAAAAAAAAAGGGAAAGAACACTTAGAGAAAGATACAGAGAAAGAACACTTAGCTCTATACATGAACATATTTTGATTCTATATAATTTAATTTTTGATTGAGCATATTTGCTGAGATTGACAAGATTTCATGAAAAGTTTTGTTTCATTACCTGCATTTTCAGAATAGCTTCATTAAAACTGCCATGCTTCTGATCTTTATTGCTGATATTTCCTAGCTGACCATGCAACTTAGTTTCCTAAGTCTGATTTTAATTTTTTATTCTATCACTCTCTCTAGTGCTTAGAGTACAAAGTATGATCAAGAGTATCTTGAGCGAGTATACCAAGAAAATACTTTATTTTTTTAGGTTGCAGAAAATGATTTATCTTCTTGTTAGTATGACGATACGTATGTTGAGTTATTTTAAAGTTCTACCTTTAATGTGAAGATAGTAAGTCAAAAACATTCATTAAAAATTGTAAAGAAATCTTGGAAAGAGCTTAAAAAGCCTTTTGAGGCTTATTTGCATAATTCATTTTTAGAACTTTAATTAACAAGGCTCTGTAATTGTTCTTCTTCCCTCTTGCGTTGCAGTTTGCCATGCAAATACAAACTAGGAAATGCTTTTTTTACTGTACCAGAAGGACTGTGTATGTGGATAGGACTGAAAACCAATTCTCATATTGCAAAGCTTTATTTTCTGGACATTTCTGATACTACAATATTTTTTTTTTTTAGCTCCATGGGGTTAAAATATGTTTTACTTGATTGAAAAAAACAGTACAAAATGAATCTTACTTCAATCGGGAGAATTTTGCACAAGTGATGGAAGGGTCCAAGATCTTACATTTGGACACTTGCAAACACAGAAACTGGTAGAGCTGTTTTCTCAGTTTTTAGTACAGAACAGGTAAATATACTGGGGTGGAACAATAATCTGACATAGCAGCGCAGAAAATAACCCAGTTCTCTTGTCAATGCCTTCAAGTAAATGCATAAAAATTATATTTTGTCCTCTTTTTATAACTTAACTCAGAAAAGTGAACCATGTAAGAACTCTTAGGGAGTTGCTCCCCCATTTTTTCCAACTCTCCAGTAAACTTCTAGATCTGATCTTTCAGCTGTTTTAAATTGATGTAACACCTTTGAAAAAGTGTGCTGTTCTTAATTCATAATGGAGAATGAGAGAGTGAAATTTAAACAGCTGGAGTAGACAGTAATCTGAATCTTCCTTTGTTTGTTTGTGATTTTTGCTGCTGTTCATCTATATTTCACTGCAACTCTTGACAACTGCCTTAAAACCATCTTGCCTTGTAAAACGTTCTACATTTCTTTGATCTTTATATAAATTCACTTTCTTCTCTCTTCTCTACATAATTTTTTTCTCCTGCTCTTTCTCTGGTTTTGCCATAAATGTACTCTGTCAGAAAACATCTTTCATATGTGGGTGGCTGTTCAAAAAAGTGGCCTCTATGGAACACATCTTACACATAAATGTAGGGTTAAGTGAGCTACCTCATCTGTTGAGCTACAGAACTAAAGAAATATAGTTAGCTCATTTAGACTACTAAAAGTAATTGTTACTGACAAATCTTGAAATAAGAAAAAGGTGAAAGAGATCAAAACAATCTACCTTCTGCATGGAGAATGGATATTTACTACTGTAGCCTCAGTCCTCAAGAAATGGTAAGAACAGACCCTAACAGAAAATTTAATCTGTAATTAAAGCAAAATTTTAAATACTTCGTAATAAATAAAGGCTAAGATTTGGCCCTTGCAAAATCCAGATATGTATTTTTAAATTTAATGATTTTAATTTGTGCCATTTTTTCCCTATCCATTGTCTGCTATTTTTCTTTACCTGCTCTTAATATCCTCTTCATCTTGCTCAAAGTGACACTGTTGTCTCCCACCTTGCTCATAGTTACCTAAAACGCAAGGAAAGATTTGTCTTGCACAATGAATTCTAAAGCAATGCCACACATTTGAGGCTCTTTTTTCTTTTTCAAGAGTACAACAATAACCCCAAATAATAACATATGCTGAAAAATGCCAATCTTTTTAAAACTGTCTTCATTCATTCATCAAAGCAAGTTTATTCATTATCTGATATTTGATCTACCCTGGGTTATGTTCATAGAAATCACCTTTTAAAAAGAAATTTGAGACTGAGAGAGGAGTAAATCCAGTAGTTCTGTCTTGATAGCATCTACAGTGCACCATCCCACAAGTTTTCTGCCCAAGAACCTCCTCATGGTATTTATAGGACTTTGAGAAGAGATATCTGACAAGCTTTACTTTTCTTAACAACAATCATCCTTGATACATGTGAAACCTTTTGATAAAAGTCTCTGTTTTATTCTATGAAGTTACACCAGGCAATCCCAATTTCAATGCCCTGTGATAAATAAAATCAGCATTTACATGTAGCTGAAATCAAAACATTGCTTTTTTTCTGATGGGTTTTAACCCTAAAAAATGATATAAGACAGACATGCACCTTTAATGTAAATTTAGTTGAAATGGAAATACTGGTTTGACAGCTATTAAGACCAAAGAGTTTGATTTACCCATGGTTTGAAGGAATATGAAAAGGTCAAGATTAAACTTTCCCCTCCCCTCCCAAGATCAGCTTAATGATACACAATACACTGTAAAACTTAGCATAAGACTTAACTTCTTTGTGAACTGTAAGAATGCGGTAAAATGGAGTTTGTATTGCACAACGTTTAATTCATAACATTCTCAAATAAATATGCAAATGGAAGCTCTTTCTAAATGAGAGGCAATAAATACACTTCAGCTTCATGCAGTATTCCTAATCAATGCATATAGCTATATGTTTAGTTGATAAGAACAGCAGAACTTTTGGATGAAATAATTTCTACTAATCTGAAGACATGAGGCACCAAGTATGATCCCTTTCTCTCATGATAGCCATGTGGTGTTTAACCTTATTTTAACAACAAGGATTACAAGTGACACTTTATAATATACCATGTATGACATTCTTTGCCCAATATGTCCTAAACAATATTTTCCACTTGAATCCAACAATAAGTTATCGAAAGCAAAAAACCTTTATGTTCAGAGCTAATTAGTTTTCATTTCTAACTTGTCCTGAGGTGTTTTGTGCTTCATAAATACAGCCAAAATGTCTAGGCAAATTATCTCTTTTTCACTCTTCTGACTTGTAAGCACAGATAAAGAAAGAACACAACATAGGATGCTTGTTAGAAGATTCCACTGTTTCAAAATTTCAGCTAGATATTTGCAAACTGGAACAAAAAATTGTCAACCTACATTCCTAGGCTCCTTTGAGGATCTTCAAAAATCACCACAAGAAATAAATGCCCCCACCTGTTTTCCCAACATAATTTATTACTTGTTATTAATACTAACAATAAATCTGATATAATAAATAGTGCATATAATAGAAACAGAAAATAGTTTCAGTAATTCAGTGTTCAGGTTATTACTATGCCTACAGGCAAAGGAAGAATTTCAGTACACCTCAGCAGATGACAGACAGACTGTGAAAACAGTTCAAAAAGAGACGTGAATGAAACCCATATTTCTCAAGCATTTGGAAACCACCCCTTCTTCCTCAAGCCCGGAAACCTAATAAATAACCTAATAAGTAAATTGAAGCTTGAGCAACCTGGTTTGACCTCATAGCTTTTTTTGACCCTGCTTTGAGTAAGAGGTTGGACTAAAGACCTCCTGAGATCCCTTCCAACCTGAATTATATCCTATGATGCGTGTGTGTTTCTATGAATATGTTTTAAACTGGTCATATGTTTCTACCATGATCCAGTGTTGTTAAAAAGCTTGCAAAGAAGGTGAACAACCATCTCCTAACTATAAATAAGGATAAGTAAACAACAATCAACATTTAGTTACTTAGTTCTGCAATTGATATCCTCCTGCAAAATTTTAGCAGGCTTTTTCTGAAGCAGACCAGGTGTTTCACAGCAGCTCCCATGTGTGGAGCTTACAGCAGCTCCTATACAATGATAAATTAAACTCTTACAGCTGTCTTGGGGGAGAACAGAAATACTGTGATGTTAAGTGCTAAATGACTTGTCAGTGTTATGCAATTTTCATATCAGAAAGGGAATCCTAGTTTTTCAGCTCCCATTCTTGCAATGATAAAAAAAACAACCAGGCAACTAAACACACACAAATCTATCTCAATCATAAGAATTGCTAAAAGGTTGTGTTCATATTAGTAAAAATAAAAAAGATAACAAAAGTGGCATCTATTCTTAACAGCACCAACACATGAGGAAAGAGAATTGGAGTTATTACTCTTATTATTGTTACTACTACTATTACTAGTATTTCTGTTATTACTACTATTGTTGGTCTTTAAAATGTTATCTCAGAGAAGCCTGTCAACATTAAGGCACTTCAAAAACAAGTTGTCTTCCTAACTAGATGAAAGAGGTAGTAAATACTAAAATCATATTGATTACTACAGTCTGCAACTGTCAGCCATCAGTCAAGTTTCAACTTCTCATCTTTGCCTGTTTAATGCTTGGCATTTGTGCTTCTATACCATTTTTCCAAGTTAATTTTTTTAAAAACTGACTATGTTTTTTGAAAACTGATTCATAAGTTCATAAATGCTGAGTTCAGAATGGGCCATCAATCATCATCTGCATAACACAGTACTTAGGCACTTCCAAGTTGCAATGTATTGCCTGAAACAGATTAGTTTTGTCTTAAAAATGAACCTAATGACTAGCACAGGCACAGACATCCACCCTGTAGCTGTTCAACTGATTGAAGGCTTCCCTGTTCAGTATCTTACCTGGCTGGTTAAAATCGCTAGCATTTATTCCTCTCAGCCTTAACATTCCTAGAGCAGCTAATGGAAGGTATGCACTCACAAAACTCTGACTGAGCCAACCTGCTCTTGGAAATAGACCTCTCCTTCCCAGATTTGTCAATCCCAGGTTAGTAGAGGGAATCCAGTCTTTTACCTACCTACAGAAAGGTCATGCACTGTCTGTATTAGCCTACTGGTTACGACATAGTCCTACAAAATGTGATTGTTAGCATCTTGCTTGTCTTCAGTTTCAGCAGTTTTGAGCTCATATTTCAAGAGACTGTCATTATCAATATACTTTTAAACATCTTGAACAGGGATTATATCCTGCTCCATTCCATCTTCCCTCTTGGAGCAGGACAATCAAGCAGAGATTGTATTTGTGAGGTCATGGATTGAAGGACAGAAAAAAGAGAACCTTGCTCTAGTTTATTATTTAGAATTGTCTCCTGAAATGTGAAATGCATTTTCCCAACAGAGAAATCTAACAGGAATTTTCCCCATCCTGTACAAGAACTCTAGCTACTATACTGTTAAAGAAACATGATGTTATAAAAAGATGCTATAAAAAGATGACATTTTCTTTAAGCTATTACATGAACAGAAAAATACATGAATGTGAGGCTTATTGAAGAATACAACCAACAGGCAATTCTGGCTGACATCCACAGGAGAAAGAAGTGGGTGAAGTGCAATCTGGTAGAGACAACAGCAATGAACATGCTGAGTAGACGTTTTGAAAGGCTTTGAAAGTGGTAATCTGGCACACTAAAAACCAGAGTATAGAAGACAAGGGGATTTGAAATATGCCTTGTCCTGGTTTGGAAGTAGCAGAATAACTCTCACTTGGTTAGTACTGGTATTGCAATGCAGGTATGTAGTAAAACTTGCAATTGCTAGACAGAATAATACCAGCACAAAATTTGGTCCTAAGCATGCTTTGCGAAGACTCTGTTCTTCCAGGTTCAGAAGAAAGGCTAGGGTACATTTTTGCACAGATTCATCTGGGTCTAATCATTTATTCAGTATATATCTTGCAACGAAGGTATGTGTAGTGCAAATGAGGGGGTGAAAGAATTTATAGTTAAGGGTGTTCATAACATCAATGACATCCCTCCTTCCTTCCCTGAAATAATATGTACAAAATAACATCATACAGTGACTATGAATTACAGCACAAATTTAATTGTTCAGCTTACTGAGCAACTGGTTTCATATTGGCTTATAGCTGACATGACCAAGATTGCCAGGGTGAATACTATCTTGGTTGGCAGCTAACAGTAATGTCCCAGTGAACTGGGTATAAAGTTATTATGAACACATATTTTCTGAATGCACACTTCACGTGGGCATTGTACAGAACACTTCTGCTGTCACAGGTAGTTTTGAATGTTTGCATAGGAATTAACACAGGCTTTGAGAGAGAGAAAATTTTTCTCAATTTTCTAAACGGAAAAGCTGTATCAAAACATTGTCTTTGATGGCTCTTGTGCATCTATTGTCCTATGCCTTTATAATGTAAATTATTTATTTGATGAATACATTTGCCAGAGGAGCTCAGCAATATTAGCAGAATGATTCCCTTTTGAGCATGATCAGACTGAAAATTAAACCTCCCAGAGGCCTTGGTACTGATGTCTGTAGTCCCCTTATAATACCGGATAACATTCTGGCATTATAAATTCCTCGGTAATCTTGCTTGTTTTGAACCAGTCAAGTCTCTTTTGAGTAAAGCTCATGGCTCCACGATAATTAATAATCTATGATCTCTTAAGGACAGTAAGTTGAAAAACACTGTTTCCCATTAATGACCTTTTACAACTCATCTTTTGGATAAATTACTCCTATCAGAGCTTTTCTTTTGGCTGGCAGGGAGACTGAGGTGTGAAGAGAGCCAGTCAAGAGCAACCTCTGCAGCTAATGTCAAAGGACCTCCTTGATAATCTGGCAGCCCCCCCCAGTACCTCTCTACTGAGCACTGTGAGAAGAGAAACAGCAGACTGAGGGATATGGGTAAGATGTAAAGTGATTTGATGAGACAACACCCATCTAAATAACATATCAAAAAGCAGCACACTTTAGGAAATCTGAAGATAAACAGAACTCCTGTAGACATCATTTTTGCCCCACACACAGCCTGAAATGGACTTCTGGAAGTGTAATCAACATCTTCAAATATTTGATACAAATTGATCTCAGGTGTCAACAACATTACAGGTATATGAGGAATTAGTTTGTTTCTGGGTAGGTTTCTGCTATCCTTTACTAAGTGAATGAATCCCAGGATGCAGTCCTAAGTAAATCAGAGGAAGTGGAAAAGTGTGGCTCTGAATAAAATTGCCTCTTGCAGGAAGCTATAACTCTTGTAACGCTCCATAGCCTACAGTTTGAGCTTTCGTGTCAAATGCAGAATTAATTTTCTCATGGGTAATTTTTATACAAGCCTGTAACATAATAAAACCCTTACAGGAGCTGACAGAGCTACCTGTTCACCTCATTCAGGTTAGGTCAACATTATTGAAAGCCATGCCCTGGAACTAGCGTAATTCAGCGTCTGCTGATCTGCTCTTTGATTTTAACAGCATCTATAACTTGACATGAATTTGTAATGCGAACATAAATTATTAATTTACAGTAAAGTTACCCAGCAATTCTATCATGAAAATGACTTTATATTAACCATCAACATTCATAGAAAGTAACTGAATTTGTAGGTTGGCTTGTGAAACGCTTTACTGATATGATTTTAAGTCATGAGATTCCAAGCCTCCATCTTCTGCAGAGACTTTTTTTTTTTTCTTTAAGAAAAGCATTTTGGGGTGAAGGATCTGGTTCTTGGAGTTAAATAACTGAATTTCCTATTATTTTAATACCTATAGATACACCACCTTGTACAAAGGTAAATATGAATATATCGATACGGCATTGTGCTACACAGCCTTGAGTTTTAGACATCAGCAGTCCCTAGGCACCTACCACTCTACTTCTGTATGTCTGACAGGTTTTTAGTAGTTTTGTGTCTTTTTTGAACTTAAAGCTTGTCAGAATTCGCAGATAAATCAATCTTCTGCCTGTCACATGGGTAAGTTTTTCCTCTATATGCCTCACTGATCCTGCTGTGGTGAGCACCCTGAGGATGCTTAGGATGCTGAAATTGTTCTGAGAGCCTGTCTTTGAACCAGACTGCACAAAACAGAAACCCTTACTGTCAGTCCATACCCAGTGGTCATGGCACTGACACTAGATGTGGGCGGTTCATGCTCAATTCCTTTCTCCACACAAATGGAATGAACTTCTTTGTTTTAGTCTCTGAAGAGAGGGTTATTGACCCTAGGCAATGGGATACTTGTTGGGGTGATTCTGGATGCATTTTGGAAATGCAGTAGGGCATCACAACAGCCTTAGCTCAGTATTTTCACTGCCACGCTTTACTGCGGAACTTCGCTATCCATGAAGTGCTTGACTGCTAGAGCTTAAGCATATTAAATGTGAGACAAGGTATGTGCTTGTCAAGAGAGATATGGACAAACTGAAGAGTTCAGAAGAGAGCAGTGAAGTCTTAAAAACCATCACCTATGAGAAAAAGTCTGAAATTAATGGAATTATTTAGCATAAAGAAATGAAGAATGAAGAGTTTGCATATGTTAAAGATAGTCAGTATCAAAAAAAGTTGTATATTGGTCACTACATTTAGTGTAAACAGAATAAAAAGGAGAACAGATTTAGCTTGAGAGAACTTTTCTTTAGGTGAGGATTTTTAAGCACTGAAAAAGAATTTGTCAGAGCTGCAGTAGCTTTAAAGAACTGGTTAGACAAATATCTTTTGGGAATAGCATTACCTGTTGCTGCATTAGGACAGTAGTTTTATCATACTATGCATATTATATGGTCTCTGAATGACCCTCCAACTCCATCTGTCTGTGGTCTGTGGAATCCTTGGGTTGTTAGTTTGAATTCAGGCTTCAATGA
Source organism: Pedionomus torquatus (assembly GCA_013398155.1). Taxonomy (NCBI): domain Eukaryota; kingdom Metazoa; phylum Chordata; class Aves; order Charadriiformes; family Pedionomidae; genus Pedionomus; species Pedionomus torquatus. The sequence continues at coordinate 107,055 of VZRU01019672.1, read as the reverse complement.
ATGCTGTGACTCTGAATTCCTCTCTGCGAATCTGCTCTTCTCTGCCTTCCCACCTGTTACCAAATGATGAAAGTAAAATATACTTAAGACTATGCATAATGCTAATGCTAAGTGTCTGGTGCATCAGCTTTGTGATGTCTCAGCATAAGACCAAGATGGGTTGTTTTAATTAGAACCTCCTAATATGTCCCTGTAAAGCATGCAAAATACTACGAGGTTAATGGCATCTGAAATAAGTATTTGAAGTAAGTGTATCGGTACCTCCAACTTCAATGAAGTTATTCCTGTGAGCCCTGTATGTCATGTCTGTATTGCCTCTCTTTACTGGGAGAAAGGACAAAGATGAAATTACTTTCTCAGAGTTGTACAGGAAACTTGTGGCCCAGCTTGGGAGCCCAAGCCACAAGCTTCTCACTTCCTCTCTAAATGATTTCTAAGAATCAGCATGAAGTAGTAACCGCTGTTCTGATGAGAGAGAGATGTTTTGTTATGGAAATACTCTTGGAATGCACAAGGTAGCAGGACTGTCTCAATTATGACATTTGGAATTGGAGTAAAATTTCTTCTTAGGAACAAAGAGATCATTACTAGATTTACATGTATTTATTAAAAAACAAAGTCTAAAACCAAAGTGAAAATAAAGCATGCAGCTGAGCAGCCCAGAATGAAGTATGTGCTTAGTCAAGTGTAATAAAATGAACCCTGAATAATAATTGCAGGTGGAATTCAATGGTTGGGAGGTGAAATAAACAACTCAGGATTATTGGAATGACCTGCCTTAAGTGAAGACTGGCATGTTTACATGCAGAGTGTGCCACCCGATGATATTAGTAAGCAACAAACAACAGCCACCATAATTTACATGCATTTGAGGCTCCTCTTTGGAAAAGAGATCACATGTAATTCAAAGAGAATATAGCAAGCATTTGCAGGGCAAGAGAAAAAGGATCAAGCTATACTCATGTTGCCTGCATATCTCTACTGAAAATATTTACCAAAACACAACAGAAATTAGTTTCATTCAAGTAGTTAAGATTTCACAGAAATTCAGAGCAATCTAAATAAAGTTTGTTCTAGAATAAATGCATGGATTACTGCACAATGTGGTCAAACAAGAGATTTTACCTGCATTTAATGAGCTGGTACAGCATATAGGGTGAAGAGAAAAAGGTGCAGAAGTTTTCCTTTGTTTAAGCAAATCATCAGTGTAATAATCAGGCAGCATGGTTTGCTAATCCCCCAGGTAAAAGAAAAGCCTTCTGAAACATTGCCTATCAAATACATCACAACCAAGTCACAGTAATGTTTGTTTCACACACACAAACATATATCTATGTTATATACATAGTAGATATAGTTAGCTGGATTCTTCCAGGTTATTGTGACTTTCATATCCTAAAAAATGGCTTTGTTTAAAAATTGAAGTCCTAACTACCTTACTGAACCAACACAGATAAAAATGACATGTTCCTGTTGTCCTAGGAATAAGGAGAATAAAAAAAAGAGTTTTCTTAAAAAAGAAATAAAAGGGCCTGCCAAAAGCAATGGTCCCTTTTCAAAAATCCACTTCAAAGAAACAGCAATTAACATTCATCACATTTGAAGCTCTGGGTTACAGAAAGCAGACTGGAAAATGTTCTTACAAAGGGTTAAACCTGGTTTTGTAAAAGTCGGAATGGCCTAGGCGGTCAGAGTGAAACACTTTAGCCCAAATGAGCTGTACGCACTGTTTGTCACGATACTTGTTCCAAACAGCGCTTGTTCAACACTAACTGGATAAAGTTCATTGACAAAACTCCAGTGATTTGAAGAGGTGTTTATATCATACTCCACAAAGCTATTTGTTTACACGATCTGTTTATGACCTTTCTAGTTATAGAAGTCAGTCCAGTCCACTTAATATTAAATCAGTTTGTACAGTCCTATCTGCTCTTCCTAACGCTTACTAAATATTTTATAGGCCTTTTATGGTGCGAGATTGAAATATGTTTGACAGTTTTCATTTAACCTGTGATCTATTTTGACCATATCAGCCATCATGAAAATGCAAGGCATGCAGAAGAGATTAAGATGAGTAGCAGAAATAAAAAGTAGAAAGTAAATTGTAGGTAGTGAGGAGTTATTCATTCAAGATGAAGTTTGTATCATAACAGCTGTGGGATTCTTACTTTTGTGGAAAATGTTGTCTATCAGACAACCCTATATTTTTAGGGTTCTACCGCTATTTATACATGGATGTTCACACATAAGCAATTTAAGCCTCTTTAGAGATTCAGCTGTTAAAACAAATCAGCTCTGGAGGAAGGTCTACACCACAGACGAGTTCTTTAATAGGTGCAAAAAGAACAGCAACATTTTATGGTTATTTGCCAAAAAGACTTAAATAAGACTTCAGTGTTAAATCTTTGAAGTACTACACATAACACTAACTAATTGGTCTATGTACTTTTGCTTTGTTGCATAACAGATACGTTTACATCACCTGATCATCGGATATTATTTTTTGCCTGACAAAGAGTACTTTGGACTGATAGTTAGATCATGGTAAAGAGAACAAGTAGAAAACATAAAAAAGATACTGAAATGACTGACTTTAAGAATTGGATCAATTTCTATGTATTACACCTGTGAATTTAAGATCTAAATGACCTTTCAAACATTACCTTATTTCAAGTGGAGTTCAAGCATGTTAAGATCAGACTTAGTACCTCAGGAAGTATGATGCAGTAATGCTTTACTGTTATACATACCAAAGAACAGTAATGAGTGTATATGCTAGGTAAATATACACCTAGGCCAGCAAAATTTGGCTGAAATTCTGAGTTCTGAAAGAAGGTATAACAGTTCAGACCAAAGGAAAGTAGGAGTTATCATATTTTAGTAAGGCTGGCCAAATAATAAAAATTATGTTTCTGAAAAATGTCTGGTATTTATTTTCTATCCCAGTATAGAAAACAAGAAGAAATTACCCAAAAGAGTTCAAAAATCAAGGAACTTGCCTTGATGGTAGGAGAAGGTAGAGATATAGTTCTACTTTCCATCCAAGTTAATCTGAAACAAAATCTTGCAAACATCACATTTTAGATGAATTGGCCTGATCACCAAATTACAGCATCAGGGCACTGCAATGAAAATTTGCTGCTGATTAGACAGCATCTCTTTAGGTATATTAGCTTGAGTACCAATATTTGTGTCACCCCAGGAAAACAAGCTCAGGATCTAGGGCAAGCATGTGAGTGTCTTTTAATGGTGCTATAATGCTATAATTACTGGAAATAGTTGCAGCTGTTACTTCATGACATGCCTCAACACCTGCTTTACACCAGGACTTCTCCCAAGACCAGTGGAAGACTTTCCCATGAAATGTTTATTATAATGAACATTTTTCCATATACTTGAAAACATTGCAGGTACATGGACTTCTACATGATCACTTTGCCACCTTCCTGGTCAGATAATGCTTCAAGTTTTTTTGAGTTACTGTAGACTTGGAGGGCATCAATAGGTTTGAATGGGATATTTTATAAAAATATGATTCATATAAATGCCATAAACAGGCAGTTGTGCATGCCTAAAACACTTTTCAATGCTTGTTGCAGAATCATCTTCCGTAAAGGCTTTCTAGGAACAGGGTGAACAAACATCTGTTAATAATGGACCAGATATCAGACGATAACATCATTCACAATATTGGGCTGAAACTAGAAATTTTCAACTATTTTTGATTTGTGCATTCCTAAAACATTCCATTGGAGCTGCAGAAAATTCCCACATGTAATTTGATGATTCTGTGATTTACACTTAAGTTGATGTATAGTATACTGGAGCTTGATCATCTTAGTTACCTCTCACAGATTCTTCAAAAGAGTTGGCAGACCTTCATGTCTGACTACAGATTAAAAACTGCAGGTCCAGGTGAGGGCTTTTTTGTAGACCTATATATCAGTAGTTTTGTAATACACCTACTTTTTATTATTTTTTGATTTTTATTTTTTAGTTTTTAATCCACACAACAATCCTGGCACCGTGGTTCCACAGCTTTTTCCAGGGCAGGAACTTTTCCTGCAGTTCCCTGCCATTAGTTAATCAAATAGCCTTCCCTCTGAATTTAATAACTTGGAGAGGCTGGCATTGAGGAAGATATTGCAAACTTTCCGTCCCCTTGAGAAGAGAGATTATGTTCATTTTGAAAGCAGGTAACAAGGTAACACCAACAAAAGCCTGCCTACTGTTCTCTGCTGAAGCAATGCTTATTTTTTTTAAATGCTGTTTATTTTTGTTTTCCCAATAGTCACTGTAATGTAGTCACTGTAATAAACACTATAACTACTAACTTACTGTTACAAGTCATCAGACCACAAATGTAGTTAAAGCCTGTAAGAACAATTGTTTTTCCTGCATGTAGCAGCTTGTCTTTACCCTGTAACAGTTTGTTATCTGATCTTTTTGTATGATGTTTGGTTTTGGCTTTAATGACTACAAAAATGTATCCATAAAAAGAAACCAATAGTTTCTTACTGGAGCATGAGGAATGGAGATGAAGCTGCTAATATAAATTGTCACTATATTTTAGCTGGAAAATTAATTTAATTGTCCAAAGACTGGGAAATTATGAACTTCAAAAAGTTCAAAAAGACTAAACTTGCTGTAGTCTTACTGAGTGTTTGTTAGTTAGTCTCCATTTTTTTCCAGTGCAGGAAGAAAATGCATAACTGGAAAATGTTCATTCAATTATAATTTCTATTATTCTGGGGTTTGAAATTTCTGCCTTTTTCTTTTTTTTTCATTACCTTTGAAAGATGTAGTCAGTCCCACAGTCCTATAGGTTAGCGCATAGTATTATACTTATGGACTCTGAGAAATTTGGTGAATGGAAGAACTTATAAAATGCAGTTGGGGAAGAACATAAAGCAACAAAAGCCGGAGAAAAGGCAGGCCTGATCAGAGACACTTGCACAACAGAAGAAAAGGGTGAAGCAGCAGATATTAACAGTAACAAAGTAAATTGTAAATTAACTTGGTCACTTGCAGGCATATTGCTTAGCAGTAAAATGCTAATATTTGTATTAGTAGATTGGTTTCAGGCCATTTATTATAAAATTAGAAGTGCCATATTCATAAAACTCAAGGAGGTGAACTGTACAAAGTAACTTTGTCCAGAACAAAGTTGATGCTCTGATTGATACTACACTGTTGATCAACAGAGAGAGGTTTCCATTTCCTTTCAGACAGTCAAGTCTGTTTTTTACTGGAATTTGGGAACTGCTCAGGAAAAGACAACCTAATTGAAACTGTTAGTCACGGCTGAAAGATCTATTGGAATCAGGAATCATGGGGATTTTCTAAGCTACAGGGATGGAATAAACATGTAGTGAGTTTAGTGGATCTAGCCTGTGGGATACTGGCTTGCTGGCATGTCTTGGGCCATGAAGAAGATGTGAAACCCTGAATTAGAACAACTGAGTTTGTGTACAGTGTCTTGCAGCATGACAGATAACAATCTGTTCTCACTGACAGAGAAGCTGGATGAGGTGAGAAAAATTAGGAGCAGAGCTGAGAATGCCATCATTGATCCCAACACAGCTGGGAAAGCCCAGGAGAGCATTAGGTGCTATGATTTATATCTTATTAACACATAGTGTGGGAAGGGAATTCTCAAAAAACACATGGCACTAATGAATCACCGTTTTGTCTAGCAGCTTCCTAACTGATCACAGGTTAAACGATAGGGGATTTGGACTGATGTCTTCTGACAAAATATAGGAGTTCACACCTCAATATGCCGTCGTACTTCTATGTTTATCTTCTTCACCAAGACATGAATGATTTTTTTTTAAGTGTCCATTAAAATATACCAACTGTGTAGAGTTTATAAGAGTGTCATTGGCTTACTCCTGAGGTGTCCTCCAGACTTGAAAGAGACCTGATGCTGGATGAATTAAACTCAATGCTTTTTTGTACACTCATGATGCATTCATTTCTCCTTATTTCACCTGAGCACATCCCTTATTGTACTTCCATGTCCTCAGAGCGTAAGGGACAGTTGTACTATGGCAAGTCTGCAGTCACGTTGATACGAAGTGGCCAGCTAGAAAGCACTTGATGATTGTTCTACATACAGTCTGAGAAGAACTGCATTGTCTTGCCTTGGCAGCCTTTATCTCAGCATCAGTTTTCCCTGCTCAGAAGTTCTTACAAAACAAAAGGCAGTATGAAAAACAAGAACATTATTGACCATCACTAACCTGTCAATGTTTCTACAGTGGAGAAAGGAGTTGTCATAGCGAAGATCCACCTAGTATGTCAACATTTTTTTTTCTAACATCTGTATGGATACAACACTTTACATTGATGCAAACGCCTAAGGGAAACAGGTAGCTGTTGGATTGCGTACGGTTCTCAAATATACTGTCCATTCCTTCAAGAGAGAAATATTTGAAAACTAATATAACTGCAGTCGATCTAATTTTTCATGTCTATATCTAATAGGTTTTTTTTCTGAGTTTTATTATTCTCTCTTTTTCCTAAGACATTTTCTAAATAAGAATTTATTATAGAAGTCTTAAGCATTCTGCTTTTTAACCTATGGAATGAATGCTTATACTATTTAGTGTACTTCAGTCCTTAACTGGCTAAATGTTCTTGATACAATGTTATTTTATAATGTGACTAAGGATAAGGGATGTGGTTTTAGCTGCCTACGGTTTACTAGTATAAAAATTGAAGACAATTTCTATCGTATCTATGGTTTATTTTTCTCTGCTGTGTCCACTTATTTAACATTCTTAAACCTATGTCAAGGATGAATTTAGCCCTATATGTTTTACGCTGCTTTACAAGTATTTCCAGACTTCAGGCACAGTCTAACAAGATGATGATGTTCATTGCTAAGGATGTTTCTCCTCAGCTCATTCAGCTGGGACTCAAGTAAATTATGTAAACATTTCCCGTGGCAGCTCCCCAAGGTGTACACAAATGCTAATCTGTAGTGGTATTTTTCAAAGTTTTTTTTATCTTGGGCCTTTTTTCATGGAAGTAATTTAATCAAGTTGGAAAGAAATTGCCTTTAAAACAAGGGAAGTTGTGAGTGCTTTCAAGTGTCTATTTTTGGATCACACATGAAAGAGGAAAATAAACAAAGTATTATGTTTATGTTTAAGACTCATTTAGAAATGGTTCATATTGGCATATGTTAAAGATGATGAATAATTAAGAAAACTGGTCATGTAATTATTAGAAGAAACCACACGTTGTCTCAGAGAATGTAAATCAACAAATTCAAGTCAGCCACAGCCAGACTACTCCAGGGATTTACTCTGTTGCTCTGACAAGACCTCTGTTCTGCTGCTACTGCTGTCTGGTTCCAGGGCAGCACACGCTCACTGTGAACTGGCCCCTAGGGTTAGTCCTGTCCTACATACTATTTATGAATGCAGCCCAGCATTTTTTTGCTAGCCTGTGTGTTTCCAAGAAAACCAGAGCTTTTTTGTTTTCAAAAGGTGACTTGAAGTAATATGTTGTGAAAGTCAGAAAAAAATCCTCATAAGGTCTTTAAGGCGGACAGGAGTTAAAAAATATCTTTTAAATAACAGTAATATTTTATGATGATAAAATATCTCATTCAGGCAGCTCCTTTTTGTTGTTTGAACTGCACATTCCACATAAATTATTGGGAAGATGTGAGGTTGTGGTTATGTTTTTAGAAAACATGCAGCGATTTTCCTTTTAAACCTGTACATAGTAAACAGAAGTAAAGTTTTAGCAATGCTTGATGACACACATTTTATAGCTATATCTTAGATAATGTCTTTAGTTCAAAACAATCCCTGCCAATAATTTCTGTCTTTCTCTTGAGTTTGCTTGTTGAAAACAGGTAATGGTGGTATTTGGCTGGACAAAACATTAAATAAATAGAATATAATTTCAGACGTTCACTGTCATTTGAGGTTTCTTCTAAGCCTTCCCTTTTTACCATGCCATCCTAGTTCACAGATGTCCTAACCACTATCATTAAAAAGATTTTAGATTGTATATCAGGGCTCTCACAATAACTTTTTGGGACAATAAGTAAATGAATCTCTATTAACTTTGAGGGGAGAAGGATAAGGAGTCAAGCTGCTGATGGCCAACTTTTGTTGATTTGGAACGAGCTGAGTTCCAAATGACAAAATCTGATTATATTGATGATAAGAGCTATACAACCATGGAATAAGCATAAGAAGTCAAACCTTGACTCTTATTGTTTTGAGTTATGCTCCAGTGATATAGCAGAATGACGGTTGTCCATCTGTTGCTTTCTTTATAGTGTAGTTTCAAAAAGTGACTCAAGGTCCCACCTTCCTTTCCCCTGTAAATCTCTGACTGCAAGAGGAAATAGCACTGTTTCAGAAAGGAAGGCAAACATGTCTAAATTTCAGTTCACTTTGTGTCTTTGCTAACTCATTTAGCAAGGTACAGAATGAAAGCTGAAGATTTGTTGTGTCTTATTGAACATCCTACCGAGTGAACATGCTCTTCTTCAACATAATTTATTCTGCTATTGTACCACAGTCAATTATGTGTGACTGTGCTGACCCCCTTTGTTCATTTTAAAATTCACTGCTGTGGTAATGCAAAGTGATGCCAAGCTAGCCACAACTTCTGTCTGTCCCCAGAATAGCCCTGACAATTTACAGTAATCTCTACTGAAATTACCCAAGGCATTCATTCTTTAAACTTTCTGGCTACATCAATATAAATTAGCACAGGAATGGTTGAAAGCCAACAAATTGGATCCAAATGCTGAATTTTATCCATGCATTTCTTCACTGAAAGTCAAGATGTCTTCAATTTTTCTCTGCCTTGTGGACGTTTGGAGTTTAGTGTTACTCTGACTAGAGGATTTGACAAGAGGATACTGTTTTGCAGCATTTCCAGAACAAGTTAGCCTTACTAATTCCAAGATTTCCTTAGGAAAATGCTAGCCCTATTACAGGAAGATGCACTGGTAGAAGGTAGGTGACCATGAAAGGACAGAGCTGAGAGTGAATAAGGGTGTGCAAATAAGGGGCAGTAAGGTAAGGGATGCCCAGTCAGGGAGAAATGGGCTGTCTAGAAAAAAGCTTCACAGGAGGAATGTTCCTAGAGAATATGACATCTAGGAATGAAGAAAGGGCACGCAGTGTAGTATAGGGAGGAGAAAAGTACAGGGTGACTCAATAAAAATAAAGAAAACAGTTACAGAGGTCTGAAAAGGCACAGAAGTATGGGTGTCAGTGGCAGGACATGATTAGCAAAATCTAAATTATGATGACCTAGGCAGCAAGGAAAGGGAAGATGAGATTATGGTATTGCAAAAGAGAGTCACAGACTAGCTTCTCACTGGGTAAGAAATACTCTTTTCCTATCATGGAAAAGTTTAAAATTAATCAGGGCTGTAGAACTTGATCATGTTCACAGCAGAGTCTTTTGCTTTGAGCAGAATATAAATTTCTTCAATTCCCTATCAAATTCTTGCAACAGAACAGTCAGACATGTTCCATTTTAAATCTGAGTATCCTTCTTTCTCTTGTAAACGTAAATTAAGTGATAGGTCATCTTAAACTGTTTATTTCCATCTGTATTCCTGGTGCAGATGCTTTTATGTATTTGTTAATCCCAGTGTGGCCTTCTGTACTGGCTCACAATTCTTTTTGGAATAAATCCAAGATACACTGTATTGTATATGCCACTTTTACAGAAAAACTCTTTACAGTAAGGAAAAAAAAATCACTTTCAATTTGTGTTTGAATTCTTCTGTCTTAATTAGCTTTGTTTTGTGTCTTAAGGAGCCAGATTTTACTATACTTATAAGCAATCCAGACTGCCTTATCAGCATCATTCTCTGTGTTTGCTTAAGTATTGCTGAGCTCTGCATTTTTATAATCTGCAAGCTTTCACATATTTTAAAGTTTGTCACAATTTTATTATGCAAATTATTAAATGCAAATGTTGCTATATTATCAGTTATAAGTGCCAAAATGAAAATAAAAAATAAATAAAATGTGAAAGGGCAGGAGGAAGAGATAACAGGAAAAAGTAAGACCAATTAAATAATGCCCTCAAAATACATATTTATGAATACTAATTCTTCTAGTTAACTTCTTGTATACTAAAGACATTGCTGTATAAGAATGATGTCATAAACTGACATAGATAATAAATGTAATTCTCTGTGTCCTATTTTGACTTTAATTCTACAGTGTCACCAACACTGTAGTTTTGAAGACAAATTAAACCACAGCTGTAGACCAAAGATTTACAGTTTACAGGTCTTGTTTTTAAAATAATATATGTTTATATAAAAACACCTAAAAAATCCCCTAAGAGCCCTTTGTGGAAGTGTCTAAGTGCATAACCTCTATCAGAGTCAATGAGATTAGACAGTTAGGGCAGGAACTGTAAAGGGATTCACTAAAACTCGCAGTCCTGGGAATTCACAGCCCTGAATCTGACACTTAGACTGTGCGTGTGCTGGAAAATAAATTCCATGATTTGGAAACAAGTTTAGTAGTATGAAAATGGAGCAAACGACCCAGTCTTTATAATCTCTCCAGAGCGTTCCCTTCCCCAGGCTGAACCCTAACTCTCTCAGCCTGCCCTCACCAGAAAGGTACTCTAGCCCTCTGACCATTTTTGTGGCCCTCCTCTGGACCTGCTCCAACATGTCCTTGTCTTTCCTGTGCTGAAGGTTCCAGAGGTGGATGCAGGACTCCAGGTGGGGTCTCAAAAGAATGGAGTAGATGGGCAGAATCACCTTCCATGACCAGCTGACCACATGGACTTATGGAGTGTGCTCAAGAGCACTTAGAGAAGTACAATTTTTATTTCTTTCGCATAAATCAAACAGGAATGTTTTCATCCCTGCCACCTTGTAGGTAGACTGGCTTGGGGAAAACGTCCCTATACTCCTCCAGGATGCCTGTCCCTTCATCCATTTCCTGTGTAGCCTCATCTTGCCCTTTAGTTTGACCAGGTCACGGCTCAACCATGGTGGTCTCCTGCCCTCCTTGCCCAATTTCCTACATGTGGGGATTGAGATCTTTTGTACTCTACAGAGAGCATCCTTACAGATCTGCCAGCCTATCAGTTCCTTATCCACTGAACAGTCCACCGATCAAATCCATATGCCTCAGATTGAGAAAGAAGATGTTGTGGGGGACCATGTCTATGGCCTCACAGAATTCCAGATAGACAACACTCATAGTTCTTCCCTTGTCCACTGATGTAGTCCTTCCATCACAGAAGGCCAGAAAGCTGGTCAGGCAGGACTTGCTCTTGCTGAAGCCATGCTGGCTGCCTTCAGTCAACTCTCTTTCTTCCATGTGCCTTAGCATAGGAGAATATATTCTAGAACGATCTGTTCCATGGTCTTGCCAGGCACCGATATGAAGCTGACAGGTTGGTAGTTCCCAGGGTCCTCCTTTCTACCCCTGCTAAAAATAGGTACAATATTTCTCTTTTTCCAGTCACTGGGTACTTCACCTGACTGCTATGACTTTCCAAGTGTCATGGAGAATGACTTGGCAACTACATCAGCTAATTTCCTCAGGACTCTGGGATGCATCTCCTCAGGTCCCATAGACTTCTGTGTGTTCAGGTTCCTCAGGTGGTCACAAACCTGACTTTCTCTTACAGTGCGAGAGATGTTGCTCCCCCTTGTGATCCATCCACTCAAGAGGTGTGGGAAGAAAGTTTTCCGATGAAGACTGAGGCAAAGAAATTGTTGAGTACCTCAGACTTCTCCTCATCCATTGTTACCAGTTTGCCAGTCTTGCTCATCAGGAAAGGTACACTTTTTTGACCTTCCTTTTCTGTCTGACATACCTGTAGAAGCCCTTCTTCTTATTCTTTGTGTCCCTTGCCAAGTTCATCTCCAGCTGCACCTTGGCCTTCCTGGCCCCATCCCTACACAACCAGGCAGCATCCCTATACTCTTCCCAGGACACCTGTGCCTGCTTCCTCTGCCTGTGCATCTCTTTCTTGTCCTTTAGTTTAACCAGCAGGTCTTGACTCAGCCGTGCCAGTCTTTTGCCCTCCTTTCATTGACAATTAAGGATAATTTCAGCATAACTTTAATAAAATGTATGACCTTGAATCTTAAGAGTTAAACAAATAATCAGGATGATAGAAAAGTGTCATCACTGTGGTTGACATTCAGCTTGACATAAAAGATTGAGGAAAATGCTATTAAGTACCATGGGTTAAAATTAGATATCAATTTGGAAGTCTGGCTTCAAGAGAAAAAAGATATGTTCATCATAATCATCATTAATATTAATATAATGAATAGTAACATACCAGAATATATTATTATGACTTGGTCTGGATCTGTTAAAATCGATTTGGATTGTCATAGAACTACTTATATACACTATACATTATATATGTGTTTTAACATCATGCACACACAGAACCATCACTCATCTTTCTAAAACCTAATTTAAATGAGCTTTTATATTAAAAATAGCTAGGTGGTACTCAGCCAAGGTGAGGCAAGGGAAAGGATGGTAAATCTTGGGAAAAAATCTCACCCTCTTCATAAAATGAGTTAATTCCAAAGGTGCTGCAGATTGCTGCCTTGATCAACAACTTGGGATACCTTTGGATCAAAAACCTATAAAGGCAAAGAGTAGGAATTTAGTAAAACAATGGATATCCTCACATTCAAATCAAAGCATAAAAATCTTCCCCTGTTGAATCCCTTGTATGAATTCATAACTTACAGAAACTCATAGACAACGTTGTGAAAATGAAAAAAAGTGAGAGAAGCACTGCACATTTTTTCCTGTGTATTTCCTATCTATTTGAGTGTGGCATAAAAATAGATATTATTAAGTATTAGCAATGGAAAACACCAGTCTTTTACTGGTGTAAAACTCCACTCTTACTTGGGGAAAGTCTGAAAATGTTATTCATCAGAGATCTTTTGAATCAACTTGGGCAAATATCTGTCAAGGAGATAGATATATTTACCTTCCCTCAGTGTTGATTGGATGCTTTCTTGAAATTCTTTTTAACACTTCCTTTCTGTTCAACGATCACTTTCTGTCTGTGACCCAGGTTCCATTTACTGCTTCAGACAACAATAGCCCTTCAGCAAAGTGAAGAAATAGGTGAAAAGGTCCTTCATGTGGACTAGAATAAACTGACTCTACAAACCTGTATTTTGCGACTGGTGGGACTTCCTGCATAAACCATTCCTGCAGGTTCTTGGATTTAAAGCTGCCTTGTTTCAAGATGTCAGAGAATGGCAGAGCACATGTGGAAGTGCATCTCTTTTTTTTTTGTCTATGACTCGGGAAGACTATGGGCTGTATTTTCATCCTATGATGGGAATCAATCTGACCAGTTAAATTTTCTAGTGTTCACTGATCTTCTTTAGGCCTTCACCTGGACTCTCACACACTGTTGTACTCTGTTGTGGCAATTAAGATTAAATATTAATTCAATCCCAGGCACCAGAATCTTTTATGCATTGTGCATACATCTAGTACACATTGGGTACAAATTTTCAAATGGTCATTTGCATTTAACCAAGGTGATGGGGTCAAGACAGAGCTCAGCCTCCACTATTCCAAAATCGTGGCAGTATTTAGAATCCTTTCTGATACAGTCATTTCTCACAGCCAGGGCCATGAACCAGGGTTCAAAGACTATCTTGTGTCAGTGACAACAGTCTGTCAGAGATAACACATTACATTGGGATTCACATAATTTTGCATATCTTCAGGCTAAGGAATGTAATAAACAAGGCAGAGTAATACAAATATTTAAACGAGACATGTATCATAGCATAAAATTTCATGGAATTCCCTAGAGGGGAGGACCAAAGGTTGACATTGTGGCTAAGGATGACAGACAAATCTTCAGATATGCAGAGACTATGATCTGCATAACTTCTAAGGATCTGCAATCCTACCATAAGTATGCAGTTTAAGATTTCTCATTCTTCTTAAATTTCCCAATGTCCTGCTTAAAGCTTAGAAAATAGAAGGAAAAAAAATCTATATTGGAAGTGCAGTTTTAATATGTTTCATAAAAAAAAAGATTTTAACAAATTATTCATTTTTTTAGTTATCAAAGCATTTAAATTTCTGTTTTTACTGGTTCTAAAGGAAAAAAAATAATTCTTTGTATTGAGATCAAAGAGGCAGATGTTTCACTGGAACTGGATTTAAGACTGGCAGTTCAACTGTTGTTGAGGTACTTACATGCCTTTTTCCTGTCAAGCCTTCATGGCCGTAGAAATCCTACAGAGCTGGTAACTGACCTTGTGCCACACAACCTGGAGTCTGCAACACAAGGCGGAATATGGACCAAAAGCATGAAGGTGGGCAAAAAAACAGTGAAAAGACATGGTTACCAAAACTGTCAGAAGCTCTAGGAAGTCTTGCTATGTGTCTGAGCTGCAGATCAATGAAACCAATGGTTATCAATAATAACATCATTTGGAACAAGTCACTTGCCACTTTTTATTACCAGATGGTACCTGGACCATGGCAAAGATAAGATTTAAGGAGAATTTTGATGAATACTGTAGCTTTATGGAGTTTGCCCACACACGCATAGCTGGATAAAAAAATGGTTTAGTAACTCTGGGAAAAGCAGACATTTACGTGATAAATACTCATAATGTTTCTAGAGCAAAGGGGAGGGATGACTGATATAAAACGGGAATATCCCAACAGAATATTTTTAACCAACAAAAGAAATCCATATTGATGGAGTTTGATTGAAATCAGATGAACTTAGATTAAAGGCAGTCTGGATAGAATTCAATATTGAGTCTAATAACAATAACTTGTAAGTAGAAAATATATAGATAAATAATACAGTTAATAGAGTGCTAATTCTTTATAATCGTGTTGTTAAAATTATAATGGTCTAAAACTATCACCCAGATTTATTTTAAAGGCAAAAACCTTTCTTGTTTCAAGGTTTTTATCAACTGCATGAGTTACTTAGCTCACACATTTTATTCATACCAAATGCTACGAGACAATTAAAAAAAAAAATTTTTTGAAAACTTGAAAAAACAGTGCAGCCTATTCCTAAGCACTCTAAGTCATAAATGTTAATGAAAAATGCTCTATGGGAAAAGGCAATGCCATTCTTCTGCAATTCGAGTGTACTAGCTAAGCAGCTTGAATTTGCTAAAACACCACTTTGATTTCAAATCAAATTTATGAGAAATTACTTTAAATTTCATTAACACAATGAGACATCTCAAATAAAAGGCATTAATACAGTGAATGAGGCAGGTAAATAGCTCAGATGGAGTTAGCACAGCCTTCTGAGTTCCCAGCTAGAGTGCAAGGAGATGATTTGGCCAATTTTTAATTTTTTTTTCACAATCTCCCAGCCATCTTTGCTTTGAGGAGAAGAATAACCAGACCTTTTCCAAAATGAATAAATACCTGTACATGTCATTATATATATTTTTAACCTACCGTTATTTCAAGCAATTTTTTTTTTGTTGTTTAAATAGACGTATTAACAAAACATACATATATAATAAGTGTATGAGATGGACCTTTGAAATATTATCTTCTCAAACATTTCCTGAGCAATTGAGGACATCTAAATTATTAATGTTATCAATCTCTTTCAACAAAAGAGATTTATTTTGTGAATTCCGGCAAGCCAGGTCAGCTGAATTTTTAAATACTTGGTGTTTCTGTATTCCATTACTGTTTGTTTTCAAGTGTTGATTTTTTCTTAAATGCCACAAAAGAGGAAAACAAATCACATCATATATTAACCCATAACCTTTTAAGCTACAGAAACAGACAGGTCATTTTTTTTTTTTGGTGTTGACATTCTGCATGTGTAAGAAAAACTTATGTATGTAGATTTCTCTCACAAGAGCTTCAGGGCATAACCCAGACAGAGAAGCCATCACTTTTCCATTCTGCACTGAGGCTGCTGACAAAAGAATTGTGCAAATGAGCCTTTAAATCCTTAAATAGTCACTACACAATGCATGAAAGAATGCAGCGCAGGACAAAGGGCAATATTCACAGTTTATCTCAGGGTGATGGATCTGAATCGACGCATGAACATGGGTTTGTTACGGGATGGAGTAGGCCGCAAACCCCTACTGAGAACCCAGTGGCCACAGTCTGTAATGCAAACAGTCAGGCTAAGTCCTTAACAATTAGGGTAAATTGAACTGGCCATTATCTGAACTTCAACTTGTTCTCATGATTGATATGGGAAATGAAAAGTTGTATATATCTCTACAAAGACTGCGTCTTCTCTTCTGACCAATGCTAGGAATTGGTAGATTCATATTTTAATGCAGAAATTCCTATTCTATATTTCCATTTAATAAAACTGGTAGTTCTTGCAATCGCATTGCAATTAATGTAATCCTAGAATTTTATTTCTATATGTGACATAAAAATAAGCTCCCAAAACTGAATCTGTACAGACTAATAACAGATAATCTTTACAGACTAATAACCTATATGGACAAATACCTGTGCATGCTCCATCCTCCATACCACCAGTCTGTTGCCAGTCTGCATAAATATTCATAGGTAGCCGGTAGCTTAAGAGTTATGGGGATATTCAGTACTTCAAGAAAATCAGCATCCTTTAAAGAATGCATATAATGTAATTTAAGTAATTTACTGTAATAATGCATTTAAGGATACAAATAAATAATTTTACCTATACGCTCCATAACAGTTATTAAAATACAATGTAAAATTAATCTTGAGGCAATGCATTATGGAGAGACAAATGTTAACCTTTTAGTGCTGAAACAGGGAGTCGAAGGGCTGGAGCAAGGGCATGCTGCACCTTGTCCAATGTATATTCTCCCTTTTTTCAGGTCCCAGCAGTGAGAAAGGGGAACATGACATAGCTACCTGTAAAATATGTGCAAACAAAACAACCAAAGCATCCACAAAGCATCAAGTATTCATATATACTTTTCTTGAGGAGGAAATTCTCATTAACTTACTAAAAATACCTGACTGAAACAATCTCTTTTGATGAATATCTCACCTGCTAATATTTAGGGCTGTATAAATTCAGGTAACATTCCAGGAAACATGATCTGTGAAAGGGCATATGATTTCACATAAAGACCTGCGTGGAGGCCACCAGGACAGCCAATGAAACACAGAGACTTCAAGAAACTCTCTTCAAAGCAACCCAATGTATTCAAGTATACACTGCATTCAAGTTGGATGGATTTCCCTTTTGTCTATAGTCATCAGAGGCAAGTGACATCTTGAACGCCTCAAGAAGATTAAATAGCAAAGCTCAGTCGGAAGCTTAAAAAAAAGAGAGAGAAAAGAAAAGGGCCAACTTGGCCATTATGGAGCTGGTCCTTTCTTGTCTGTGAAAGAGCTTTCAAGGAGTACTATTGGAAGAAGAAGGCCCAGATAAAGAATACAATGATGTTAGAAAGGGAGAACTCCGAGTGGAACCAGAGGGTGTGGGTTGCGCTGAATGAAGGATTAGTGCAGCTTCACAGCAAAGAAAAGGGGAATCCTAGTCAAGATGAAAATGAGGAATTACTTTTTTTAGACTCCAGTTCACTGAGCAGCGACAATGCATGATGGGAGGTACTTGACATAACACTCTTCCAGGCCATGTTTGCTCTCCATGTGGGACCAAGAAAAAACAACAACAGTGGCACACCAAAACAAAACAGTTTTTAACCTAATAAACTTACTCAGAAACTCTTTTTGACAAACCTTGGGTTTTATTTACCATTGGGTATTTGCACATTGAGCCAATCACACACAGGAAATTAACATGCCAGATTTGCAGACAATGTGTCTTCTAACACATCTATATTTTGCGATATTTAAGTTCAAATTAATGCATTCTTATTGCACACTATAGGAAAGAAAGATACTTTAAGTGTTGAATTCCTCACAAAAATTAGAAATAGTTACCTTCTGGAACTTCTTAAGGCAAATTACAAAGCAAAATGATGTGGAAATAAAAGGCATTTTGGATTCTTAGCTTAAGATGAGTGCACAGCAGTCAGGTTGATTCTGATTTAAAGACACTGCAGAAGCAAGGAGGTACAATTTAATTGCATCAAGAGATGGGCACATATTTTGATTCAGTCCTATTGATATTATTCTATGAATCACTGACTTATTTTCCCATGTGTGAGGAAGCTGTAGTCCCAGAATCACATTATTGGCTGTGACATAGCCAAGGTGGAAAAAAAGAACTGGGATGCAGGATCTCTGTGACAACTTATTTGTTAATATGATACGAAGACCTACTTCAGGTTAGGGTGAGAAGCAGCAGATTAGGAACACTCTGGGGGTAGTGCCACATCCACTTCACACAGAGAAAGCAGGAAGCCAGGACTACCTTTACCTGATGCTGAAATAATTATGGTAATAGATGGCAAAAGAAATAAGCTGGTCTACTTCATCCACTTCCCTAAATGGTCAGGAAAAACTCAAGCAATTTAAGATATCACAATTTATTAATCTTGTGCAGAGACCTCTGCTGTCCTGATGGGCAAGGGACCCCTTGCTGAAAAGTCTTCTTCAGGGCTTGGTGAAAGAACTGAATGAGCAAAAAAGTGACTTTGAGATTATTCAGTTTCCTTGGATTTCTCTCAGTCTGGGCAAGCATTAAATTTTATCAGGGACAGAGCAGGAGCACCACTCCCTCCACTACCACACCAGTTCATGATGCTGTTAATGATGAAGTCAGAGACTGCACCTCTGGAGCAGCTGGGACAGAAAAGATGTGGCTACAGTGAAAAAGAGGTTTCTTCCTAAAATGTATAAATTATCTGTGCTTGTGGTGAGATGTTATTAAGAAAATCAATAAAAAGAGAGAATTCTTCGTGTTAGAACACTTTGTCTCAAAGGTCTCAAATGTAAGAAGGCACAGAGGTGACATAACTACTCTCCAAAATGTACACTGGCAAATACCATGAAAGCATTAAAAATAAAGGAAAGGCTGGCACCTGGACAAATGAGCTGTGGCTGTGAATGTATTTATGAAATCAAGAAGTCCTTTCCTGGTCTTTTGCCAAGAGTCTTCCAATTGGAACAAGAATTGAAAACGTAACTAATTCAAAATCTGAGCCGTATATATTGATGGTATGGCTGTTGCTGTTGTTAATAGTTTGGCTGGATGCAATGACCTAAAGCTGAGGGAACTGAACTGTGGCTTTTGAGCACACATAATTATGATTTCTGGAACTGCCCTGGTACAGTGTGACGTGGAGATTCTGGCATGCAGCCTGCAAGTCTACTCCCTTTATACCATACTCTTATGAGTTGTTCTCTTCTCGCATTATCTGCTCTTCCTACTCACTGACTGCTCACTTCTAAGGATAGAGCACAGGAGTTGGATGGTCACAGCTCTCCATGCAAACTATTGAGAAACCAAAAATGTAATAGTCTAAATGACGATGCAAGGGCAGTCACTGCTTCTGCTTCCTTGTACGTGTGTGTGGTTATGTGGAACTGAAAGAGTGCTGTATATACTTCTGGTCTCCAGTGTGAAACCTTGTTTTGTTCTGTTTATCATACTCAGCCTCTTTTCTCTATCTTATTAATAGGAACAGCCTTACAGTCACCTGGGTCTGCATAACAGCCACCCGAGTGTTTCAGAGTGACTGTGTTCAGGACTCGGCACCTCCTCGTCATACAATAATGAGTTTGGAGACTGATTTCATAGGGTGCTGCATCACTGGAAAGATACTTTTGGAAAACTTCAGAAGAATATATGATTTCACAGTGTCTACACATACACAGTAGAACATTTTTGATGATAACATCAATCTGAAGCTTCAGGCAAGAGATATGTGTGGCCATGTGTGCACATTCAAGTGTGATCTTTGAGGGTATTGTATCCTTACACCACTATAGCCATTTATTTGTTCATCATTGGGTAATCTGTGAGCTCTGAAAAGTACTGTGAGATTTTGCTCTGAAAGTGATCCTCCATATAATTAAAGAGGTATAAAATGAGATTATATATTAAACAATCTGAAGAGACAACAGGGTTGGGTATTGTGAATAAAGTTTTACCAGTGAAGTTCCAAAATTTGAGTGGAGCTACTCTGGTTTACACAGCAAGGACCTTTGTGCTGCTGAAAAGGCGCTGATTTATGGAGTTCTGAAATAGCCAGAGGAAGCTGACAGGGCAGGGGAATCCCAGTTCTGAATTTTATACCCTGGTTTAAATATATAAAAGACATAATCATTACCATGTAAATCCAGCTGATTCTTCTGTAAAGGTTTGTATTTGACAGTCTTGCCTGAATGCAATGATCCTTCATTTTACTACTCTGTGTTTAAAATTCACCCCACTTTTGTGCCCTTGCTGGTTTAGATCCAGAATTGCAATGTTGGCTGTCTCAGTGTTCCCCCTGTGCAGTCTGGTGCCCGGCTGCTCTGACCTTCCCAGCTTTGCTTGAAAGCAAAAGTGAGCTCAAGAAGCACCTGAACTTCAATGCTCTATAAAAGCATTTTTCACAAAGATAGTCTGAGATTTCTTTCCCTAATTAGAACACAACAAAGAATATCTTTATTCTTTACAGCAAACAGTGTCAAGTCAGGAGATGGCTGTCTTAATTCCAATTACTGCTGTTATAACCCATGAAACTATAATAATGCTTGTGGGGGAGTAATTGCTCCTTTTCATTATATCTTTTTTTTTTTTTTTCCCAAACCTCTGGGTTTGTATCATAGCCATCAAGACAATATAACAGCTGGTGACAAAGTAGTGAAAAGTAAAGAGCACCTGTAAACAGTCAGAATGGTATTCACACCATCTACATTTACATTTTTCTTGCATTCACTCAAAAATGTTGGGTAGAAAAATGAGGTTAATTGTGCAAAACAAGTCTTACAATTTAATCAGGTGTATCAAAAGTCAGATATTTTCCTTTGTAGTTTGGTGATTTCAGGATGATCCTGGATCATTGTAATGAAGGAAATTTCTCTTTGATGAAAGGAAAACAATGTCTGTAGAGTGCAGCCAGAGAATTTCCATACCTGTCTTCCCTGAAGTTCACCCTCTTCTCCAGTTTAAGAAACATTTTGAACAGGAATGTAACAGATCAAGAATTTTAAATTGCATTGTCTTTTCTTTAATTGTGCCAACTATAACATAAAAAAAAGAGTTATATATAGTGTGATTATGTTAATAGTAATGAAAATTGGAAATGTCAGAGTTAGCAAACAGAAAGCAGAATCTAACTAAAGAACTGAAATTTTTGTGGCCATTTTTTGGTTTTGATATTTTTAAAGGGGGGGATCCCATTCACAATGGAAGGGATCTGAAGAAGTCATTCAGTCTAGCAGAATCAGGTGTAAGGTCAGATAATACCTTCAGTTGCATTTCTCAATTTATGTGAAGAGGAAAACAATAAGAATCTAAAATGTTTTCACATTTTTCCATTTTCACCTGATTTTATTCCATAGATTCCTATGTTATATCCACACCTAAACAATTCCTTTAATGTTGGAATAATCAAAATTCTTTGTTAAGCTGCTCAAATTATTCTGCAGAGCAGCATGACAGAAGTTAACATGGCTATTCTGACTTCTATTTGTAAGCACAGATAGTAACACAATTGCCAATTAAAATAGAACATATTCAAATTGGAATCATTTTATGGTTGATTAAGCTGCACGATATAACAAGCCATGTGTTGTTATGGATATTACCCTAGAGTTTACAGAGTTCCTCTAGTAGTCCAAAGAGTGCCTGTGGGGTGAAGAACTCATGCACCAGAAGTATCTTCTTTAGCACTTTAAAGTAGAATGCTTTCAGAGAAGTAGGAATTAAAGAAAATATTTCTATCGTATTAAAAAAAAAAAAAGTGCACAATTTTCAAACAGTGAATTTGATTTATTCCTGTATGCACAGATGATATACCTGTAGCAGTGGGAGGGTTCGGTAATCTTTGTGATTTCTTTTGTGAAGGGTACAGTAGTGGGCTTTACTTCATGGATCTAAACAAGACACCCTATGGTGCTTCCCCATGGCCCTGGCCACAAATCTTCCCTGTTCCTCTTCATCTCTATAAAGGAATTAGGAGATCTGGTGGTCTGTGCTGCTATAACTCTTCTCCAGTTTTGCTCTCTGTTAGCGTGGGCATGAAACCTGCCTTCTACTGTTGGCAGTGCAATAGCAATCTTATGCTACAAAGCAGATGTCTTCCTTATGCTTCAGTTGGTGTGGGCAAAAGTAAAGCAGGACATGATTTCAAACAGATATCTTTGAGGTATCCTTTTAAGTTGTTTCTACATGGAAAGTATCAACATAACTTCAAAAGGGCTAAGGAATAGTGAATCAGCTGTTTGGCTTCTCAACATGCTGAGTGAGCTCCACTTTAAAAATTAGTTTCCAAATTTCAGTTTTTGATCTGAAGTTTTGTTCACTCCATCTCCAAAATTTCACCATCCAGTTGCTACAGCTGTCCTTCCTCTGACGGGCTACAACCAGTAAACATGTCATTTCCTCTGTCCATAAAATTGTCAACAGACACAGGAAACTCTTGCCAGAGGGGAAGAACCTTGCTAAAGCTTAATAACTGTTGGTGTTCCCTGCATGCAGTAACCTGTTGGATCTAAAAATATGTATTTGAAGCAAAAGCCCCAGTGTAGCTCTGATTCTCTAAGCAACAAAATGTTTCAGAAAAAGGTACTAAAAAAAATTGCATGACTCCAATGGCTTGATATTAACTCCATAACTGTAACAATTAAACAGAAATGCCTAGGATGGTCTCACTAAGCAGTAGTTTCCAGCGTCATTGACTGGTATGCCTTAGAATCACTCTCTTCAGCATAATCTCGATATAGTATATTATTATGCATTACATGCTATGTAACAACAAGCTTACACTCCTCATCAGGATAAGCACTTTTCCCCCTGAACATTGGCTGTAGCTGACGCTTGTGTTTTTTAACTGACATTACTCATCAGGAACTTCTAATTCAACCCAACCAACGCAAACAAGATTTTGAAACCTCTTTACCTTCTGCAGAAGATCAGAAGAAGGTTGGTAACTCTTAGAAAGACGATGCTTCTCCCTTCCAAACCAATAGCTCAGGTTTTTCAAAATAAAAGCAACAGTACTGTGGTATTTTTAGTCTTTGTATAGTTCATGGACTTTTTCAGAACCATAAAGATATCAGTTTCACAGCACAGAAGCTGAAGAATATGTCTCCATCACAGCTATCAGGCTCCAGAACACACGGCATAAGCACATCACACTCTGTGATTTCACTTTTTTCACATATATGGATTATGAGAACTTGTTTAAACTGTCTGGTGGTATTTCAGGTGTGCCAGGCACAGGCTGTGCTGGGGAACATGTATCCAGAATTCGTCTTCTGGCCATGGCTAGTCAACATTTGCAAGTTTGATGGAAAATGTTGATCTTCAGAGTCACCCTCAAGAATCTTAACATATCTGACATGTTTGGTGCTGAAAGTACTTGACACTGCTTTTGCCTAAAAGACTGAATTCCTACTCAAAAGCTCCTACCTCTAGGCTCTCGAAAATAAACCCTCTCACTCCAAGAGTAGTCCTTTCATATATTGTTTTGCCAAAGAAGACTTTTGAATACTCCGCATTTCCTGATGTCTTCATCCTGTAAGTAAAACTAACAGCAAGGTACAATTCCAAAAGGGAGTGCTGAAATAAAACAAACTGAAAATGTAGAAAATAATTTTTTTGTTTACTTTTTGAATTTTTAGACACATTTGTGGCCTAATTCAATTACACTCTGGCTCACTTCTTTCATTAAGGTATTTACACGTTCTCATGTGATGAGAATGGGTCCAGGTGAGTAACTTTTAACTAATGGAAAAATGAAAATTCAGAAAATTCATTTTAAGTCATATTTAAATGGGTAAGGAATTAATTTCTAATCATAGGATTCCCAGATGAAAAGAGACAAAGATAACAAATAGGTATTGAAAGCATTCATTCTGAGTAAAACTCAGGACAAAGCATTCAGGACAAAGCTTTGAAGCACAGGAAAAAATTTGGGCTGTCAGTTACTTTCCAGTAGGTTGTGAAAAACAAAGCTCAGAATAGAGATGAGACCCTCCTACCCCAGCATATATGGAGGGAAAGAAATGGATTAACATTTGCATTAATTGGAAGAATTAAGTTCTCAAAAAGGCTTGCATAAAATGGTCATTATCCATAGCTAGCTCTGGCTGGAGCTTATAACAAATTGCACAGGCTGATGGCAGCTTTATGAGTCTGAATCTTTCTGTAAGACTTCTCAGATGCAAGGCACGTTTGGAAAAATTAAAATCTTCTTGCTAATTACAACATCAAAGCTCTTACAGAGAAAATCTATTCACCCCTTGCTCAGATCCTGTCAGAAAAAGCAAAGATGCAGAGTATCAAGTCTCTGTCTTGAGTTTTCATATCTGTAGGGACAATAGAAGAGGTCAGAGTAAGAATGTCTTTGCTATTGTATGAAGAACAGTTTAGACTGGGGAGACAGAAAAGATTTTGGATGCCTAGAGGCCATTAGAGTTCTGGACTTCTGGAGTAGGTGGTGTAGTCACAACAGTAGGTTGTAGCTGCAACAGTTGGTTGACTCAGCTGAGCTGGGATTAACCTGAGAAACCTAAATATTATTAGAAACTGAGTCTTCCCTTTGAGATCGTGGGTGCGCATGGACACGCACACAGTCTGGTCCTTTGGTGGCACAGAGGTTATGGAGCAAATCAGCTTTTGGTTTATCCAGCTCCTGAAATCTACCATGAACCCGATGAACCCTCTAACATGAACTCAGTAAATTAAAAAAAAAAGGAAGAAAAAAAGAGAGAGAGAGTTCACAGATGAAACAACTGGAGAACAAAGAGCATTCAGGAAGAACTCCTTAGTCCTCAAATGCCTACTTTCTTACTAATAGTTCACCAACTCTGAATGATGTATTTCTATTGAAATGCAGTGCAAGGCAATTTCCTTGCATTGGGAAGCACAGACAGATACTTCTAGAGCATTAGGGATGGCTGTCCCTTCTGGCTTTCAGCCTTCAGCTATGGGGTCAATGGTACCGCTTTGTTCCTGTGATTCCCTCAGTTTACGGGGAAAGGATGACATTACTATTCTGTTTAAAGTTAAAACTGTGAAAGGTTTTGTATCTGAAAAGCAATTCCGCAGGAGCTATGCCATATACAAAAAGGGGAAATAAAATGTAAGATAACACCTGTACAAATAACACTGTACAAAAAGGAGAAATAAAATGTAAGATAACTTCATATATCTATGCTTTTGTTAATTTTAAAAGTGTTTCCTAGAAAAATGGAAACATTTGACTTGAGGAACTTTATAGTAGAAAAACACTATTGAAGAAACTATCTAAAAAGCCTGGAAACACTGACTCAAATTGACCTTTTAGGGCTATACATTCTTCTTTAGGCAATATTTTGATGGCAGCAGGGCTAAAACCATGAAGACCGCTTACTGTATCTGTGGTATATTTGCTCGCATTGAAAGATCTGTAATAGTTCCTTTAAGTATTTCATAATTTCTTAAAAGCTCTTTAGCTCTATTTCCTATTAATGAAAAAAAAAAAAAGAACCAAAACCAACACACAAACAAACACAACCCATGTGTGAAAACATTAGAAAATAGTTATTAATTGTAGTAAGTCTAGTAGGGAAAAATAATGTCCACAGGCTCCTTTTTCCTCATAAACACTATCTGTAAGTAGGGTTGTGCAGTGGAACCTGCAGTGTATTAAACTCTCTAAATGGGTGATAGATAATAGAACAGAAATCTGGAATGGAAATTGATAGAAATTTTCACCATAATTTCTTAAGCAGCTGTAGAAGTAAATCTGCAGTTACCATGTTTTTGGCTCATTTAGCCAGATTTGACCTGAAGCTCTGCAGAGTTATATGCAAGTTCTAAAGAAGTCTGGCTTCAGTCAAAACTCCTGAGTTTCCAAGTAGACCTCCACATTGGCTTGGAAGATGGAGCTCAATGAGTTATATACTTCCTCAAGATAGACTGATCTCATCTGAGCCTTCAATTACTACCAAGGCTTGCCAACTCTTTGGAGTTTGATATGTCCTGCACATCATCAAAGATTATCAAAGAGGTTTTCTGAATGCCAGAGAAGGATAGGTTTGTACCAGTTAATTTAACGTCAGTCAAGCACTACATGCATTCTGACATACAAACTTGCAGAATTACTTAAAGCAAAAGGAGACAAAAAGTTCTATCTGTGAAACATTGTTAAAATATATGTCTCATTCCCAAACCCAGAATTTCTACGTGTTTGAAGAAAGCCACCTTTCTGAACATTTTTCCACAAATGCATCACTGGTGGGACTCCACTGGCCAGCGCAGAGAATCACTTCAGATTACTTCTCAGGTTCTGAGGCAGAAAGATACCAGGCACAGATGTTCCACCAAATCCCCAAACTACATCTTGCTCCAGAAGTCGGTTCCCCCATGCCAACAGTACATCTGAAGGTAATAGCATAGGTAATGAATGACAAACCAGTCATTTGGCTTTTGATATTCCCCCACTGGCTATTCACTGCTTGGTTCCCTTCTGTCCTTGGGCTCCTGGGTATCTTACAGGAATGATCCAACTGGTGTCACTTAAAGGGCAAAGAGATAAACCATATGTGAAAAAGAATAAAATAACGTGCCTTTGTCCCTTTCAAACAAAGGAAATCAACCTATAACAAACCAAAAAGAAGTGGCTTTGTAAATGAGGCCTGATTGTCATTTGCATTGCCTTACACCTTCCTGCCAGCAAAATAAACCTTGAAAGGGTTAGTAAAATTGTTCCCTTTTTAAGAGTGCTTTTACTAAATTGAGATCTTCCTAAATACTTGCAGAGTCTTTAAGTAGTTAATTTAACACATTTAGAATTTATTTCCTTATTAAAAAAAAATAACTTGTAAAGTAATTATTAAATAATGATAATTGTAAAATGTTAACTGATACAAGAAGAGTATGAACTTACCAGTAAAAACAGTTGTGATACACCCTGATCTGTGAACGCATTTGCATACTTGGAAGCCAGATTTGATCCCCAACATTGTAGTTGTACTGTACTTCAAAGGTACAAAAATCACCCCAAATAGGCTTAAAAGTAATTTCAGGTTCTCCCAAATGAGAAATTAAAATCAGAGAATGAAAACAGTGAAGCAAATTCCTGCCATTATGATCGGTTTTATTATCACCTGCTTTTGCATTTTCAAAGCAGACTTTCACATGCATAGCTAGACTACACTGTGGCATCCCGTATTGATCTCACTCACTAAAGCTTTCAAGCAGCCTGGAATCTTGTCTAACCTTCTGCAAATATATGCATTTAAAGGTCACACACATGATGCGAGATTTGCTTGCCAAACGCATTCTGGGTGCTCATTCTACAATGTAACCTGACAGTTAACTTTAGTCTGCTTGGTGCTGGTTTCTGCTGGGTAAAGCAATGCAGCCTGAAGATTTAATGTTAAACACAGATTTTTCCGAGCTGTTATAATCATGCAATTCACAGCATTCCTCAGATAACCATAATGATGTGGTGGCCCAGCTGAAGGAAAATGAAACAGCTAGTATGTTTAGCAGGTTTGATAGCTTGCTGCTGCCATTTTAAAATTGGAAATGTCTTTGTTGCCTCCAAAATAGCCTGCTGTTGGAAGCTACTAAAACTGTTGCTTTTTCATATAGAACCTGCACCTCTTAATATACTCAGGTCATCATTGTCCTTGCCATTTGATGCTTTTACGGGTGATCTGGTATGCATGTTAGTTGTGGAGGTGCACGGCTTTTGTTCAGATATCCTTTGAAAAGCAGAGATCCAACAAGAAGATTAACTGCAAGAGCCATTGAGGATCTCACTCCTTGCAACTTCTGCCACTAAAATGTATAAACAACAGTAATAATGGCAGAAAAAAAATGAAATTACACAGACTTATGCAAAATACTGTCAAATGGACTCCTTTTTTCCTGCTGGCAGCAAGAAGACAAAAGCAGAGCTGCTCTACCTTGTGGCAGTTAGCAACCGATCCTTCTATGCACTCCATAAAAAAAATTCCACCCTTAAAAAGTATTAGATAATTTTAAGCTGTTTTATCCCTTGATATTATATAAGAGAAATTTTAATTAATTCTTAAGAGTTAAAAAAAAAACAGAAAGAAATGAAGATTTGTGTTTCTTAGGAATGCTAAGCTGTACAAAAGCTCAGGGCTTTGTTTTTGGGCTGTCATTCTAAAGGAGGTGAGGACGGATTATAATTGCACTGTGGGGCCTGAACAGAGGACCCCTGTAGGTAGAGCAGGCCTTTCAATCTTCTGATCAACGGAGCTGAAACAAAAATGCAGGAGGGCTGTGTTCCCACGTTCTTTGACAGTTTCCTGCTGCAGATAGCGTCCTTTTAAACCTCCCTTATGCTTTCATTATGCTGGTAAAATAATGAATAATTTGCCTCCTCCACTCTTTGATATGCATGGTCAGATATTATTGGGTAAGAAGCAAGAGGGACCTTCCTATAACCTTAATCCAGTTCACACTAATAAAATGATTTAGCTGAGCATTCTTGGGAAGCAATTATTTTTCTTGAAGACAATGACTATCAAAAAGTCCCTAATGGGCAGAGGCAGATCAGGTCACCTCAGCTTTCCATTTTCTTCAACACAGGCAATGTTTGGACCTTTAAACTATGAGCTCTCTTCTGCAGTTTTGTCACAAATACTCAATCATTACTGTTGCTGAGTGTAGGGTTAAAAATGAATTAGACTTAGTTTTGATTTATTCCAGTGTGCAGTTATAGGCTGTACTCTGAGTTCTCTGAGAGAAAATCTTCAAAGGGAGAAATATGCTGGAGAAATGTGAAAAGGTACTCCTATTTCTTAATAGTAACAGTGAGCAAATATATTTCAATTCTCATGCTACTACTTGTCATTAAATTATGGCATTCTTAAATAAAAGAACCCCAGGATTATTTTTTTCCTAAATTAATACAGTATTAATGAAAGACAGATTTATTAATTTAAAACAATACTCCTTTTCTGGGCAAGATTAATTCTAGTTTAAGAAGATTAGTATTCTCTTCTTTTAATATCTTAAAAATCATCAACAATTACAAAATACATTGGCTGTCAAACAATAATACTCCTGTTATATAATCTGGACTGATTCAAGAGTCTTTCCAAACATCAATTGAATTGTCCTCACACTCCTCTTGACACAAAGATCATGTTTATATCTTTATTACTTGGGAGTTATGATGATTGCTGTTATCATTACTACTTAATATTACTATTAATATTATTAACAAAATCAGGCTGATTGCATCTTTTAAAGACAGGTAAATATGAGATGAGTTTCTAAAGACATGCAGAGGCCTTTTGTTCTCACCCTCTAGTATAGTAATGATATAATTTAAATGAGTGGAAGATATGGGTCACGGGTACATTTGCATATCTAAAGAGTAGCCTGATCCTGATAAAAGCTAATAAAATTCAGAAGTTGTAGAATTACTACAACCTTATCCTTATATTTTTATTAAGAAAACAGAATTTTTAAGGAAATTGTTTCAGTGAAACCCAGAATATAATGTGGTGCAACTATGGCCCTACAGTGTTAGTTACATACAAAAAGACTTGAATTAAACAGAAGCACTATAGTAAAATTAAGGCAACTTCTCAAGGCTATGTAACCATAATTCATACTAAAAGAACTATTAACAAAGTTTTCCTATGGTTGTCCTTGGCAGTGATATTAATGATGTCATTGAATTTGGTACAAACTGCAGAAGTTGTGCTAGAGCACTCCAAAATGGATGAATTGTAAATTCCGATTCAGATCATTGAATTTCAGACATCCAGTTGAGGCTCACAGGTAAAGAACAATCATTCCCCTTTCATCTGAATCAGTCCCACCATTGTTTATTTAAGGATAATATTATAATGATGCTCTTAATTTACAAGTCTGCAAACTTAATTTCAGATGTGATGAATTTGACCTTAAAGACTGGTAAGAATTGTACTGCGAGTTGAAAACAAATGATAGTTATGAATCATTATAGTAATCTCTTTTTTCAGTACAGAATTGGAATTACATCAGTTTAAGACGTGGTAGCAAAATCCTACCTGGAATACCTGGAATATTCCATGTAGCTCTGGTTCTCCAAAATAAAAAAAGACAAAATAAAATTAGAACAAATGCAGAAAATAATTTTTTTTTTTTCTTCTGAGTGGAGACTGAAAGACAAAAATAAAGGTAATTTCAATTATTCTGTAACAGAAAAAATTAAGTGTGGTCTGATGAGAACCTGCAAATTGGCTAAAACTTAAGTATCCCTATCTATGGATAGGGATAACATTAACTTCCTTCTCTCTAAGGTGTTCTCTCTCTCTAATTAAGTATACACTATGAAATGGAAAGAGAGAAGAGATCCTTGAAGTTTGGAACCAGTGAGTCCATATGGCGCAGTGCATCACTGGGAGATTTTATCAACACCTCTTAGATGTGATGTGGCATCCAAGTTAACCCATGTAACATGTTGACCACATGGATATCTTTACATCCTACTCCCGTATATTTTGGTATATTTGGTAATTTGCTTGGATGCAACTAGCACATTTCCCTGCCTTCTAGTGTCTCAGTTCTTTTGTGCTTCGCTCCTTTCGTAGATCTCTTCCTATGGTGAACTGTTACTGAACTACAGTATGAAGACATTAATTAATAAACGTAGGGCAGCTACAGGAACTATAAAATAAATAGCTTGGATACTCTCTTCACAGACATCTATCATGGTTCAGAGTTAAGAAAAAGCAATACAATGGTACCCCTGAGGGAGAGGAAGAACGTACTAGAGACGGCTGATTACAGATGATGCAGCAGGAAATGAGAAACACCAACCAGGCAGCCACTCTTTAACTACTGTAGTTACTTGAATTAATAACACTGATGATTATGTATTTAAATTAATGTGACCTGATTAAAAAAAGTTTTAAAGCTTAACATGGTAAAATTATTATAGATTTCTGTAGCAAAATTTCACGATCAATTAGTTCCTATTTGGAAAAAAAAATAGTAATTTTTCAGTGATTATGGTACAAGAATAAATAAATTCCCATGTCAGAAATTTCTACCAATTTTTTACTAGCTTTGAGTAGAATATTTGCAAAGATCATCATCAGCACAGACTGCATAAATTCAGGAATCCACCAAACCCTGTCTCTTGCTTTGGAGAAGTGACCAGGAGAGCAGTACATGCTTGATACTGAGCACACATTAGCCAACAATTTCATCCTCATTTGTTCAAGTCCGGTGTCGTGGTTTCAGCCAAATTTACCAAAACCTAATTGACAGATGTCGTCCCTGTCCCCTCCCCCCCCTTTTGGGTAAAAGAGAGGAGAGGAAGAAATTAAAGAGATTCAAGAGTTTANCGTCACCAGCAGGCTTCAGGAAAAGTCCCAAACAACTCGGTGATCAACAGGATCTGGGTTCCAGATCTGGAGTCAGGAACACTTAAATCAGGATCAAAGGCAGACAAACAGGCAGGGTCCTCCTTGGATGTCGGCCTTGAAGAAGGAGAGTTAACCTTTTGATCCCTCAGCTTTTATATGGGGCATGATGCGGATGGGATGGAATACTCCTGTTGGTCAGTTTTGGGTCACCTGTCCTGTCCCCTCCTCCTTGCAGGTGGGACCCCTTTACGCTTTTCCGTTTCTGACCCTCCAACAGGGCAAATGACAAAAATTACCTGACCTTGGTTGTTGTAGCAATAAGTATAAGCAAGGGCCTCTCTGCACCATCCCTTGGTATAATCAGGTCTTATCACTGCAAGACAAAACAGTTCTGAACAATGTGCTATTGATTTCAGAGTTTAGTTAGTTAGAAGAGGCCTAGCTAAGAAAGTAAAACTGTAAAACAGAAAATTGTTTTGTTTTACCTCAAACCAGGACATCCAGGAAGTGATTCCTGCTCACTTTCTTCCCAGCAATGACCAGTGAGGTCACAGTCATGAGAACTCTCATGATAACTTAAATTAATGAATTCCAGGAATTAAAAAATACTAAATCTGTATCTCACTAAAAAATACTAAATCTATATCTCACTAAAAAATACTAAATCTATATATCACTAAATCTATAAGCCACGAAATGGTCAATGCTCATCTTTAACAACCACTGAGAAATCAATTAACTAAATTTTTCTTAGGAAAAAAATATCATTGTTAAGAATCACTGAGGGAGGTGATGAACACTAAAAAATGTTCTATTTCTTTATATTTGCATTGGATAAGTTTGTTTTTTTTTTCCTGAGGAATTGTAAGAAAAAAAAAATCCTTGAAAAATGTGTGAATCTGATCCTGGTTTTATATTGGAAGGATTTTTTAAGACCAGTCCATAAACCTTCCACAATGCTATAGTTCTGGACAGATGAAGTCATATCAATGTCAGCTACCTTTAAAAATCACCAGTAAAAATACCCTGTATTGTTTGATCTCAATCCCATTGAAGCATAACAACTTCAGTAGCACAGTATTTTTAATATCCCTGGAATCCATTTATTTTGGTCAGAATCATATTTAGTTTTATCTGAGCTAAGAGGTAAGGAAAAGCTACATTCAATATATAAGAAAATAGATATGATAAATATTCTGATTCAGGTAGATTTTCTTCAAGATACTACTGAAATAAAGAGAGAAATTGAAGAAAGCACTCACCTTTTTTTCCATTTTTCTCTACCTATCTGTTCCAGAATTATTAATGATGAGCTTACATTTCCCTATCTCCATAAGCTAAAGACTTTGTTGACTGTTTCCCATATGAGAAGCTATTTTGGTCATAACATTCTTCCTAAAATTCTTTGTAATATTATTAACCACCAGGAACTTCTACTGCAAAGTGAAAACAGATTTCTTCCCTGCAGACTGTAAACCTACTTTGCTAGATATTATATATACTTCTACCTTATTTGTCCTAAGAGGAGCAGATAAAAACACTTGGTATGTCTGGTTTGGAGAAGTGGAGGCTGAGGGGTGATGTCATTGCTCTCTCCAGCTTCCTGAGTTGGGGATGTGGAGATGGAGGTGCTGATCCCTTCTCCCTGGTATCCAGTGACAGAACACATGGGAATGGTTCAATGCTGCACTAGAGGACGCTCAGACTGGATATAAGGAAGCATTTATTTACTAAGAAGGTGGTCAAACACTAGGGCAGGCTGTCTAGAGAGGTGGTGCCTGTCTGCTTAAGAGGTATTTGGACAAAGCACTTAATAATATGCTTTCACTTTTAGTCAGTCCTGAACTGGTCAAGCAATTGGACAGGCTGCTCATTGTAGGTCCTCTCCAACTGAAATGATTTCTATTCTATTCTATTCTATTCTATTCTATTCTATTCTATTCTATTCTATTCTATTCTATTGGCTTAGAAGAAGTATTCTACCCAGGAAAGATATNATTCTATTCTATTCTATTCTATTCTATTGGCTTAGAAGTATTCTACCCAGGAAAGATAATGAGGCTACTCTTTTTGACAGAGGAATCACAAATGACTTCCAAGTGAGCACAGACAAGGCAGTAGATATGATTCTTCACTGGCTCCCTCTAGCATCAGGAGCATGTTATCTACTGTTGGCAGCAGAACAGCTAGCTCTGAGAGCTTGCCCTGGGCCTATCCACTTATAGATTCATAGAATCACAGAATTCTAGAATGGCTTTGGTTGGACAGGACCTTAACGATCATCTATTTCAAAATCCCATAGATGAACATGGACACCTCCCACTAGGCCAGGTTGCTCAGAGACCCACCCAACCTCATCTTGAACACTTTCAAGAATGGGATATCCATGGCTACTGTGGGAAACCTGTTCCAGTGTCTCACCACCCTCACAGTAAAGAATTTCCTCCTAACATCTTATCTAAATCCACACTCTTTCGTTTTAAAAATGTTACCTTCCCACCTATTGCTACACTTGCTGATAAAGAATCATGGAATAACAGAATTGTTTAGGTTGGAAGATACCTGTAAGATCATCAATTCCAACCATTAACCTAACATAGCCAAGTCCCTTCCTATCTTTCCTGTAAGCTCCCTTTAAGTACTGGAAAACTGCCATAAGGTCACTCTGGTGCCTTCTCCAGGGTGAACAGCTCCAACTCTCTCAGCCTCTCTTCATAGCAGAAGTGCTCCAGCCCTCTGATCATCTTCATGCCCCTTCTCTGAACTTGCTCCAACAGGTCTATGTCCTTCTTGTCCTGAGGGCTCCAGACCTGGATGCAGGACTCCAGGTGGGATCTCACCAGAGTGGGGTAGAGGAGCAGAATCACCCCCCTTGACCTGCTGGTCACACTGCTTTTGATGCAGCCCAGGACGCAGTTGGCTTTCTGGTCTCCAGGTACACATTGCTGGGTCATGTTGAGTTTCTCATCAACTAATACCCCCAAATCCTTCTTCTCAGGCCTGCTCACTCCATTCTCCATCCAGCCTATATTTCTGTTTAAGATTGCCCCAAGCCATGTGCAGGACCTTGTACTTGGCCTTGTTGAACTTCATAAGGTTTGCACAAACCCACTTCTCAAGCCTATCCAGATCCCTCTGGATGCTATCCCTTCCCTTCAGTTGGTCAAATGCTTCACAGAGATTGGTGTCATCAGTAAACTTGCTGAGGGTGCACTTAATTCCACTCTGTGTCACTGGCAAAGATGTTAAATAGCATTGATCTTAGTACCAATTCCTGAGGAATGCCACTCATCACTGGTCTGTGTTCAGACATCAAGCTGTTGACCACAGTTCTTTGAGTATAGCCGTCCAGCTAGTTCCTTATCCACTGAGTGGTGCCTCCATCAAGTGTACATCATGTGGGATGGTATCAAATGCTTTGTTCAAGTCTGGGTAGATGATGTGAGCTGCTCTTCCATTATTCCCTCTATGTAACCCCATCATAGACGGCTACCAAATTTGTCAGATGTGATTTGCCTTTACTGAAGTTATGTTGGCTGTCACTGGCCACATTGTTGTTTCACATGTGGAACTTAGTATAGTTTCCAAGAGGATCTGCTTCTTGATCTTTGTTGGGCACAGAGGTGAGATTGACTGGCCTGTAGCTCCCCTGGTCTTCCTTGTTTTCCCTTTTTAAAAATGGGCATTATATTTCCCCTTTTCCAGTCAGTAGGAATGTCAGTGGTGTGCCACAACTTTCTCACATATGATGGACAGTGGTTTAGCAACTTCATCTGACAGTTCCCTCAGGATCCATGGATGCATCTCATCAGATCCCATGGGTTTGTGCCCCTTCATGTTCCTCAGATGGTATTGAACTTGGTCTTCTCCTACAGCGGGTAGTTCTGCATTTTCCAGGTTCCTGCCTTTGCCTTCTGCAACTTGGTTGATGCGACTAGAGCATTTTCTGGTGAAGACTGAGGCAAAAAAGTCATTGAGCAGTTCAACCTTCTCCATATCCCAGTAACCAAGTCTCCTGTTTCCTTCTGGAGAAGGTCTATATTTTCCCTACTCTTCCTTTTATACCTGATGTATCTGAGAGAAAGAGAAGGAGACAGTGAGGTGAGACCCCTCCCTATGTTTCTTCCTGTGCTTGATGAGGATGTCAGTTACAGTGGAACTTTTCTTTTTCTGCAGCCAGTCCAGCCTGCAAAAGTCTGTAAATGAAAGTCATTACTCTTCATATCCCCTTGCATGGACATGTAAACCAAAGCCATGGAAGAGTTAGGGTCATTAAATTTGTTGGGATGACCACTCTGGGTTTGACATATATACATCTTTTGTGAGCAGAATGTTGCAAACAATACATTTCTGACTGCTCTTATGTTATTTATTATCCAGCTGAATGATTTTAACAGTCTTTTACTGCTCGAGCATATGCAAAAACAGCTCTTGCCACAAAGCTAATTTATGTCTGAAACATTTTTCTGAACATTGTATAGATCAGTAAAATATTTTAGGAGGAATAGAAAACTTTAATTTGTGAGAGATGGTCAGCTGCAAATGTCTATATAACATGAAGATAGTAAATTTTTTGGCTTTTAAAATACAATTTAATGAAGCAAAGATGATGTTAAAAAACAAAGAGCATCTTCAGTTGTAGCAGAACACATATATAATTGTAACAGAAAAACAGTAAATAAATACAGCCTAATACTCTTTCCTTCAGTGGTGCAAAATCTTGACAAGTACTTAATTCAGTCAAATTCATATTAAGAACAAAGTGCCAAGAATTTAAAAAAAAAAGGCAGAAAAGATTAAGATGATTTAGAAAGAACCAGGTACCTCAGATATAAGAAGGTTGTTAGGTACCCTCACTGAATATTTATCATGTCACTATTCACTTGACATTGATTTTGAAAAATAGCACAAAACATTTGGAAGGAAAACATTATATGTATACACTAGATATTGTTATAAATATTAAGTAATGGTCTTTCCTTTATATTTGTGAGTAAGGTTACATCATTTAGTATTGCAAAGGAAAAGTGTCTTTGTGTTTGGCGTTGGTGATGTATGAGTGCTAAGGATGAAATTCCTCTTAGGTGACCTACGGATGCCACAGAATAACTGTGTCTATAAAATCATTGTATGCTTTGCATTTGTCTCTTAGGAGAACTCCTACATTTCCTTTGTGTTACTGGCAGGTTGAATACATTGTGCCAGTGGACATGTAAGACCACCCACCCACTGGCCCCTGCCACCTCTGTGAATAACCTCATCTTTGGAGAATTCCACCTGTAAAACTCGTGGCCTGGGTCAGGGACTTCAACTATCTGCCAGACAATTAGTATTGCACGAGCTTTACAGAAACACAGTATGTTAAGGCAGCTGCCTCTAGAGGCCAGACCTTACAGATGATAATGCAAATGTGTCACGGCATTTGTTGCTATTCCTTGGAGTGAATAAACCCCATGATCATTGTGTAATTGCACAAGTTACTCCAAGAAAAAACGTAAGTTTTCCTCACTAATATCTGCTTCAGACAGAGTCTGACTGGTGGGACAGGGAAGTCTGTAGCCTTTCAGCCAAGGAGAAAAGAGCAAAAAAGGACCACATTCCATTTAAAAGGGACTACTGGGTTAATTTATGGAAAGAGGACAGAGGTGCTTCACTGATTTAGAAAAAGGTAGATGTGAAATGCAAAACTGCGTGTTTTATGCATCTTTTCCGAACACTTATGCATTTCTCCTGTACACAAACATGCAGGACCTGACAAGAGCTGCTTTGGGCTTTGAAGCAAATTAAATATTCTCCCCCACTGCCGTGCCTCCTCAACACTGCTCCCTGCCCACCCTTCCCTCAGCTTCTGTCTGCTCAGTACCACTTCCCCATGTTCTTTACATTTGCCAAAAAGCACCAGAGAAGTGTCTTAACGTGTTTATACATTTCTATGTATATCCACCTAATCTTTTTCCATATTCACGTGCCTCAACTTCTTCCACAACAATGTGTCACTGTTTCTGTTTTCTAAAGCTCCTTGGACTCAGCTGTGCATCTGGTCTCACCCATATTTTTTCCAGAGATGACAGCAGAATGTAATCAATAGTTTCCCAATTGCTCACCATGTTGTTGACTGAGAAAGGACAACCAGAGTGTGACTAGTCTCCTCAGTACACCTGGGCAGTAGCTTGGATTCACAGCATCTTCTGTGCTTCCTTTGTCCAACAGATCACCTACTAGTCATTGCCCTTTCACAGCGGGGTGTAAGTCACTCCCAAACGAGGATTGCAGCATTTTATTTTGTTCAATCAGACTAGCTAAGCTGCATTATTACAGAGAAGTGATTTTCAGACTTCTGCTTACATTGCTCTTATTTGGTAGCTAGTAGTGGTCTGCAAAAAAAAGAGTAAAATCTTTTGTAAACAAGAAGATTCAGATTTTAAGTTCTCATTTTGCTCAGATCAGTAGCAAACTTCCTCTGAGCTCAGGCAATCCATAAACAAGAGGATTACCATGGATAACAGGGATGTTATTTTGTTATTTTAAATTAGCAAAGAGAAGATCTGGGCTCAAGGTCATTTATTAATTGAATATGGAAGATGCTGGAGTAGTTTAAAGGCTGTAATGACGATATGATTATCTGCAGGGGAAACATTTGTCAGAGCTTCTTTTTCACTCTCTTTCAAGCCTATGTGGGGGAGTGGGTATGTTGCATCGGAAAGGATTCCCAGTGACAGATACAGAGAAGCAAGGAGATGAAGCAATTACAGTAGATGGGAGCCTGCTGGGTGGGAAGGGGGGAGGGGATATTCACTCCGGGTTTACAGTTACTGAAAGAGTTTAGGATAGTTTTCACATATTTATCCAAGATGGCCTTTGAAGTGTCTTGTGGGTAACAGTTGGAGGTCTGCTGTCACTGAGTCAAGGGACCTGAAGATTTACAGCACAGCTTTCCTGGCAGAGTGTAATCGCTGCTACAGGAGAGGCTGAAACAGCTCTTTACACTTAGACCCAACTTTAGCTTTTGTGCTGTTTTCCCAAGAGCTGAAAACAGCAGTAGTTACATGTTCCTTGCACTGGCTGGGTGGGGTCTATAAGCTACTGTCCACCTTCTTTAACTGGGAGACAAAACATTCTATCAGTGCTGAGGAACTGAGGAGTTTTAGTATCTCCATTCCTGGCTCTGCAGTCTGAGACACCCCAAAGAGACCTAATTCAGGAACAGTCGGAGCAGCCATTCTCTAAAAATTGTGTTCACTTCAGATATCTACACTAGATCTATATTTTTTAACCTTGCTATGTACATTAGCCCCGAGAGTGGACTCATGGCCAAAATTGTCCATGCCTTAACTGTCTACAGGAACACTCTTTGGGACCATTTAGACCCGACTCGGGTACTGGTGTTAACACAGAAGGATGAGATGTGGTACAATGTGCCATTTTGTCATCCACCCTTAGGAGTATTTAACATTCCAGACACCTCAAAGACTCATTTTGAAAGCTTGCAGCAGCCATCCCAGAAGGACCACGGTGGTGATTTGGGAGCACCTGTACAGAGGCCCCACCACAGAGTCAGTCCCAAGAGTGCCCAGTGGTTTCCCAGCTTTTCTCCCAGTGGACACAGAGATGGGATGCAGCTTTTTAATGTCTCTTCATTAAAAACTGTGTGAGATCAGGAGCGTGAGTAAAGCCCAGCATCCCTGACACTTAACTTCTGAGCTCATTCATGTTTGTTGCAGTGTATGGTAAAACTTTGCCAGATTTTTCTCACCAAATAATCTTCTTAAGCAAAATCAAGAAATCTGCTTCCGCAGAGCAAGAAAGGGTAAAGCAGGCCTCAAATATCAGAGTAAAGGATGAATTCTTTGGTTTGCTATGAGAGCAGACAGTGCATGAAAAAAGGTGACAAGGGGTCAGTAGGGGAACACACAGGATAAAATACTTTCATCTATTGTGCTGGGGTCAATAGGCTCCCATCAGGAAATCTTGAGCCCAAGATTAATTACTTGTTGCAGTAGGTATACCATTGTGCTCTGGAAGACACTGTGGTGACTTTAGGCATCTTGCAGATTTCTGGTTCACACAATGCAGGCCCATATAAAAAACAATAGTAGCTAAGAAAGTAGTAGTGGGTGGTGGTGGGATGCCTTATAGCTCATTCTAACAAACTCTTTTCAAAGATATCTGCAGCTTGCCCAGAAATGATGAGAAACTACTTGTTAAATATTATGAAAGAATTTCACAGTAATCCAGAATTACATGTTGTGTGTGTATTTTGCAATTTATTTGACAGAAAACCTTTGATTAAAAAAAAAAATCTGAAATCTATCTGTATATATTCCATCAGAATTTTTAATTCCTTGAATACTTTATGTCATAAACTTACGGTACTCATATTTTTAAACTAGGCTTCAATCCTATTTTTGTCAGCATCCAAATATATGGTTGCCTTTACAGAAACCAGACATCAATTTATTTAATTTTTAATTGACATTTTAAAACTTATTTTAAAGGCCCAACCCTATAATCCTTGTTTTGGGTGAAATTTCCCATGAAATTTGTGATTATTGATACACAATTCCTAAATTATTGAACAAAAGTGAAGTTCTGGTGGACTTAGAACAGCAGGATTGGGGGGGTGTGATACATGCAATAAGTGCTTTATTAACATTTTGGGTGAAGACCATTTGCATCAACTGATCCTCATTTCTTGTCCTAAGCTGCAGAGCTGTGTTGTGCTGTGCTAGATTCTGCACCATAGCTGATACCAATGACATGTAAACAGACCAAAAGCTTTACTTTTGTCTTTATTTTTTAAAGAGTTTGTAAGTAGGAACTACTTTGACATTTATTTTATTATTATATATCTTCTCTTGACATATTTAAATCTTTAAATATAAGTTTGAGTAAGCATATTCCCTAGTGGTTAATCTACTTAAGCCATAACGTGAATCAAGTACAGTAGAAAAATCTTAATGAACGTCTCATAAAATATCAATGATTTACTAAATATAGACTTTAGAAAACAACAAGAAAAAGATCATCAAGCGGTAAAGGAAAATAAATTGCAAAAGATCAAAATATAAGACACTAAACTGGTTATACACCAGCTCATCATTTGAACTCTTAAAACTCATGTTGTCTTAATTTGTCTTTATTTAATTTA
This sequence comes from Pedionomus torquatus, assembly GCA_013398155.1. NCBI lineage: Eukaryota > Metazoa > Chordata > Aves > Charadriiformes > Pedionomidae > Pedionomus > Pedionomus torquatus. The sequence continues at coordinate 66,468 of VZRU01019672.1, read as the reverse complement.
CATTAAATAATTTATGCTACACGTAACTATGTACTTTTTAAAACTGATATAAAAAAAACAACCACCACCACACAAATAGCTGCACAAACCACTTACTCATCTTGGGTGAATGAAGTATGGTCTCCCATGGGACTTGTGTCTTGTTCATTGAAACTCTGATTGATATTTCCCAGTGGCGGGGCACTTGCAGTTGAGTGTCTGCTAAATTATGAACTTCTGCTGTTACTTCTTTTGCCATCAGGACACTGAAGGGGAATTCTGGGTCTCTTTTTGATCCTGTTTTCACAGATGTTTTAAGAGCCTTGTAAAATGTCTAATTCTCTGTCAGACTGACTGACACTCTTCAGGATGCTTGAAAGTTAATGGGAAAAACAAACAGAAACAAAGGTGAATTATTTGCTTTCACTAATCTGCTAATTACTACTAATTTCACTATTTTTTTTTTTAAGAAAATCTAGCTAAAAGTATCACAATAAGACATTTTTCTCAGTTTCCCAATAAATTTTACATTTCCTTTCTGTTCAGGATACACCTTTTTTTTTTTTTTCTCTGTGTATTTTGTAGCAAAACCTAACTCTTGCAATTGTGCAGGGATTAAATGAGGATGTAAAATGACATCTCTGTTAAAGGACATGTTAATTTGCTGGACTCTTAACCACATTACTGAACCTGAGGCCCATCCTGACCTCTGTCTGCATACAATGGGCTCACAGGACCATCTAAGGTAACAGAGATATGGAATTGTATTACCTGAAACGTGAGGAGCAGTAATGGGAAAAAGCAGTGAGGACATCATGGAGGTCTTGATTCTGGGCATTCACAGGGTCTTGTAAAATGTACCCGATTATTTTCTATGGAAAAAATGTACCATATGTAGATCCTCAACATATAATACAAGCATTTCAACATGTGTAAACAATTATTTCTTTCCTATTGCTCTGCTTGTTTGTCTTACTAACATTAGCCATGCACCCTTCCTTCAGCTATTCTCCAGCTGTGGGTGGCTATGGAAATCTGCAAAGCCACTGGGTGACTTATAGCCAAGTTGAATTGCACCACTTTACTAGATCATTGCCAGTGATTGAGAAGCCGTTCCAGACAATCTTAGTTCAGTAGAAGGTATGCTATGGTCTTCAATAGCCTTTAAATCATACTTTTTAAAGTTTGGGAGGCAAAGAGATATTATTAGATCAAAATGCTCTATATCAAGTCGTCATTTGTTAGCCTTTGTTTGCTGCATAATCAAAGTAGTGATTGATATATAGCTTAACCCTCCTTCTTTATAATTTTTTAATCCTCTGTTATATATTAAATGTGTTCAAAGGAAAAATCTAATGCATTTTTTGAACCACTGACTTTGATAACATTTTTATAACTTACAAGCTGTTATTTAGCATCTGTTGTGGGAAAGAACACACACATTCCTAGATATTTTTCATGGTCTAAAGACTTAAAGATACAAAAAAGAGTGACTGTACTCATATTAATTTTTCTGTCGTAATGCAAATCAGGAATGATGTGTGCTGGCTGGAGCTGAACAAATAATCACTAGAAAATAATGTATTCAGTGAATTCTGTTTTTCTGTTTCCCATTGTTCACAACCATATCATAGCTTTTTTTTTTTTCTGAAATAAATGAGTTATTCTGAATTATTTACTACAGTCTACGTTAGGTAGGTCTTTGTCTGCGTGCCTTAAGATTCATGTTTGCATATGTGACTGCAGAAGCTGTAAGCTGTACAGGAAGGCAACTGTGCCTTTCAAGAACTCCGTCATTTGTGCTTTTTTTATAATAACAGCTATTCACAGGTTTGATACTGCCACAAAAAGCAGTGCAGAGCTTAAATATTGGATAACCCAGACTGGGGCAGAATTATAAAGCCAAATAAAATTTTTAAAAATTCTGGACAGAATTAGGTGAACAACGACATTCATGACAGGAGGACACAAACAAGGTGATGTCCAAGCTAGACAGTAAAATGTGCTGAAGAAAATAAAAAACATTAAAAGTTCTATTCTCTGACACCTTCCTGTAGCAAATGCCCTGATGAGCTTCAAGACCCTCAGTTGGAGGGCTATGTCGCTATTCTCTGTTAAAATAGAGACAGAAAGAGAATAAAAGAAGAATAGTAACATATGCCTACTGTAAAAGAAAATATCCGTGAAAAAGGAAGGGCCTCCTTGAATGTTAGGGTTGCAAACCCATCTTTCCCTCTCATGCACCTCCATAAGAGAAAAGGATGGAGATGTTTTGTAGAACAAGTCAGCTGCTATGTCTTTATCATGAAAGTAAATATCAACTCCTTGAATATAATGCAAAGTCAAGAGTTTTGATATTGAAAAGCTGACTAAAGACTAAGGTAATGGTTGTAGAATTTTTTCTGTTTACAGTTCTAATTGAAAAAAAACCTCTGAGGTAAAAAAAAAAATCACATTTACATAGGAATCACTAGCAGGTACTCACTGACACAGAAACTGTCTTGCAACCTTACACCAGCCAAGCAAGCTGAGCTAACTTGGCAGCATAAGGGAAGGTATAATATGTATAAGTGTGTGTGGGAGGCTGGAGAAGAAAAAAAGGAAAAGTGTAGGAGGAGGTGAATCTGTCATTTTGCATTTGGTATGAAAAAGTTTTCTATTCTGTCACTGGCTGTTTAGTACTGTAGCAAGCATGGGGCAGGGATTATTTCTCTCTGTCCATAGGCTGTATTGAACAACAAATAATCCTATGTTAAGTAGACACTGATTTCCCTTTCCACTGAGGACCTGTGAACCAAAGTCATCTGTGCCAAAATGAAAACCTGTTTCCTCAGATTGACACTAGACCTTTTATATTTATTCAGCTGTCAGAATTTATCTTCATTCTTTAAAGAGGGGAAGGACCCTGGGAGCTTCTGAATTGTTAAAGCTGAGGGTCATGCTCTGAAGTCTCATGATTTTTATTACAAAGGGCATTTTTTATATTTGAAAGGGATTGGCCAAAATCTTACTGGGTTAAGACACAGCTTGTATAAAGACTGTGAGGTCAACTTCTGCTCTGAATTATGCCGGTGTAAATCTGGGATAATTTCATTACAATCAGTGGAGTCAATCCAGGAACATAATTATCCTGTTATTTTGGGTCATGTGATGCCTATGGAAAACAATGGGAATTATGTGCATAAACAACATGGAGACCGAGTTCTGAGTAGATTACTGTTACCAGCACTTATATTTAACCTGGCAAATATATGAGATGGATATTATCAAAATGACATAGATACAATGCTATAGAAAGATATGAATAAATGTGTGTGTATATACATATATATTTATATATATATAAAATGTCAGAAGATAAGCAACTCAGCAAGGAGTTANNNNCATTTCTAGTCTGTTTATTTTGGTTTTTTTTTTTTCCCACCAAACCCCTCAAGTGGACAGCTGGAGCTACTGAAGACATATTTGATTTCAGTTGGACTCCAGGTCTAGACTAAGAAAAGCTTTATTTTATTTTTTGTGGAAAAAAAAATCTTTGCTTTCTGAAAATTGTGATACTAGCCACTGGGACCACGTTACTTAAAAAAATATCACAATAGAAAAATGTGAGGAGAGTGTAAGCAATTAAAGTTATACTCCCAGAATTCATGAGATAGGGAGTTGACAGAGGAGCTAGAGGGTACACTAGAGAATGTGAATAAAACAAATGGCAAAGAAATTTTAAAATTTGTGAAAGCCAGGGCAAGTGATCTGAGCTCAAACTTCAGATTTGTTGCCAGAAGTTGACCAGAAAGTTATCAGGAGATGAGAGACACTGCCTAGCAGAGGCACAAGGCCTATTCAGTATGCCCCGAGCATGAATAAGGGAACAATTCAGTTCATAATCAGGTTTGTACTTGTGAACTCCACTAGCATTTTACAATGCAAATACCAAGAGCCATAGTTTTCCTGTGGTGCAGCTTCTTTCAGTCTTGCTGAGTCTCTGTCATGACTTGGAACTAAGTCTGGACTCATCAGTTTAAGAAATCATGTGCCCAAATTGACATACTTGTTCCAGCCCTAAAACAATTTCTTTAGACCATGCATTCAGTTTAGGCTGAGTCTTAAAATTTTAAAAGATGTAGGGGAATTCTGCTTCATGAAGTGGAGTGAGATTTTAAATGAAAGAGAGTAAGATGTAGAAGTATCTGAAGTACCAGAGAGCCAAGGGATACACACAACTCATGGATGTTACAAGGATGTTGTTATAAGGATATACTTCTTTATACTACCTTACTGAATAGCAGTACCAGTTCACAGGCTGAAGCCTTGGTCTCTTGATAGTCAAAACTGGTTCATTATTAGCTTGCTCTGGTTTTGAGCCTCCACAGGGTTTCAGAAATGCAAAGAAGGATTCTTAAATTAAAGGCAGTATGTATGAACCTGAACCAGGTTCATTCTTTATTGTATGGTCATTCAGTATTTTCCCAGGAGGCTTTGGAGTCTCATAGTGATATCTGTCATCTCCTACAAGCCTTTATGTGTCACCGAGCCAATACAGCACATATCCTAAAATCAAAATGTCATTTTGGCAGCTGCTACACTTCTTTTCCATTTCTTTGTACATTTTGATCTAGAAAACACAGCAAATTCATAATTATGTCTTAGTGTAAGAAACATTGCATGAAGTTTGGAAGAGATACTAAGAGAAGTGTTATGGATGTGGAAGAGCTAATTCTATGCAATGAAAACCAGAGACTCTTGGTATCAGGAATGACTCCTGATCTCTCACTTTTAGAGCTAGCAAATAAGACTGTGCTTCTCCTATCAAGTCCTGTCACATATTGTAGCTTACGGTTTTAGCTGCCAGAAAAACACTGATGAATTAGCCATTGTTTCATTCAAGCACCAAAGTATTGACTCATATATATATGTACATGTTCCTATGTCCATGTCCATACATGTATGTATATGTCCATACATCTATGTATACATACACAGACATGACTTTCTACTTTAGGTCACTTCAGCAGAACTATCTGTATATGTTTAACTGCTGCCTGACTATGACCAGTCAGACTACTGTTGCAATATTTTCTAATATTTCTAGCCTTTAAATATGGTTTAATATGTTTTTAATATGGTTTCCTTCTCAAAATAGGAAAAGAGTCTGTCATTGACTTTTTATAGCTGGGCTCCACATAGTTTCCCTCTTTACCAAATGTTTCAGGCAATTTAAAGGAACCAGTGAGCAAAGAGCAGAAAGCACTGGAATTAACACGAGCAGTGTTCTTTGGAAGGAAGAGAGAGTCTTTGTTTCTTGGTTGCTGGTAGTTTGTCTGGTTGTTGTTTGTAAGATCTGTGTTTGATTAAAGTTTATATCATCTATCTGGGGGATGTGTGTGGAGTTGATCAGAAAAATTCCTGATGAAACAAAGTTTTATAGAAGTATGCTTATTCACTGAACCTTAAGTGTTTATGTCAAAATATCTCACGTTTGACAGATTTTCCTTCAATGCAAGGAAGGGTTCTCATTACTGCAGTTGTGCTGTAGGCTCCTGAGGTGGGATTTGAATGGGAACAGATTTATTATCGTCAGGAAGATAAATATTGGTAAGAAGTAAGTCATTACGGTACCTTACTTCACAGATAAAGGTTAGAAAACATGTTCTACTAATAATGGTATAGTCACAGCAGCCAATAGAGCACTTTTCTAAAGTGTAATGGAACCTTGAAGAAGATTATGTTAGCTTATCATTAATAGCAGTCCAATAGCTGTAGAAAATAAGCTTAGGTAAAGTCATCATGAAGTCACTTAAATTAAATTGAATTAACAGATAAATAAAAGTAAATCGATAACTATGATTTTCAGTTTTAGAACAGAAGACTCGCAAAAAAGTCTTACAAAACTTATTACTACTAAAACTTATAAAACTTATTACTAAATTTCAGAACTCAGTGACTGAAATGTGAAGAAAGAGTCAGAAGTCCTCAAAGGCTCAGAATTTACCTTGATGTTTTATCTCAAACAAAAGAAATAACTTCTAAAGAAAAGTCTGCCAGTCAATGGAAGAATGAATAACCTCTTCCCAAAAGAATATGGGGACCAAGTAAAGAAAACATGAAGAATAAAGAAATTAACAAATAAACAAGCCAAACTTAGGAATAATTAAAAGTAAGAAATTTGTCTAAAAAGATGAGCTAGATCTTGCAGATATTGAAACAATTATTCAGCTGTAGAAGTACCTTAGAAAGAAGAAACAAAATTTCTGCTGCTCAGGATGAGAGTGTGACTGAAGATAATAAAAGGTTGTTAAAAGCAATGATTTTTTTTTGCCTCAGGTCTCAAAAATCATGAAGATGAACATGGGGCAAAGGCCCTCAACTAATGTGAACAAGATGGAAATAATCACACCTCAGTTGTGAGAAAAACTCCAAGATCTCATTATGTTCAAATAATGGAACAAAATAAGCACCAGGATAACCTCCAGACTCAGTGTGGTATCTCTGTAGTAAACAGAAGCTACAACAGATGCATTTGATGGCTTATTTCCAGGTGAATGAAACAATAAGTTGAAATAAATTTGCAAGGAATTAGAGAAATTTTAGCTGTACATATTTTGAAAGCTGTGTTCAAGAAACACTAATTTAAACAGGAACAGATACATAGAAGGTAGGCTACACACAGGTAGTAGACCAGAAGGTCTTCACTGGTCTTCACTGAAATTAAGGCTGAGACAGGGTATGATTTTCTACAAGGATGCCATGGAGAAAGGCAGCAGGCAGGTAAAATAGCTATTTAAGATAAATGGCGAACCTGCACAAGAAAAAGTAATGACAAATTAGTTAAGCATAAAATTAGGCTGGAAGCTGGACAAAGCTTTGTAAGAACCAGAGAAGTGAAATTATTTCTCTCAACCATTCAGAAAAAAAATACAGGAACAAACACCTACTCATACAGATAAATATTTTGAAAGGGATTTTGTAACATCTGTGATTTGCCTGTACTGGTATTAGTATCATGAAAGTGTTCTTCTGGTCTTATGTTCCTACTTTCCCTCCAGCTCATCATCATGCAATTTCTTACTGCCATGTGTCTAATTATTTCACATCACACTTGCAAGAATAATAGCTCATTTCAAACTCCTGAAACACCTGTACTGCACATGTAAATAAACACAAACTGATTTATACAAAAACCTTTTGATATCTGAAAACTAGGAGTGGATCTGGATTCTGTACCTTTTAGGTAACAGCTATCCAAACTCCAGTCTCATATACTGGAAAAGTAGGGACGTTTGCTGGCTATGCATCATCACTAATGGTAATGTATATAAGTTGCTCTAATCATATGAGGGGGGTTCATACCTTTAGATGGTTATAATGTTCTCTTCTATACCTTAGTAAGTCTCTCTAGGTTAACCTAACAGACAACGGAAAGGAATAGACATCTTGAGGATTGATTGTTTCACCTGTTTTACATGACTACATTTGAAAGTTTAAGATTAATTGCATCCTAAAGAAGCTTTTGTTCCTCTTATTTACATATAAGTGGTGCACCTCCTGGGCTACATCTATACTCATAAATACTGCCAAGGTATGTTCTGGGGTACTAGTACTCAATGATATAGACAGTGAAATTGTCAGAATGGTCCCTGGCATGATTTTGACCTCAGCCAGCTAGCACTCTCCCCAAAAATTCCTGGGCACAGTTTGGGATTTAATATGGGCGGGAACTGTTTCCAGTGGGCAGTTTGGCTGCTAGTAGAATTTATTGCTAAGCACACAAGCTGCTCCATGCCAGCTGGCCTCCACGACTAAGAACAGCCCTGGGTACATTTTGTTTAGTAGGATGGTATGGCTGTATTAGATAGACCCCAATCTATAGTGTCTCCAGTTTAGGAAATCAGTACGGTGTTGGGCAGCATAATTTTGGCAACTATATTGATTGTGCTTGCTTAAACAAAGGGTTTTTCAGTACTTCAAGCAATCTTAATAAAGCTAACCAACACATGAAGACAAGGTAGGAGAATGTTACAGTTCAGTAAAGGGAGGTTGTACTGAAGCTGACACTCTTCAATCTAAAATTTTGGGGTTTTAAAAATACATTTTAGTTTATTTTAGTTTAAAAATAGCTCATGCCGTTAATCTAGATTTTCTTTAACTATTTATTCTCCAGGTCATACAATCACAGCTACAAATTATAGCAGTTTTTTCCCTACCTAGTTTTGCTGACTCAAACATTTAGAACAGACAACTTTAATATCCTCCTAAAGGAAAAATGGATTTGATGTTCCTGAGCTGCTGTCTTCATATGTCTTCAAAATCAAAAGCAGCGAAAAAATTTAGCAATGTCACAAGCTCAGTCTTCTAGTTTCAGACACCTGATGTCATTTTGTCTGCCCATCACCACTCACAGTTAATTATATGGAATGAATAGAGCTACAAAGACACTCAAAGCTAAAGCATGCACAAAAAGTGTAACATAATATTGAGAAGCCTTTTTGCCCCACTTTGAAGAAAAGTATTTGTATTATAGTTGTGATTCCTGATGCAGAGTCCATGACTAACAGCAATTTTGACATTAATCATAGTCCTGAATGAAATTCATTTCTCTATGCCATTTTTTTTTGGGATGTGTGGACACCAGAGAAACAATGTGCACAGTCCTAGCCAGAAGTAAGACTTAAACTGGGAAAGCTGATTTGAAGTCACCGAGATTAAGATCAATTTCATTAGGTGTCATGCAAATAGTTTCTGGAACACAGTGTCTGCACCAATGTTCCCTCTTCAAAGTTAGTTGACAGAGTGGAGGAAAGACAGAGGGAAATGATATATTTAAGGTCACATGTGAGTAAAAAGGAATGTAAATAAATCCCAGCTCTCCTGAAACTCATCCTAGTAGTAAATTTATGTATTTCTTTAGATTTCTTAAGCAACCAAAGTTACAAGCTGTCTAAAGCCACAAAATTAGGATATAAAGATGTACATGGCATATACTGCAGATCATGTAGATACTTAATTGAGCAAGGTTTTAATGATCTGTCTCACGTAACACTGCCAGTCTTTCTGTAATAACACAGAGCTGCAAAATTTACTTGAGAAGGTTGGTGAAGTTAGGCACTTCAATCATACTAAGCTTTGCATTGCTCTTACTACTCAGTAGTAATACCTGAAGTAGCTCAGCTACATTTGTGAAAGCTGTGATGTCTGTAGTAGAGGAAGACTTGGAAAAAGTGGACTCTAGTTACGAGCCTGTTATATAAAAATTTTGACAATTCCTCAGCACTTCAGTTTCTTAATATACATTTTCATTTCTCCCCATCTTCCCCCCTCATAGCCTAGAGAATCAGTCAATACAACGTCATACATGGTGGATTAAGTCATGCACTGTAACACATTTGTTAGGTTTTCTACAGAACTATTTATAGCCCCTGTAAGTGAATTTCCTTCTGCTGTTGTTCGTCAGTGCTCTCAGAAAAGTAACTTACCAGCCCAATAAAAGGAAGATTATGGACACAGGCCAGCTGTGGTTTCTCTTGAGAGCTTCACAACAGCCAGGATGGAAGAAGAACTCTGTTAGATTCCCCTAGTCCTGTTGCAGTCAGGAAAGCCTAAGGGCATACATCACCTCATGTGTGGCTTGTTCTGTTTGCTTTTACACTTGGCAGGCTGCTAAGACTGAGGAATGCACATCCTTGAATAAAAACTATCTATACAGTGTGAGCAATCGTTACATCTGATTAGGAAGCATGAAAAGAAACGCACATGTGGTTGACTCTGCTCCTCTGATGTCTGTGGCTTTTTGCTGACAGGAAGGAAATCCTTTTTAAAACTTATTTTTTTAAGAGTTCAAATAGATTTCAAACTATGTGAGCCAAAACTTGCTCTCAGTTACACCCATAAACTCCTATTGACTAGACCATGAGAATGCAGGCATCTCTCCAGAGAGAACCAGTTTTGCTTTGCTTTGCTTTTCTGAAGCATTTCTTGATCTACGTCAAATTTAGAATACAATCTACAGCCTAAATTTCCACACACAACTTCCCTACCCTCCTTCCTCACCAGGTCTTTGTTAAGTATGAATCCCAACTGGATGAGCGGTTCAGGGATGTCCTCAGATATAAGCCTCAAGGGACTATCATGATCTTTTCTTTAGAGTGGTTTTGTGTTGACTATTCTTCCTTTGGGCTAGCACTCAAGCTCTTAAGTATGTCTATACAAGGTAGGAGAGTGCAAAAGACACAGCTGGGTAAGCACCTCCCCAGCATTATATATCATTTAGAAGGTGCAGAAACATGCCACCTATACTACTGATAAGGCTGGGGAACTTCTGGCTCTCTGCCTAATAAGCTCACCATCTCAGCAAGTACAGCACTACAGCATTGCAACCTTGTAGTGTCTAATTCCTGAGTTAGTTTACTGTATTCAATCACTAAAACCTCTTTGCAGTCATAGGCATGAGGTAAACATGTTCAATGTCTTGAAAAAGCCTGCTGTGGAGCTTGAACAAGTTTAGGTAGAATGCTGGCATGGGAGTTCAGAAGCAGTTCACAAGTATGGCAAAATTGCTTAGACAACTTACAAGGCCACAGGCTTTCTAAAAGTCAATTTCTGTAAACACACCCGGATCCATTCTACAAAAATTTAGTCCCTTTATTGACATAGCTAGGGAAGATCTCCAAAGTCTGATCAAAATCTTTTCTGTTCTTCTGGAATTGCAGATTTCTCTTTATTAGCTACAGAGGAAGCACATGGGGATTTCACTCCTGGGTTAGGTGTTTCAATGAGGTGCTTAGATTTAGAGCTGAGGTCAAAGTTAGGACTGGCCCCTTTACCTTTCCTTTTAAACTACCTCCAAAATCCAGTTTTGGTGCTGAAAGGCTGTTACAGGAAAAAAATATGACATGACCAGTGATAGATTGCATCCTTTTCTGCAGAACTGGAACCTTCTCTATTAAATATTCTGTAACCTGCATTTATGCAGTTGATTATTTCCCCATAAGTATGTCTTCTTGCACTTGTCTGGTAGGTAGCATTCTGGGTTTTATCCAGGTTAACCTGTTTGGGAGTGTTGGTAATTTTCCATTAGACACTTCCGTAGTGTTTTTAATAACATGAACATCTGTCTTGGGATAGAGCTAGAAATAACAAAATACATGAGATTCTCTTTTTGTGCTAGTTTTCTGTCCATTTAATTTAGAAATTGCAACAAGTTTTCTCCGTTGATTGTGTCAAGATTTGACGTACATGAATAGTACAAAATTGCTCCTTAATATTTAGGTTCAGTAGCCGTAATTACCAAGTCTGGCACTTACATAAGGTAGTATGATTATAGCTAGAAGTAGCTTTCTGAAGTCAAGAAAGGAATCCAGATATTAGGAGAACAATGCTTCATCTATCCTTTCATTTCATCCCATTGTTACAATCAATAAATGTGTTTGTGATTAGCGTCAAAAAATTAGTCTCAACACAGGAAAAAAAATCTTTTTCTAATTGTACTGCACAACCATTTAACACTTGCATAGCCTGCAAATAGATAAATTATCAGAACTTAAACTCTAAATCACTAAATTGCAGTGCTTACATCACAGATACACACTGTTACTATAGTACGCCATATATACCATATACTGCTCTGATATGAGTAGAAACTGCTTCCAGTACAGAAAAAAAGGCAACCAGAATGGCTAACACATAATCTGAGATATTCACACACAGAACTACATTTTTGCAGGATTACTCATTCTGTCAAATACGTTTCAGTAAGTACTTTAAGGAAATGTCCATTTTCACACTAAGAACATGTGAAATCCCCGGGCATTTGTGATTGTCATGTGAAAACCATTACCTTTTATAAAAAGGTCTATATTCCAACACTTGGAAGTAGATTGTATTTTTCTTCCTAATGTTCTCACTTTCACCAGAGAGACTGTCTTCACTTTAAAAGAAACATCCCTCAGTAAAAACATTCACAAAATGATACCCATTTGAGTGTTCTTAAGGAGATCCCAAAAGCTGCGTGATTTGGGTTTTGCATGTTGCTGCAAGCCTTTTGCACCTGACCTACCTCTTCTCACAGTAGTGTTGTTACTTGATTTATAAAGAACAAGAATAATGAATGACACGCGACAGCCTGATTCCCTCTATGTCACATTATCCACCCGAGAGCTTAGTTTGGGTGACAATAAAAGGCGCCATACGCTATGACTAGTCAGTAAGTATTTCTGACAGAGAAAACTGATGATGCATTTCCTACCCTCACTGCAATTTTACTGGCCTTGATAACTGTGTAGTCCTCATTATTAAAATATCATACCCTACACAGTGTTGAGTCTCAGAAAGATGCTAAGCAGCTGGAAGCTTGTGCCGAGTGCCAGAAGGGAAACAGGCTCCCACACACAGAGCTTAATGTAACAACAATCCTTACTTATTGGCAAGAAAGGGTGTGTGTGTGTGTGTGTGTGTGTGTGACGGTGGTTTAAGAAACTATAAATCTGTCTCATCTTGTGTCAAAAACGTCACTCAGGCTGAACGCAAAGGAGGTAGCTCCAGTGCCAGTCCCTGACTTCTGGGGACTTGATTTGGCGAAAGGACCACACTCTTTGCATGTCCTTTCTCTCCTTCTTCATGCTGTGCATCATTTCAGCTGACAGATTTACACAGGAAACCTGGCTCAGCAAGGCCTGCCGTAGTTGGTGGCAAACAAGAATATGAGGGAATTAACTTCTGGCCTGCTGACAGTGGCTAAATCTGCCAAAGCAGAGCTGGGTAATTTGGTTTCTTTCTTTTGTTGATTTTGTGCCAGCCCACAAGAGAGGATTAAGCAGCTAAATTCTGCATGGAGAACTCTACCCCTTTCGCTCAAATCCTATTGTCTTGATAGAATGACAGTAGCTAGTTGTGCCAATCTTTAACATCTTGCTGGCATTTCCCCAGAACATATCAGCTTTTGGTCCCTGAAAAGAGGGATTTGTTAAAGAACTAACGTTAAAAAGAAATAAAAAAAGGAGAGAAGAGGATGAGGAGCCATGGAGTAAAAGTTTTGCCTTGTATTAATTAAAGGAACAAAGTTCTCTAATCCTGATGGAAACTCCACAATGAAACATGGGTAAGCCCCTAGCTCTCCTGTTGTAGCACATTAAAAGAGCTTGTTCCCTGTTATCCACCGTATTTGTTTAAGGCAGAAGCTATTTTCTATTGAGCTCTGAGAAGTTCTATATTCATTTCACCCACTTTGGGTACAGAACTCTCCAAAATAAGGTGCTGGTTTTTGCTGTTGGTAGAGTATACTTGTGTCACAAATAAACTAAGGAGGGAGTCATTTTCTTTTTCCAAAGCATCAAACCATCCCAAACCTTCTCTGAAAATCAGATAGGCTTGTTGAAGTGCTAGGGCAAGTGGATGGCAAGGGTTTATGAGATTTTTGGTTTCTCATCTCAAAGCCAACATTCTCTAAAAGGACTTAAGTCTAACAGGCTTCCAAACTTAAACCATCATGACTTTTAAGACCACCTCATCTGACTTCCTGTGTAGCTGAGGCCTCAGGACTGCATCCAGTGATTCCTGCCAAAGGCCTTTCAGGGAGCAGAGGAAACCTTCCAGAAAGACAGGCAGTCTTGGGATGTAGTCTTCAATGGACACAGGAGTGTTGCAATCAGGACTAGATATCCTTCTGAAGGGCAGGAAGGACAAGATTTACTAGTCATATCATTTACTACTCATATCAAGTCCAGCATTTTCTACATGAACATGAAGAAGTTTGAAAGTGTGGTTTTTTACTAACTTTAATATGAAATGCCAATGTTTTTTACTTGTTTACCTTTTTTTTTTTACTTTCAAAAAAAAAAGCTGAATATAAAACATTCAAAATATAATAAAATATATTACATAGCTTCTAAATTAAAACTCCAAATTTTTTGCAGCTTACTTTTTAAAGTACTCCATAGCTTCTGAATAAGAACTCCAATGTGAGAAGTAAAGAAGCTAATGATACTTTCCTTTGGACTAAGTAATGCTCATGTTAACCAAAAAGTAACAATGTAGTATTTGTTCCAAAGTCATTCTCAGTATGCCTTCTAAATAATATTTCCACAAAATTTAGTCTTATATTTCCTTGGCTGCATGCAAAAAATAAGAAAATGATAACTTCTGGAGTAGCTCTTCCACAGAGTACTATATTTACAGTGATACTACTGTAAGACAGGGAATTATCTTGAGGAAAGAAACATGCAATCTGATGTCTAGACAAGAAATGTTCTTTGATCAAAACAAACAAACAAAAACAATTCATAGGTCTTTAAAATGAATATTTTCTCTATTGAATTTCATCTATGCATATTTTAATGGTATTACTTGCTTATCAATTCTAGCACAAAAATTTGAATTAAGCCAAATAAAGCATATCCAAATCTACATCTCATTTGTTTGAAACTACACTTTCTGCCTTTTATAAATATGCCTCCTTATATAGTGTTATATATATAGACATACGTATATCATTCAGATTTCAAGTATTAATGTTTAAGAAGTGCTTATACAGAATTTTTGAGTTTTACTTTTACCTTTGCTTTTGTTTTTTTCTTTTTTAATGGAACAGTTCAACCCATGTTTTTTCTGAAAGGAGAAAGAAAGCTCTTGTGGAAGGCTGAAGCAAGGTGGTAAGTGAGGGAAATGAATGCATCCCTGTCCACTTAAAGACAAAATTATTATTGTCTGTGGTTCGGTCACTGTTTCTCAACAGTTCTGTTATAAATTTTCTCTCTTTTTAAATGATACTGTTTTTCAATATTAACCAATACAAGAGCCACAAGGGATGATGCTCCACAATCAGGAAACATCATGGCAAGCCTGACTATTGTTACTATCATCAAATCGTGTTTGTGAAAATTTGGACAGTTTTACCACTGTTTTTCCTTATACTAGCAACCCCCATTAGTATCTCATGAGAAAGATATACAACACACTTAGGTCATGATGACACTTTGATACACTTTAAAGGTACTAATCTGGGTCTGACATCTTATTTTTATTAAAAACATTAAGTCACATGCTGAATAAAGTTCTGTTGAGCCAACACGGAGGTGTGAAGATTCTGACCAAATTTCAAAAATAATATAAATGGTAAATACAGTTGTTAAAAATGTTTTTAAAAATATTTTTACATATATTGCCCTGAAAGTAACACTATTTTTAATTTCACCACACTCTTAATGGAGTGCAGTGTAATTTCTTTCTTGAAAAAAAGATCATTACCCTCTGTATATCTTCACCTGGGAAAGACTTTTTTTTATATTCATGGACTGTTATTTACTGTAACATTACTGAGGTGAATTAAACCAGGCATTATAACAGTTTAAAAATATGTAACATATATAAGATAATATACTTGTGTATTTTCAAAGTTATTGCACACAATATTATAATTTTGTGCTGATTGATAGAATGGAGTGAATATTCATTAAATATATTTTATCTAAAGGTCATTTACACAAAAGCATTCATTATAAGACTAAAAGGTAAAAGTCTTACATAGAAAAACAATCCTTCTGATTCCACATAAGAAAACTGTGTTCTGGCAGGTCTACCTGCAATTATTGCAATTCTACCGCTTCCACTCAGTATAATATTTTAAGTTAAAACTTGATTTCTCATCAGTACTTGGAAATTATATTCACCTGCTCCTGCACTTGAAGATAATTCTGAAATAAATATCACAGCCTATAGGAAGCAGGTTATGCTGGCACATACATTCCTGTTGGATGCAAACTAATAGGAACGGAAGGACTGTGTGAGAACTATAAATTTGCAGAAGACTCAAAGGCCTCATCTAGAATTCTTGTTTGACTCCTGCTTGGTAATTCTTAGTCTGGTAGTTTTGATTTCATGGAAGCTGACCTGGCCTAAATAGAGTAGAAGAATCAAGGCAACTGCAATCAAGCAATAGTCTGACTTCACAGGCACAGTATGAGCATGAGCACAATTTTTGAAGTTGCCCAGAAAGGCGTAGGAGAAGGCAGCAGAAGGCTCGGGATCCTTTATCTTGCAGACCCGTGGAAAGAGCAATCTGAGAGGTCCTGAGTATAGCAAACACCACAGGATGAAGGTAATAACATTTAATTACCAGCTTCACTATCACTGAGTTGAACATACATTCTAAGATTTAGGAACAGCTGGTGGCTTGCTATGTTCTTTTTGTTTTGCTCCAGAATGTATTTATAGTTTCGCACCTTACTATCTTGAGACAGTTAAAAAAGTCAACCAAACAAAACAACTGAAATCAACAACCCCCACCATTTTAGATGTTACTTGATTCTAAAAATGTGAGGGTAAAAATCTTGAGTCATTTGTCGGTCTCAGCTCAATCTATGTTGGAGAAATTAAACTGCAGAAAACTTGTCTTGCATTTAAAAAAAATTAATTCTGGCAACCCTACTGTGGTATATCACCTTATCAGAATATGAGTGGAAATTCAATTGCTTTGAAGAATTAAATGGACCATTAAACTATCTGATATGGGGACATGGATAGATTGATACTCTGCAATGGTATTTGAATTACCCACTTTGCCATCTCTGGCAAATGTTTCTAATTTTTTTTTTTTTTTTCTGACCTAGCCTGGGGCTGATAAGAAAAGATAACATGAACTTAAGAGCCATGGCAAATTAGTTTATCATCACTACTAACACTACCCTCAAACAGTCCAGGAAGCCTTCCAGCAAGGATTAACAGTATAATAAAGTTGCATCTAGCATTTCTTGTGTTCATTTATCTAGAATGTTTGCTGGCAATGTTGAGTGTATTTTATTAAAGGTATCTGCACAATTACCTTGAAGGAAAAATCTTAAGCCTATTAAATTACTAAACATCCAAGTTCCATGGTGAACTTAAGAGGCTTGTTTCTGTTCGGAGGGATATGGGCACGGATTACCAGCTGCATAGATTATAAACTCACTATTGCTCATTCATGCAAACTCTGGTTTGAATAATTGTGCCTAACTTCAAAACCTATCAGAAACTCTCTTTATCTGAAAATGTGAACAAGAAGCCTGTGAGAATGGTATCCAGAGGGCTTCCTGTCACAGCTGAACTGATAATATTGTAATGGAAAGGAGTTTCATCATTCCGTTTCTTCATGGAATAGTAACATTATGCAACAAATTATATCAACTAGACTCGGGTAATTTTTGCGCAGTTTTTTCATCTTTCTGTTAGTTCAGTTCTTCTGTGATCCTCATATCACATTTTAGATACAGTTCTCTGAACACAAACATACATTCAGCAACTGCATTTTACAGAAAGGGAATATGAGGTAGTGCTATCAAATGACGATTTCAAGGCATTTCAAGGAAATGCCAAAGACATGAGACTTGTTTAAGCTTCATGTTTCTTTTAATTTATTTAATGC
The DNA here is from genome assembly GCA_013398155.1 of Pedionomus torquatus. Lineage (NCBI taxonomy): Eukaryota > Metazoa > Chordata > Aves > Charadriiformes > Pedionomidae > Pedionomus > Pedionomus torquatus. The sequence goes on along the minus strand of VZRU01019672.1, from coordinate 49,103 downwards.
AGCTGACCTCATGTTTTATAGCATTATAAGGAGAAAAAATTCACACAAAACATTTACTTGTTGTAAGCTAAAAGATTATTACTTTATCAAATGTGGACACTCTGGGCTTCATCCTTTAAGAGCTAAGATTTCTACTAATGTACTGATTTCAGTTCTCGGAATTATTTCAGTAGAAGCAATATAAAATTAATCTTTTGCCAACCCAAATCACAACCTCTCTTTTTTCATTCATCCTCTAACTGTCTTGAAAAGTCCAAAGAAAATGTTTTGTTCATTCCTTAGGGGAAACAAAAACAACTTAAGAAGAAGTATTAATAGCCGAGTAGACATAATTTAAAGTGGTGTTAGGAGAGAAACAATAGAGCCAATAATAACATCATAGCAAGCTGGTGTCTTTGTACTGTGCATGATCAGAGACGGAAATGTGGTCTGTTTCTTAGTCAGTAATTCATGTGAAAACTCAATGAAAAGACGTTCTTGCCTACAAAAAATGTCAAATCCTTGAGAAGAAAAGACGATTATTCTTTCCAGTGCTCATGTATTGGGTGCAAAGGAAATGGCTCTCCAGTCATGCTGCTTCCCCCAAGAAAGTGCAAGTGGTCCCCAGGCAACCTCTCTCTGCTCTGTTCTTCCACTTCTCCTCATGCTTGGGCCGTTATGTACAGACAAGACTTCTCTCTAGATTAACAGGCCACTGGGTAAAGGGGATCTTTCATCCCTTGTCTGATGGAGTCCCTCTTTCTTGTTTCTCAGGGAGGACACATTTCAAGTTTGATAGGATGCCAGTCAGATGGATAAACCATGTAGTTTGGTAATTCAGTTTGAACAGCTCTAACACTTTTTTAAACTATGTGGTACTCTCTGCTGTTTCAGTTTTAACTGCTACCTGAATAGACGATCTTCATTTCTATGTAATAAAAGACAATTTTAAATACGTGGTTTTACTATTTACAGCTGCTGATACAACTAGAAACTTCCCATCTTGCCATACTGAATAATAGATGCTATAAAACAAACTAATATTTTGTTTGCAGTTATTCCTGCTGCCTTCAATGTATGTGATTAGTAAAACAGAATAAGATTGGAATTTCCAACATAGAATGGGATAATATTCTACAAAAACACTTCTCCCTGCGATTCTCAGCAGTACATACTATATTCTCAAAGCTTAAAAATACCAGTGCACAAATTCTGTTTCATTCCATTTCTTAGGAAAAGGCACCCACACATTGCTAGTTACACACTAGTCTTGTAGCTGTGGAGTCTCCATGGAGCATTGCCCTTGAGTTCTCCATGACCTCATGTCCATTAGCATATCTTCAATTTATGAATCAGGTCATATTGGTAAATGGAAGAATCTTTCATAAGAAATATTCAAAGGACATTTGGACAAGATTGCATTTCCATTTCTGTATGGAAATGCTGGCATCTGAAAGTCTGGTCCATTTATAATAATCTTTGGGAACTTCCTTTCCTTTTATGCAGGTAAATCAGGGATAATTTAAAAGTAAAGTACCTTTAGAAAATGCAAGTCATATGCTTTCATCTTCATGACCTCATAATTAACTTTCCATTGTGAGATCTCCTCAGGTTATGGCTACTGATTAAAAGGTGAAAGGTTGAGGAGAAAGTGAAGGGCAGGGAATTACATGCTCCCTTTCCTTTTAAAGGCACTTCCTTTACAGCAGGTATGATAAATACCAACCTTTATTCATGTTACAGATCTGAATTGGTGCCATATGATGATGAATTCCTATACAAAGACAAGGCAGGACCTGATTAAGAGTTAAAAAAAAGTATGAACACAGATGGAGAGAGAACTTGAAACTGGAAGATGGCAGGGACAGCTGACAGCATTATGTTTCCAATGAAGAGGGGAGAAAAATGTTTGGGGAAAAAAAGAGAGAAAACTGTTCTTTTAGCCCCCTTACACCCACATTTCAATCTGGGAAGAAATGAAAGCTTGTTTTGATCCAGTTCTGTGTAATGTAACAGAGATGGATGAATCACATGCAGGAAACTGTTTTGACTTCTAGCACATCAAAATAGGTTTCATTCTTTCACTTTCCTTTGCAAGGGATATAATCTGTAAACTCTATTTATGTGCATGTATCTCTTTCTCAAAATCTTTTATTCTATCAAAACTGTTATGAACCTATATGTTAACTTTCCTAGGTAAATCTAAGCATTTGTACCTAGTGTTTTCTAACACTCCTGTGAAACTGCTGACAGGCTCATATTTGCTCAGACACAGCTTTAGGCAAAGATTACTGTAGAAGTTCTCCTAGCCCAAAGGTAATCCACATCTCATCAAAAGTCATCAAAAGTCTGAGACATCTTTGTAATGCAACATCTTTCCTGTTTGGTTTTTTTTTGTTGTTGTTGTTGTTGTTGTTGTTGCTGTTATAGGTTATTTCTCCCCCTGAGGATAGAATTGTAATGCTGACAGAAGCAGAAAATTAAAATTTCTGTCATGTTCTCAGGATTGTCTCCTAAGTAGACAGCAATGAGCTGGAGCAAAGGGCATTCCCAAGACTCAAATAGAGGAGTTAACTTAAAGAAAGGTGTTTAAAAAAGGAGCAGATGAACACATGGGCATCATCTACCTTTTCAAACCTAGGTCCAAAGTCAGGATAATCTCTGTGGAATAACTCAGGAATTGTTCAAGTTCCTGTCAAGGGGACAGATGTGGCTCTAGTCAGATGACTAGTTTACTGAAGGATTTCAGACATACTAAGTAATTATGTTTAAAAATAATTAAGGAAGTATTTAGGCATCTTAACAGTTTGGTTACATAAAAAAGTGGAACAGAAGCCATCCTGCAAATATGCTGGTTAATTTCATTCCACTTTTCTGTTACTGTTTGCTATTTATTTTCTATGGTTCAGAAAAATAATGTTGTATATTCAATTTCACCAAAATGAAATTAATTTTGACTCTACTGAAATGTATTTACCAAGGCCTCCAAACAAATAATTGAATTGCCTGGAATGCCTTGTGCGTCAAAATTCTTCAGAGACAGCATTTTGGAAGAATTGGTTTCTTGGTTTTGTTTGGATAGTTGGATTTTTTTCTCAATAGTTCTCTGTCATTTAATTCCCTGCTGCTTTATACTGCGGTACTCTAATCAATAGGTATGAATAAAAATGAAACCATAAAGATGATTAAAACTATTGATTTAGGGACTGCATATACAGCTGGTGACAACATTAATAGGGCTGCAACATTGCTAGCAAACAGTAGCATTTGCTAGTGGGGATGCAAGACAGGTGACAAGACTGTAACATCCCCTGTGAATGATAAAAAACTTACTTTAACAACAATTCTTATATCCTGGAAATGACAACAGTTCGGGCTTTTTTATTATTGTCGCAGTACTGTGATATTCATTCTTCATTTGGGTCTTGCTCCTTGTAAAATGTTTGTGTCTCAGAAGGGGTGCAACAGAGAAGGCCCGTGAATGGATTTAAGAATCTATTATAAAAGCAAAATTATCGCTTATAAATTTTGCCTTGGAGTTCTAGGCCCTGGCTTTGAGGAAGTCTGGCAACTTTACTGTAATTAGTCTGTTCTTAATTCAAACACATTTTAATTTATTTGGAAGTAGTCCAATGAATTCACCACCAGTAGCTGGTGAATTAGGCTAGAGAATTAGGCACTTTCTGTCAACAGGACGTGTTTCAGCCTACTTTGCAATGCTGACACTCTAAATCAACCAAGTGAATAAAATTAATCTGATTATAGTTTAGCATACAGTGATTGTTCTGCACCTATAGCTAGTTTTTGCTGTAAAAGTGGTTCTTAAATTCCTGTTTTCTTTCTTAGCATTATACAGAGTCACACATAGTTCATGACTGCTGTCGGGATGGAATGCCAGCACTGAGTTTCCATTGCCAAGGACAGCACCATCTCCTCATACTCCTTGATTGACACAGAAGAAACCACGTGAAACAGAGGCTGTAGCGCTGGGAGGAAACTAGGAATCTGAATACTTTTTCACACTTCTAAATAAAGACAGTAGATGTTCAAGGGCTATTGCTTCTGTTAGGAATTGTTGGTAAGCATAAAGTGAGAGAAGTTTAAAATAATGTCCTTTTTTATTTCACCAACAATTTCACAGTAAGAGCCAACTAAATGAAAAAAAGATGTAAGTTTTATGCAAGTAAGCCAAGGGAGATCATAAATTATATTATAGATTTACTGCAGTATTGCTTGGGAATGGTAGAGTTAAGCTATATGTGCACGCACAGAGAGCAATGGATAGGAATCAAAGCTAGAAAGAAAGGTATGTTTGTATATATGTAGATAAATAGAGAGAGATATATGTTAGATTTCCCAGAAACTGACTGTTGTATTATTTTGTAATAAATATAATTTTGTATTTATTTGAGATTTCCATGTAATGTCTTGATTAAACTTACACGTATGTATACACCACACTGCCTGCCTGTCTTATATTTAGAGGACAAAAAAGTTCACATAATCTCTTTAAAAAAATCTCCACTGGAGTCCTAGAGCAGAGCTACAATTTTTTTGGAAGCTGCAATGTCTAAATAGACTGCTCCAGGAATGAACATTTTTTTGGCATCTACCTAATTAAGTTAAAAGTTAATAAATTCCCTTGGTTGCTCCTTTCTTCAGGAAGCATGCGAAAAATGCACTGAAGCAAGGAAGTTCAAGGTTTCAGTATCTGCTGCCCTTGGTCTTTCTCAGGAATTCTTTAGCTGATTACATGCTTCTCCTTTCAACAACATAAGCTTTGTATCCCATGTTTTGTAAAGGATCATTTCCCCAACCACCCTCTCTAAAGCCACTCTTGGTCAGTTAGAAATGTTAGCATCTGGATGTGAGTATTTCTACCACATACATTTCAAATGCCCAAGGGAATGAATTTTCCTTTGATTTTTTTTTTTTTTAAACAAAAGTAATCTTTATAGACATCCTTACAATCTTACAAATGTTTTTTCTTATGTATAAGATTTGAAACTCTTTCAGATTTCAGGGATTTCTTTGTAATTTTTGTTTTATTTTCTGAATTAATCCTTTTGTTAGCAACACTAGTCAATGAATAACAAACGTTTCATGTAACTTAATAATAGTTACCTATAAGATGGGTTTACACCGGTATATTTAGAATGCTGTACTTCATAACAAGACATGAGATCTGGGTTTACCCTTGTGTCAGCTCTACGCTGGTGCAAATCCATTAATTTTGATTAAATTATGCCTTATGCCTAATTTATGTCAGTGTAATTGAGGAGGATTAGGGCTTAATTATAATTATACATAATTATCCATGATTATAATAAATGCCAACATTAAGTCAAAATAGTAAGGCTAAACTGTTGGGAATCCAAACTGAGATGATGAGTTGCAGTACTTAGAGACATCAAGCAGCTGCAATACACACTGAGGTTAGAATGGAAACCTATCCCTAAATGTTGTGCTTTGGAATCCCAAAATTAAAAGTACAAAAAAAGTGCGAATGTTTGACTATGTAAAGACACAAAACTATTTCTTGATTAATAATTCGTGTACTCAGAATGTACAAAGGATCAGGTTAGGTTTGTGACATCCTGGAGTGGATGGGACCATTTATTAAATGTTAAAATCCTAAACTAAAGCTTCTGAACATTTTCCTATAACTTATTTCTATCTTTTCCTTTTGTCTTTCTTGAAACTTATTACAGAGCTCTTTCCTGTTTCCTCTGCCTAAAGATCCCCTTCTTGAATTGATACAGTGCTTACAAATACTTAGTTTTTCTTCTGCGTTTTATACTCTTAATGATGAATTGTGTTTCAAAAATTGCTCTTGTGATTAAAGGACAGAATAGTTAATTTCTTTTTACTGTGATTTCATAATGTTCTAAGAAGAAGAATTAAAATCAAACCTAGCTTAAAGAATAAAGATTTTTTCAATGAGGCAGTTAACAGATTATTTGTATTATAGCAAGAACTAAAGGACAAAGAGAAGGTGAAGGTATATAGATTGAAGTTGGAAGATTGAAGTTAACAGCATGACTAAAATCCAATGGTTTGTTACCATTTTCAGAAAAATTCTCAACTTTCTTCTTTCACTACTGAAACAGAATATGGGACATAGATATTGTCCCTGGAGATTTTCCTAGAAAATAAGTCTTTTGGATATAAGAATTTTTATTATCTTTATAGTGTAAAGGTCACATATTAAAACACTGAAATTTCAGTTTTCAGTCTGGAACTATCATCAAGGTTTTTCTAGTTTTTGACGTTTGATGCCATTACATCAATTTCTTTGCCCTTACAGCTGAATTTGCTTAATATGTCGTATAATCACTTTTAGTCTGAATTCTGTTTTCACTCACTGCTCTGCTTCACCATAATTTAAATATTTCATATATTCTCCTTCCTAATATTCTGGATTGGTATATGTATTTTAAGAAGGGCAAAATACAGACATTTCTCCCAGTCCCTTTCTAAATTAGAGCATGCCATTCCTCCTTTCCATCACTATAGGAGGGTCCCACTAATCACTGGGATGATGACTGAATTTTTGAGTAAAGAATGCCCTCTATATACCACCTTCCTTTTCTTAATACAAGAAATGGTAATTGCTGTTTGTGTTGCCTATGTATATTAGCCATAACCAGGGTACATTTAATGAACACAATCCTTTTGAGGACTTTTATTCCTTGTCACCTTCTTCAAATTCCTGAATTGTAACTTAGAATGAATTCTGCTAGGACCAGCACTTCCTAAGGAGTATATAACCAACTGCCTCATTACATCTTGGGGCTTTGAGGAATTCCTGCGTGTTTGCTCTAGAACAGAAGTACTGATTCCTTGTATGTGCTTCTAGGGAACAAATAATGCTGCTGGAGATATAAGTATTTAACAGCTTCCTTGATTTTTAGGACAGGTCAACACGGAATGAACTGTCTGGGCAAAAACCATAAAAAGAGCTTGTGAACGAACCTAGTACTCAACGTAGATGTTCCAGTTGGTAGACAAAAGCCATCATCTTTGTGTCCCATCTTGGATCAAATTTTTCTTTCATTTTTACTCCTGGGGTATGGAACATAGCTGAAAAAGAAACTAACTTTTGCACTTTACATTTTTTTTTCCCAACAAATGATTGATTGAATGAGAAAGGAAAAGGTTTATAAAAGCTTGTGGATACATAATGAGTTTTGATTTTCTATATTCTGCTTTTTTTCTGACTTTTGTGATCATTTCAACCTGGAAAATGAAACTTTACATTTAAAAATACTGAATTACAATATTCTGTGCATTTAATGTTTAAAATTCATTCATAGTAGTGGTTTTTTTAAGTCTTGATATAAAGTTTTAGTTTAAAAGAAAATGTTTTTTTAACTTGGAAAATACCAGGTCAGTCCATCTTAAATACTTCCTTAATTAATATGTAACGTTAGCATTCCTTCCATGCTCTTGGAAGCTATATCTCCATGAAATATTTTACCTATGAAGGCCTGGTACTGCTTTTCATGTAAACCCATTTGCATTCAAATGCTCTTTGGAGGGAAAAATGCTGCTGAGTTGCTGATATTTTTATATTATTATTTTTTTTTTACAGTATTGTTTACTGTTACAAAGCTGTATAAACAAGAGTAAGTTTAATTTATTACCATAGCCATTTCATAGAAAATTGTAGTTTCTAGCAGTAGTGAAAAGGTTAACTTTTCTAGTAAATTAGATGGATAACAAGGGAAGCCGATTAGCAAAAAGAGGAGCTCAGTCACTGACCTTACAATGCTTCTTTATCTTTTACATTCATCTCTCAGGCTCAGTCCAACACTGCGACATAAAGCCAAAGCTATGGTACAAGTATTGTATTCCCAGAGGAACAGCGTATTACTTGTATATGCTTGGTTGCTTTTTTGCTGTGAGCTTCTGAATCATATAAGAACAAGTTTATTCATACATTTACCCCTTATTTAACATGCTTATTGAATGGGCAGGAATCTTCTTAAAGGAGAGAAGTATTAAGATGTAGCTGACACAGAAAACAGATGAAAATCTTAGTGTTATAATTTTATAAAAGAATGGTCAAACGTATTAAATGACAATAGAAAATAAGTGTAACACATTTTTATAGCTTTGAGAGTTGATACAGCATTATACCAAAAGACAGGAACTATCTGTAAATAATCTGGTTTATACCAATATGTCCGGAAAGAAGACTTAATATTGTATAAGTGGGATACTCGTTAGACCAAATTCATATCCTGATGAGATATTAGTCCCTGTTTTTCTCTTATCACCCTCATTTCTTCATATCCCTTTGAATGTATTGTCTTGAGACCTGTCTGTAAAGCCAGTTGGATTTTGAATCTGCTGCTTGGGGACTGAAAATTAGTAGTTCAGTGACAAAAGTATTTCACCATTGAGTTTGTTATATACTTTTTTTTTTTTCCCCAGAAAAGTGAAAGTTTTCCTTGATAAAGAGAATGAAGGAACTGTTGTCACTTGCTCTATGCACTATTGAGCTCTAACCTGCTCTTCTTTCTCCCTTCTCAAAAGGTATTGTATAAAATTATTGTACTTATGATCTGATTCTCTCATCAGCTCTGTATATTGTGTCATTTAAATTTTACTAACTGGTAGTTAGCTCAGTGGGAAGCCAACAGACGTCATGGTCATGAGCTGAATGCTGGTTGCATGCAGGCTCAACAGTTATTGGTATCTTGCACAGTTATTAATCTTTACTTTGGAGTAAGATGGAGAAAATGCAAATAATAAAAGAGCAGGAAAGCAGGGATGTAAGGCAATATTTGGGGGAAAAGCTGAGGTCAGCTTTTATTTTGTAGTTTGTCTTCATGGTAGATGACCCTTTTTTTTTCTAAATCCTTTGACTTTAATACAAGTCCACTGTGGGTTTTCTTTTAAAACAAACCAACAGCCTTCCAGATTTCTTCGTTAGCATTATCCTGCTCTTCCCCTCAGCTCTTCTACTTTGCATTCTACAATGCATAATTATTATTTAGATTTATATTTCAGAACATGAAAGAACCATTACTTTTTATGTATAGGATCCTATGCCTGAGTGGGGTCTCTGAGCAATGCTGTAATATTAATGAACAGTAATGAAAACCCTGATAAATACAGTGAGGCTTAGTCTGTAGGAACTGCATTTATCCAACATGAACAGAATTTTTGTAATAAAATAACTCTGTTATATACCAAACTTTGGTTTAAATATATGACTATACTGAAGCCCTAAATTATGAAGTTGCGTATCAAAATGAATGAGATAAAAATGCTTCTTGCTAGACACACTGTGATTTTTCAATTCCTCTGAAGTAGCTAACATGCTGGCTTCCTACTGTATCTGGGCAACACTGGCATGAGGTGATTTCAACTTAACAATATTTGCCAAATAAATGTTCAATCCAGATCTTGCACATGGTGTTACCAGCATGCATTTGACATAACCCATGAAGACTTGGGCTGGAAACCAACACTATCTGTGTACAAAGATCAGCACCAAGTTATTTTTTTAGAAGATATCTCAATCAGCAGGGGACTCTGCTAACTTTTCTTTTTTTTTTTCTTTTTTTTTTTTTTCCACAATGTGCCCTCATTGCTTGTGTGTTTGAATAATCAGACATTTGAGTGATCCTTTCATCTCTTCCAGGGGTTTGCTGAGACCCTCTGAACTAGGATGACAGGATTTGGAACCTGAGAGTTGGTGCTCTTTGTTTGTTGTGGCCTATCATCAGTCAAATCCAGTGTGTAGGTTAATAAGGCTTAAACTTTAAGGGAACGGTGAGCACCTGATTGACAAGGCTGTGAATAAAAGTGCAGTGGGAAGTTTTGTGTTTGTGAAGTTAGTATGCACAGAGACACAACTGAAGTTTAGAATGAATTGCAATCAGTAACATTAATGCAGGGAATCTCATTTGATGATTTAACGTTGCTTTCTGGACTTAAAATTTCAGAGCATTTCATAAATTTTAAATAAAATTCTAAATCATTTCTGTTTTGGAAGGTGGCTTGTCTTTGCTTAATGTTAGAGAAATATGTCTGTTTTTCTTGTAGTTTTTCTTTTTTTTTTTTTTTTAAGGCACAAGTGTATAACAGAAATCCAAGAATATGACAGTATTGAAAGTCTTACGATCTAGCAGGAAAAAGAAAAAAAAAGGATTGTCCTACAGCTACTTAGAAGTTAAAGACAGAGTACAGTGTTCCAGGGGTTCTTAAACGTGTGCATCAGACACTTTTTATATTCAACAAGTAATAGGCAGTGAGTGCATACTGTGCTTTTTCAGGATTTTTAAAGGGTCCTCTGGGACTGTGGTACCCAAATCATAGTAACTTTCAATAGAATCCATATGCTTTTCATTTCCACTAGTGCTTTGAAAATCACAGCCTCAGTTGTCTTTTCCTCTACGTATAATTCTGGAGTTGGTTGAAAATTTTTGGGCTGAGCAAAGCTGACTTTCACCAGGAAATATAGTTCCAGAACATTTTTCGGGAATCTGGTAATATTGGCATATATGTGGATTTTGGTTTTGGTTTTTAAATAAGAAAATCCTTTTTTTTTTTTTTTTTTTTTTTTTTTTTTCATTTGATAATGTTAATAAAGTATGACTGGTATAAAACAAGCTGCTTTATATAAAGATGAACATTAAGTGTTCAATACTCAATACAAACATTATAGTAATCCAATATCATTGGAGTAGTAATTTTTCGTTTCTGCTCTGCAAAATACTTGATTTTTTTGTTTTGCATCAAAATTATGAAAATAACATTCCAGGAGCAATTCCTCCTGAAAAGATATTCCTCCTGCAACTCAAAACAATATCTATATCACTTGCACTGAAAAATCCAATGCTCCACACGTTAGAGAATACAAAATTACTTTGTAAGTAAGTAAAGTAAATTTTGGTTGGGAATTTCTTACCAAAATCATTGTCAGAAAGTGAATTTTTGTAAATGCCATTTTGACATTTTCAACCAGGCAGGTTTCTCAGACTTGTAATAGCAGTAATTGTTAAAACCAGAAGGAAAAAATCTACTCAGTTCCAGGGACAAAAAATAAGAAAAGGGTCTGATTTCAAAGCGTTTCCTTGTCTTTACTCATTATATGGTGACTACAAAACTGCAGGACAAATGAGGAGCTACTTCTGAATGTTTAACAAGAACAGAGTTTTCTCTGCTCTTATTGAACACCACTGAGCTCAAGGAAACAAACAGACAAACTGAGAAAACTAGAGCATTGCAGCTGTCACGGATAGCACCTTCTTGCATATGTTGTCTTCTGGGACAGGGAAACAGGGTGGAGAACGGGATGTTTTCTGCTCTTTTTTTCATTGGAGAGATTGTTAAATTTAGTCTGTGTTTGTAAACTCACTGATTTCGTCCTGCGTCGCAGAAATGCAACATAAGCACTGACTTACTGAATTTCAGGTTTCTATAACAGACCATTTTAATAATGATTTGATTTAGACTCTCTTGGTGTTTTAAAATGCATATGCATACTTTTATATTCAGGACAAACTTAACAGAAATAATGCAACATTGATTCTGAATTTAAGACACCCTCCCTGTGGCTTACTCTTAACAGAAGGCATGAAGTCTGTCCAACTCAGAGTATTACAGAGCCGGATGAAAACATTTTTCTGTAATGTAGGAGTTATGGGTTCAAACTTTATAGGAGGATGGAGACAGGCCTTCCACTTCCTGAACAGGGAATCTAAGCAGTTTGTCATTATGCAAAGGGTTAAGGAAACACTGATTCAATATATGAAGGCATTAGACTCTGCTAACACGAGGTTCTCTGTCCCACTGTTTGGAATCAGTCATTGGAACCAGAGCTCGGATGTGCTGTGGAGTCAGGCGATCAGTTTCCCCATGGGGACTTCCCCATACAGGGCTTGTTAAAGGTGGAAGCCTGTTGTAAGGTAGAGCACTTAACGTTTTATATATGAAACACAAAGTTAAATTAGTTAAGTTCCTTGTATTTGTCTGGAGCTACAAATCTATATTCATGGTCCTCTTTACAGTCATGAAAATGTTATGCAAAACCTGGGCTGTCACCTTCTCTTTTTGCTACCTTTTTAAGAGAATGAGAAATGCTTGATTACACACCTATGAGCAGAAAGCGATTCCACATTTTCTTTCCGAGTGAACACAGGCAAGTAATTTTCAGCCTGATTCAGGAACTTCATTGATAGAGAGTGACAGAGGCTCAGATGTGACCCTGCTTCTAGAGTTTAATGCAGTGCTGCCTGCAGCTTAATTCTGCATGTAGAATATTCAATGATTTTTCATGTGTGCCGTCTTCTCTTCGTTGCATAAAACGTTTTTCCTTGGACAGCCTCATCTGAGTAGTCTGAATCACTGTATGAGCAAGAGTTTAGTGTCAGGTGCTTACTACTAAAGATGGCACAGAATTACTTAACAGCCCTCATACTGGCCAAAATCTGCTTCTAGTCACCTGCCACATGAACATTTGAGCTGTACTTCATCCATGTGCAAAGGATGTGATTTGACATCCACAGTTTCTTCTTCCTGTGCTGCTTCCCTCCACCTATGTTTTAGAACTCATCACCCAAGGTAACGTCACTTTTCAGTAGAAAACAGTGCAAAAAATGTTCTTTTTCTTATTTGGGAAATGAGACAAGTTTATTACCCTCATTTCTTCCTTTAACATCTAAAAATGAAAAGAAGACTCTTGGGACTGTGGGATACTTAAAATTGATTATGTTGCAATTCTTTGAATCCACAGGATTAGTCTGGGGCATTCCTCTCACCCTAAATTGGCATGGGCTAGGTTATCTGCCCAAATGCTGGCACTCGTGCTTGAGAGTCAGCGCCTTTGATTCATGAAGCTTTGGCTTTGATACAAACATCCCTGTTACCTCTTGCACTGTGGATCTGGCACAACCCCTGTTGGTGCTTCCATGAGGACATACAATGTTCCAAGCCTCCCCCACTGCGTAGACAATTCCTTAGCGGGGCAGGCTTTCCAAACACATTGTTTCAAAGAAATGAATCACTCATTCGTGAAAAATGAAAAAAAAAGAGCACAAATACCATCAAAGCAAATTCAGGGGTTTGCCGCCCACATCACTGACATCATGCTGCCAGCTAGAGAGGACTGAATAGGACTCCTTACAGAGTCCATCAATGCCACTCTTTAAACGGCAATTGCCTGAAGGGGCTGCTGGTTTGTGATATGAGGTACTTCTTCCTTTGCAGGATGAAGGCAGCGGAGGCTGGGATTTCAGTGCAAGTCCCCTCAAATGGCAACAAAACACACAGTTGCTTGGCTTGCCAGGATGTCTCTTTTTCAAAGGACTCTGCTCTGGTTTTGGAAGGCAATTAATTTATACTAAGACAGAACATTTTTTTTAAAAGAGAAAAGACCTGTCTGATCATCCTTTATTAAGCTGGAGATTAGTTGGGTAAGAGAAGCAATGAGGGCTTCTTATCATTTATGGACCAATTAAAACAGACACAAGTGAGGTCTGTCCAAGCTCATCCCAGAGCTGTTGTGCTGCGGCGTGTGATACACGGATGCACAGAGCTGCCTGGACCCCAGCCAGTTCAGATCTGAGGCACTGTTCTCACATCAGACAGTGCTGTGCCCAAGCTAATAAACTCTGCAGAGAAAAATGCAGTGATGGGTCACTGTGGCATGGCGCTGTGGTACATACACAGTCTGGATTTAAGGGCATAAGTTCCCACTAGTTGTGGGATTTCTATGACAGGTCCGTTTTATGGCATAGGCAAATATTCAGTAATTCTGTACATTGAGGTCTTTCATGTCTTTGTATATGTTTTTACATGCTCTTCTGTCCCATAACATTGTCTTTCAACTCCTTTTCCTGTGATATATTGTCTCATTTGCTTCTCAGACAAACGAGAGAGGTTTGCCTGCAATGGTCCTTGTTTCTGGAACATCCCTCCTGCATTTGTTCAGAAGGAGCTGCTTCTCCACACACCAGATCTGCTGTGGTGCTTGTGAAACTTCAGCCAGTTAAGGTGATCTGATAAGCAAACCTAGATAGTTGGGTTATAATAAAATAACAAAAAGTGAAGCAGCAAAGGTTAAGAATTTGTAGCCTTTACATTAATTACGGTGTCACCTTAACTTCAGTTCTTACTTACCTCTGACTGTGTCTGCACATTAGCTGCTCTGTATTTTTGAAGCAAGCAACATTTACCCTAGTGTATAATGCCCAGAACAAGGAGACACTGACCTGCCTGGGGATTTGGGGCACTACAGCAGTGCAAATAATTAAAAAACAGAAATTGAGACTGTCAGGAATGATCTTTCGCTGACCCAGGTGGATGGATAAAATGATCAATGATGTCTTTCCCTTCTGTAATGTCTGCCAGACAGCCCAAATTTATAATCAGCATAAGAAAATGGCTGCATATCATAACCATATGGCACTGAGAATACACATTATTGTACAGTAGCACTGCACTAATTTAAGGTCTGTCACCACTTCCATTATGGGCCTCTGTTTCCAGCAATAAGAAACTCTCACACAAGCACTTATCCCAAGCTGAATATGATCTCTGCCAGTACAGGTCTTAGATCTATAGATGCTTTAAACAATATTTTATTTAAATAGCTTGGCTATTTTGTCATTATGTAAGTTAAAGGTAGGTTTTGGTTTCCCCTCTCAGTGTTCAAAATTCATTCTATTTAAGGTAATAAAGTCCATGGTTTTGGTAATGGTTAGGCATATTCCATCTGCTATGGACCACTTTTCTGACTGAAAGCAGTCATTAAGCATCTGGTGAGTTTAAAAACTACTGTATAACTATGTGTATATATGTATGTTTATATTGATATTCAAAAAAAAAATACCCAAAATGAAGCCATGTCAATTTCCATGGCAACTCCAAGTTTTTGTGAACTTATTCCTCATAAAACTGTTCAGACCACATGATCCTATCATAGGAAAGAAAATATTATTTATTCTCCACCTGGATCAAAGTCTGTGTACCTTTTGCACCGTTTAGCCCCCCTAATTAGCAAAATTGGTGTGTTTCCATCAAACTGGAAGCAGCATTCTGGCACTGCAAATTCAGGAAAAAATCTGCAGCAGATCCACAAAGGTCCTACAATCCATCATAGCCATTATGCACAGTGCATAGATGTTATCTCCTGTGGAAAAGGGCTTCTCTGATATTCCATTTTGGATAATCTCTCCATGGCTGAGATAAGCATATCTCACCTGCTGCATACTCACAGGTTCAATGCTGATGTAAGGGTAGCTGTCACTCAGAAAGGTCATGCCAGGGATAAATTAGGCCCAATTAATAACGAATCTTGGAAACTTGTCTCCTGAAATTTCAAGGAACCAAATCCTCTTTTGGTTCCCAGTAGGACAGAAGCTGGTACAACTGAACTCAGAGGAGTTGCACAGGCACCTCCCTGGGAAGCACCAGGAAGAGGAAGGTGCTCATCTCTAAGTTTGTCTGTTGTAATGGGGCTGCTATAGTTCTTATGAGAGAGGACTATCTCTTTATTCTGCCCCAGATCAGTCTGAGAAGTGGTCAAAGCAGTGTCTAGAAAAGAATAAGAGGGCGGTTCTATCTGCCCATCCGCTCCCTGCACTGTTCTCCCAGCCTCCAGCTGCTTTCAAACCAGTGATTTCCTGAACTGGATGTGTTTTTTACGTACTCATTAATTCTCAGTGGGTTTCAGTTCCACGAACTTGCAGTGTCTCCCCTTTAATCTGTGATAGATTTTAACATCCAGAGTCATCCCCTTGCTGTGGAATACATTGTGGTTTTGTTAGTAGTCAGTATAAGTGGGTGCTGGCCCATGACTCCAAAGTGCCTCAGCATTGCAAATAACAACAATGATGGCATCACTTGGCAAAAATTTTCCATGTTCCTGAGACGGCTTGTTCTGATGGTCAGAGTCATTTTCCTCCCAATCAAAACTTTATCCCCATGAGGCAGCTGCCCGATTCTCAGAGACACTTTTTTCCCACAAACACAAAAAAGAAAAATCACATCAAATTGGAGTATCTTTCTCATCAGAGAACACAGGGGAATTGTCCATATGACCCCAGGCCTGCACAGGGACACCCATGGGCTATACCCACGTGAGGCAGTAAAGCAGATCAATACGAGTGAATCTGTAGAAGAACTACATTTGGTCCTGAGGCCCCACAGCACTCAGGAGAGGGAGGGAAGGAAGAAGGGAGAGAGGGATCCTGGGTTCTGTCTGCCCCATGGAGCTGCAGTGCACTGGGTGAACTGCTGGTCTGTGTCTGCCCATTCATCATCATCCAGCACCTGTTCTCTGAGACTACTCTGAAGTGCAGAGCAAGGCACAGAAAGTGGGGGCACTCCAGATATTTGGTTCAAAAGCTCACTCACGGCCCTAAATAAAATGCTAATACAGACCAGGGGAGCAGTATGACCAAGGCAGTCGAAGCAGGTAGACAAGGCACCCAGACTGCTTTATGTGAGCTAAATCACTGGGACCATCTCCGTACCTCCCCACAACGCTGCTCTCCACAGGACACAAATGCACCAAGTGACAGTAGCTCTGCTCTCTTCCTCTTCTGCTCTTAAAGAAGGTGATTGCACCACCTCAGCTGGCAAAACCTGGCAGAGTTTCATCAAAGTCAGCACTGTTCTCCTGGGGCTGAATATCTGGGCTTCTATTCAACACAGGAAAAAGTTGAAAGTTTCTTAGTAAAAATTATGTGAAATATTAGAAGCAAGATTTCTTCAAGGAAACACATTGCAGGATGGTTGAAAGGATTTTTCTGTTTTTTTGTTGTTTACTATCCTTATGAAATGGAAAAGTTAAGGCAGCAAGAGAGTTTAATATAACCAGCAATGAAAAAACACTGAAAGATAACAAAGTTTTCACCACAGCCAAGGGATTTCAATATACCAGGAACTAAATTCTGCACTTCGTTTTACCTCTGCTGAACACCTCCCTGCAGCACAGTTGTGATGGTTTAATCTCTCCTTCTGTTTCACTTTAAAAAAGTGAATCAAACAGCATAAATTATCAAAGATGCAAACCTGACCCCCTGCGACTATATTACAATGTAGCACCACCTTCTGGCTATTGAGGAACTCTTAGTGGCTACTTTACCTTTTACGTTTTTAATGGGCATCTGTTTCTTAATTCCTTTGTTGCAATTTCAAATGAAAACATGGTGATTAGTTTTCACGGCTGCAGCTATTATAGCTATAGATGTTTTTAATAGCAGCTGCTATTTTTCAAATAGAAGAGAGATTTCTAACATGGAGCAGTTGGAATCGTGCATCTCAGCCTTTATTGAAGGAGCAAAGTGTATGTTCATTTTTTATGATCCGTAATCACATGCTGGTCCTGGGAAACATGCCACAAGGGCCCACATATGTAAGCAGTGGCAGCTGAAAGTGCATAATTCATGAGGGAAACATCAGGATCGGAGGAAATGGCATAAATAGCTGATTGACTTGACATATCTTATATTTTTTCCAGGATTTATTTCCTTTTAAAGATGTGAGTTCTTTTTTAAAAAGAAATGTGTAGACTGCCAAGTCATAAGGTTCTCTAGGTCGCTTACTTGTTCCTCTGAAAGCAAAGGCATTCTTGTGTTTTCATTCTGATTTAATTAGAATGGCTTTTTTACAGTATGTGGTCTTTGTTATTCCAGGTCTCTACTCCTCCACAGTTTTATTCAACCCCATTGTAGGTCCACTTTGAAACAGAAAGGGCAGTCGAAACAACTTCATCTCAGAAGGAAATCCTATAAATACTGTAATTGCTGTGGAGTTTAATCTGGTTTCTTAACCTTTGATTCAGTTTGGATAGGTCTTAGGGCACAAAAGAAACAAATCGGCTATTTCAGCTAAAGGCTTCATTTGGCACAAATCTGGACAAGGCTTAATGATAAAAGAAATGCTTAAAAAGGAGAGACATTAGATGCTGCCCAAATTTCAGTGAAAAAAAAAAGAAAAAAACCCACCCACAATTATAAAGGCAAATTTAGTCACATCCAATCTCTAAGTACATTTTGTAGAAATATCACAAACAACAATGTTCTCAGGGTATTTCTACTGGAAATAATGTGAGAAAGAACATTCTCACATTACTTCCAGTCAAAATGCCATAAAAATGCACAGTTGATAGCAAGCATTCTCATAGCATGTTAACAGGAAAGACCTCAAGAAAACATTTTCTCATGACATTTCCTCTGGAAGAGGGTGGAGCTTGGAAAGCTCTGCCCTCCTCCACTTCCATCAGCATGGGAATGTCTCAGGGGTGAGCTCTCCAGTGAGAGCTGCAGGGGAAGGATTGTGGAGGACATGGAGAAGCAGGAAATCTGATGGGGTTCCCTGCATGATGAGGGCAGTTGCAAAGGAGGAAAGACTCTTCCATCCAAAAGAAAGTACTAGAAGGAAGGTCACAGGTAATTCACAGTTCAGAGTAATTCTAGGATGAAATTATTTTTTCAATAGAATACTCCCCGTTAAAGCGTGTATATGACATAGAAAGAAAAAGAGGAAAAGAAAGACACTTTGATTTGGGTTATTTTAAAAAGACTTTATACACAGACTCTGTAGAGTTTTGATTTTTTCCTGAAAATTTTGAGTGTGGAATCAAGTTCTCTGCACAAAGTCACGCTGACAGTCTGAAAGAAATGAAGTCTCAGCTTTCTCAACCAAGAAAGAGCCATGATCCCTACTAAAGCAGTGGGATAAAGTCACAGGACACCAAAACTAACTTGGCTGCTCTCATTTGCATGTCTTACATCACCCTAGGAAGAGGACTAAACCCTTAGTTCACTTTCAGGAATCCTCTGGTTCTCTGGAGCTTTACAAAGTCAGTGATCCTCATTTCCAGTGCCTCTGACAGGTATTTTGGTGAGCAGCAAAGGCAGCAGTAATTCCAGTCTCTTTTGCCCATGCAACTACTGTACTTCAGCTACCAGATAGAAGCAACGACCCCAAGTAAAGGACAAAGACATCTTGGTCTTTTTGAACTCTTCAGTCCGTCTTCTAAGATTCACTTGTTACACATATAAGAATAGAAAAGGTCGCTTCCTCTGAAGGGCAGTGGATGGAAGAATTGTATGTGAAAAAATACAAGAATAACATCATCAACTGAAAATGAGATCCCCCCTTTCTTCACAGCCACAAGCATGTTTCTTTCTTAGGGTGAATTGCTTGTTATTCTGTCTACCTGTTTTACCAAGAGGATAAGTTTATTGTTATACCTGATGGATTGAATAAAATGTCATATAAATTTAACCCTTTCTGAATAACTTTCACAGAGATCACACTTTTTTTCCAGGATTAAGTGCAACTGTGGAACAGCTAAAACACTTCCTACATAGTTTCTAATGTCACAAGGTGCTTTCAGCTATCCAACTATCAATCAAACTGCTTTCAATTTATAGCTTCTCTCAGCTTCCAAAATCTGTGATCTGATCAGCTTGGCTCTTCCTCCCAGGTTTGGCACTTTATTATGTCTCCTACAGCAAGATAAATGCCTTTTTTTTTGTTTTGTTTCTGCTTTCATTCCTCCTATCCTGCAGATTTTTCCTATGCTTAGTACTAAGCTGATTCTTTTATAGACCACACAAAAGAAAATAAAAATGAGACACTGTCCTGTGAACTTCTCTAGCTATGTCTTACGTCATGTGTCCAAAGCCAGTGCATCAAAGGTTCTTTTTTTAACTCAAGCTTTTCCATAGTTTCCATAGTTTCCCTGAACTGTTTTTCTTCTTTCTCATTTCACTTTTCTTAAGCCTCTCTGTGTGCCTGGATGGTGGGTGTGGAGGTGAAAGTGCTCTGTCCTTGAAAAATCCATGTTGCCCTTGATCAGGAGCAGAACAGGCTGAGCTGGCTGAAGACTCACCCCATGAGTGTCAGACCTTGCCACTGAGGTGGAGTGTGAGGCAGGGGTACACCATAAACTCATTTACTTACCATGCTTGGCAGTTTCTGCATGTTTTAAGTCAGTAGGAAAATATCTTTTAACTTAAAATTCTCCAAATGTGGTATAATCTAATGTGGCAGATAGTTCTACTCAATTATCCTAGCTCCGACGTGAGCCACTGATGCATTCTTCAGATGAAAGTAAGGAGTCCCCATAGCTGGCAGACGCAGATGATCTGCTTTGAGTAAAATCTTATCCTAATGCCTAAGATCAGAGATTGGTTGAAATAAAAGCTGGAAGAACAGAAACTCTGTGAAACAGATGGACCACTTTTCTGTATGAAAAGACCTTTAAGATAGAAAATGAAAGTTTTGTCCATGCTATACATATACTGACGCATATATCAATATCAACCAATACTTATACTGATATACACATTTTAACAAACAATTAATAACATAATAGTGATCAAAAATGTTGCTATGTGATCGTCATCACTTAAGTTGGGATAGAGTTAACTTTTTTTACTAGCAGCTGGTATAATGCTATGGCTTGTAATTGAGTGGGAATAGTGGGATAGCAAACTGGTAGGTTTGGTCATTGCTAAGCACTCAAGACCTTTTCTGCTCCTCACACTTCCCCAGCAGTGAGCAGACTGGGAGAGCAGAGGGGGACAAAATAAGTTGGGAGGAGACACAGCCAGGACAGCTAACCTCAACTGACCAAAGGGGTATTCCATACCATGTGATGTCATGCTCAGCATATAAAGCTGAGGGAAAAAGAAGGAAGCAGAGGGACATTTGGAGTGATGGCGTTTGTCTTCCCAAGTAACCAATAACTGATGGAAGCCCTGCTTTGCTGGAGATGGCCAAACAACCTGCCTGCTGATGGAAAGCAGTGAAAGTTCATTGTTTTGCTTTGGTTGTAGTTCATGGCATTTCCTTTACCTATTAAATGTTCTTTATCTCAACCCATGAGTATTTCCTCACTCTTACTCTTCTATTCTTTCCCCCATCCCAGCTGGGGGAAGTGAGCGAGCAGCTGCATGTTTCTAGCTGCTGGCTGGGGTTAAACCGTGACAATGATGTATACGTATTGTATCGATTTTCAGATTTGCATTGTCTTATAAGTCATTAGCTCAGGTTGCAGAGCAAAGAAAATTCAATGTAAGTACAGGCAGATGTGTTTATCAGGCAACATAGCAACTCTTCAAATCTGAAATATGTGGCATTTAGTGTTATTAACAACACAGAATTTCTGATTATTGAATTAATTCACCCATAGTCATGTTATTAGTAATGACAACACTATCAGAAGTTACATTTCTTCATTTTAGTATTCAGATGTTCAACTGCTAAAAATTACTGATAAGTTCAGGTTCTTTTAGAAATAATATTGTTTAACTTATTTGCTGCATAAACAAAATTCAACTGGGAGGAGAAATACATCATGTTAATGCTATGTATAGAATGAGGCAGTCCCTGACCACTCAAATTTACAGTCTAGACTGTAAATAGTAGCTGTGAAATGATACTCTACTGTCCTAGTTTTACAGCTGGGAAAAAAATATTAGACAACACAGAGCTGAGGTGTCTTATTAAACCTAATGAAGATCCAGAGATCTGGAGCTTGTCCTGCAGAGCAGTGGGATGAGTAGTCTTCGTTACCAATACGCATTTTCTTTCAATATGTGTGACTCAATACAAAAATGTGTGTGGGAGTATTCGTAGTATTCAACTACCTGAAGTATTCTTTATTTGAAAGTATTTGAAACCTCAGCAAAATTGTATAAACAAACAAGCAAAATCCCGCACCTGCATCTCAGATTTAGGTGTTATTTTCATAGTCACATGTTCAGGTATGAACAAGCTAATAGGAATTCTCTCTTTGCTGAAAGAGTATAGGACCTAAATCTTTCCCAAGGTTTCCAAGTGTCTTTTGAAGACCGAGTTTGCTGTATTTTCCTTCTATGTGAGGTGACTGATATTTCCTTTTTTTTTTTTTTTTTTTAAAAAAAGCAACTGCTTCTGACCATTTGACACCTGTGGTGCGGTAGCAGCCAGTGTGCCAGTTACACACTGCTTGGGACACAATCCTTCAATTTATAATTAGAGCTGGTTTTGTGCAGAACGAAGTAGTAGACAACAAAAGTAGATGTGTTTACTGACATGAACATATACTTCCTCTAGAGTATTTCAACAGTAAATTCTCCCTTTTGTAGCAAGGGAATAAACTCTATGTTTTTTCAAGAATCCCAGTTGACTTTAGGGAGGATTTTGGCACAGTGTTATATGCATGAACTTTTAGGCATGGGGTCCTAAAACTATGAGTTGCCTGAGAAACCCCTACATAATTTTAAAAGGCTAACATCTAACATCACTCCCGTTCAATTCACCCACATATCATTAAAGAAAAAGAACTTCCAGAAATGCCATTATAAAATATATGAATTCAGTAACCCCTGCCCCAAAAGGAAAGCCCCAGATGTAGTTTGATAGCATTAGTACTAAATATCTGGAAGTCTTCAGAAGTTCCTGTTTGTCTTGACAGTGTAAAGGTAATTCATGGAAGAGTTCATCCTTGTTCTGTAATGCTACTTTAGGTGCTGCTCCACTGAATGGCTGGTAATTTGAAATCATTAAATGACTGAGACAAAAAAAGAACATTTGTGAGTGCAACATAATCATATTAATAAGAAACAGAAATAAGTGAAGAAGCTGTTTGGAATTTAAACTAAAGTTCTTGAATGCTATTTCTGCAGTATCTGATGAGCTCTGATTAACACTATAAAATTATCAAATGGAAGAAATCTGGTTGGAAATTATGACTGCGGACTTTCTGGTGAATCTTTCAAAAATGTGTTGGCTCTCTCTTTCCAGGCATAGAAATACTGTGAGCTGCGCAGCCAGCAATCTATCCTATTGAGGAATTCTTTGCCCCTTGTTTAATTACCTAGCTCATCCAGCTATTTAATATTTCAATTGCTGCTCTCCCCAGACTTCTTTTGCCGTCACTGAAAAATTGTTTTGTACAACATCCTATGTTCCTTTCCTGTTGAATTCATTACTGCAGTGAGGATAATTCTTCACGAAATTTTTGACAAGTCTAAATTTTTATTCACCCGTTACCTCGCTGACAGAAGAGGGACAGTTCATGGGAACATTTTCTCAGCAGCGTGCGGGAAGGGCCTGTATCCTGGCAGTGCAGATAGCTTGTCAGGATGCGGCAGCTCTGACATGATTAATACAAGCTCATGTTGCTGAGCAACCTTAATGAAGCTAAGGATAATCAACACACCACTTGCACAGATCTCTGGACTTGTACTTCCCCATGTGTTTTCTGTCACCCAAATCCTATGCTGTGTGAAGGCACCTGAATTAGCCCAGGAATGTGACATAAAGGAGCCAACAGAGAAAGTTGGAGAAACTGATTAAAGGATTTAAGATTTCAAAGGCCATGATCCATCTGGATTCGTTGTTGAAGAGAGTGAGGGTGTCCAGAGATGGCAAAAGAAGGAACCCCGACCCTCCTGACCCTTTAGTGAAAAGAAGGGATGAGAAGGCAAATGTTGTGTTCATTTGTTTATTTTTCTTTGTGTGATTTAGACAAGGGGAAGGGAATAGAGCTCTCTGGGTGGTCCTGAAGCTAGTTTCCTCATGAAGTTGGGAGAAGGTTCCTCTTTTAAGCACAGTCATGAATGGGGGGCGGGGGAGAAGGATTAGTGAATAAAGTTTTTCTGCCTTTGCAAAATAAACATTTTCCCTTACCTTTCTTCCTGGATGCTCCAGGGTTTTGCTAAAACATCTTCAGATAATTCAGGAATGAGCTTGCTGGAAAAAGTTCCCCCTTCCAGGGGGGAATCCCTTCCTCCTTGTCCAGGATCAGAGACCTATCACTAAAAGACAAGGAAGAACTGTAATTTCTGGTCTTTCTTCATTTTGCCAAGGTATACTTGTGGTACGGTGACCCAATATAATCTCAGTCCTGATTAAAAAAAAAAAGTTTTATTGACTAACAAGAAACAGGATGTGAAGGATTAATTTTCCCTTCATGAGAATTGTTTTTTCCATTCACGAAATGACTGCAATATGTCTGTGTCTCACTCACCAGAGCATCAGCAGTGCCCCGCTGCTCCCCAGTATCTGTTCCAGACTCACCTGAGCTGTCTCTTTTCGATGCTTGCCCCATTCCAAGGCTCTGAGGGAAATTGGGATCTTCTTGCAATGGAAGTGGGTCAGCATCTTCTTCTGGCAAGAGCACTGCTAGGAGTGTGGCAGTCTGGTGGACACGTTATGCACTGTCACGTGTAGGAGTGCCAGGATGAATACCTGTCTCTCACAGTTGAAGCCAATATCTGCATATATTGGTGGGATGGCAAGGATCAAATGGGGCATACTCATCCCTGCATACTCATCCCACTCAGTGAGTGCCCTGTAGTGTATAAATGCTGCAGAGCCTGGCTCAGACCTGGCAGATTTTCAAGGGCAAAGATATTCCCCATTAAACCTGTGGGAAAATAGCCATGTGAATTAATGCTTTGGTTCCCAGGGGTTCTCACTGTAAATATTCAAGCTCTTTGAGCAGGAGATTTTGGTCCAAATGTGGATGTGTGATAGATATAGCGGCATGTTTCCTTAGGAAAATGAATGCTGCCATCCCAAGAAGACAGCCAACTGGTCCCACGTATTCCACTTCTTCTTAGGCTTGGGCTTCTTGTACTAAACACTGAGAAAACAAAACATTCTGCATAACTTCAGCTCTCAAAGATTTTTGGTGTGGGAAACCATGATATGCTGTGAATTGTCTTGTATATGTGCATATTATGTATCCTGGTATTCAGTGTTCATATTGCAACACAGGACTTTTTGTAGTGAAATGTGTTTGTTGAGATTTGAACCTTGAAATTCAATATCTCAGATCTTTTTTGGGGGTTTCCTTCAAAACAATTTGGGATTACACAGGCTAAAGAACACTCATCACGTGCCATTGTGGCAGTAGTCTGCAGCACCTTAGAATACATTCATCATTTATTTAATGCCATGTAAATCCACTGACTTTAGTAAAATATCACCAATTTACAGGAGGAACAATTTTGACCATCTGTGTTAAACCGATTGCAAAATGGCAAGTAAATAATTTCATGAAAAGCCATTGTGCTTGCAGTTGTATAAACATGTGATGTGTATAAATCACTGTATGCTATACAGTAAAAATCTTGAGCATATAGATCATTATGACACTCTGTGAAACAGCATAACCACTCTTGTTGTCTTGGTAGATGAGTCAATGTTGAGTTGTTCATTCCCTCCTGCTGCTGGATAAAATCTTTTCCCAGGATTATAAATATTACATGGCTACATGTGAAGATTATGAAATGCAAAAATTTGTGAGTGACTCTATTTAACATGAAAGAAAGATTTTGAAATGCATCTGTAGAACATAAAGGACTTTATCACTGGTTTTTAATGAAATCTAGTGAGCCATTTCATTGGGGGAGGGTGTGGAGGGAAGGTAAATATTTCATATTTCATCCTCTCTGCGTTACAGAAACCAAACATCTTGTTTAAGGTTTTTAGGGAGTATGTCAGCAGCAGATGTGAGATGGGAGTGCAGGTATCACAGTTCCAGTCACCTCGGTAATCAATAGGAAGGGCAGTCTGCAGTGCTGCATACAAACTGAGAACATATTTGTGAGTTCCGTTTAATTGCAGCTCAGATGAGTCATGGACACTTAGACCTCACTTCCTAATTCTTGAAGCAAAAATAAATGCTTATGTGAGGCCACTCTTTAAAAGTATCTCAAACATAGTAACCAAAGCTAATTGTAAAATGAGTCTTATTTACTGACAGTTTGCATAGTTCAGAGAAGAATTAATAATATCACAGACCTTTTTACCAGAAACAAGCATGCTCAAGAAAGACAGCTGTTTTCAGAATGTCAGCTGGGAAAAATGCCCCAACCACTCTTATTTGATGAACAAACATACTTTCTTGATTGTCTACACTCATACCCATCTGTCAGGATGGCATGATGCCCAGGCAGAATCTGGACAAAACTTTTGCCTTGGGCATTGATTGTGAGCAACAATAGGTTTAGATGGGCAGTATGCGTAACACTGCATATAAAATGTCTTAAGCCTCTTTTTTTTTGTGCCAAGCGTGGCACAAAAGCTTGGAAACAAATGTCTCCTCGTATATCATTTGGCATTACTGAGTCCCCGAAAGCAAGTATTACCTAAAAAATCCATTTTCTAGGGTCACCACTACATCACATACAAGTTGGTGTTGGGCTCAAAGTAATTACACCTTGTTGCAGAAGAATATTTTGACATGCATACTGTGTGACAAGATGGTCATAGCCACTACTTGCAAAGACAAATGTAAACTACGCAACAGGGAAATCCACTTTAGAAGCACTGAGCCAGCTGGTTTCTCAGGCAAATGGCCTTCATTTCCTGGAAAAGGCACAGACTACCGAAGGATCAGAACCTGGTTAGTCAGCAGCTGAAGGGACATGAAAATACAGAAAAAAGTAACATGTGAAACTTAAAAAAATGCTACATTTACATGAGAAAGAACTAGAAGGCAAAAGAAGAGAACTTGTCCCACTGCATAGATATTTTCATAGATAGCCTTGATAGAAATGAGATAAAAGTAGTAATACAGTAAGAAGAACATATGTAGATGTGATGCCAGCATTTTTAAGACAGAACTACAAAGCCTTTATCTCTTTCAACAAACCCATGGAGTAAGGTTATTAAATTTTAAAGCTAGTTTTATTTCGACGAAATCTAGAAGTAGGTACTTTGAAAACGGAGAACTGGACTCACTTGGAGTAAGGCAGGACGAGTCCTTTTCTGCAATCATGCTCTCAGGCTACTGACATTTAGCATTTCTCTAAGACACAGCAAATTCTACAGAGAAGAGCTTTAGAAGTCTCCTCCGTGCCTGGCTGTCTGCCCTTTGTTCTTCTCAGCAGTGTCTTAATCTCCTCTCAAACATCTGGCTCTTTACAGGCTGTCACTGGCTTTACTCCTACCATCTCTCTAGAAGTTAGCTCTAGATTGTGCTCCAGACCTGGCTATAGTAGTCCATGAACCCCTTATTACTCTTAAGGGAGTTGTAATGTTTGCCTTCCTCCTTGAGGAGGAGAAAAGACCTTCTACAGCAGCCATAAAGAAAGTAATGATTTAGAACAAACCAGAACACATTAAAAGTAGCAAGCAAATAGCGGAAAGAGATTGAACTCTAACATATATAGTTAATTTAATAATTTCATTAAGTTAGAAAGATACCTTTCTTTGTTCCTGAATTTCTTACATCTGTTCAATACATGTGAAGGAAAGTCAAATCTGTACCTTAGTTCCAGGACATACAGAAGAAAAAATTCTGGAAATTTTCTAAAAATGAGTCCTGTGATTCTAAATCCAAATTTGTTGGCTTTATTTTTGACTTATTTCTCAAAAGTGTATACATACTTTTTCACAGTATACATATGGAAATATTTGAAATATCTGAAATATCCCTATATCTGAACTTCTAAAAGTCTCCAGATTTTCGGATGCTTGAGAAATTGATCTGGCAAATTCTGTAAGAAAAAGCAAAAAAGCAAAATCTTGAATGTTAGCAGTCATATAGATAAATATCATTCTTTTTACTGGAATTTTAGGTTTGAATATTTGATCCAAAGTTTAGAAGTTTGAAGCCTCTTATCTAACTATGGGCATGTTCTTAAACTTGTGTATCTTCTCTGGAAAATTGATCAATAACACCAATGTTTCTAGAAGAAAAAAGATAGTGTAACTACACAGTTGCTATGTTGAAGTGTTTTTTTGATAATTATACCTTTCAAATTACTAGAGGATTAGTTTTAGCTTTTACTGTGCTTCTATGATTTTTATTTTCTGTGAATATCAGAAAACTCTGCTAACCTACTGCTGTACCTAAGCATACT
This sequence comes from Pedionomus torquatus, assembly GCA_013398155.1. Lineage (NCBI taxonomy): Eukaryota > Metazoa > Chordata > Aves > Charadriiformes > Pedionomidae > Pedionomus > Pedionomus torquatus. Next base: position 21,285 of record VZRU01019672.1, on the reverse strand, counting down.
GTTCATCTTTCAGACCAAGCGATGGTAACAGAACCCACGAAACTAGATTTAGTTTTGATGTAAAGTTTTACTGAAAACAGTGAGGACTGGTTATGTGAAGTACATTTGGTTGCAAGGTTGGACATCAACCTGATTTGTTTAAAGAATTGTAAAGAAAAAACCCAAATAGGAATGTGTTTTGCAGACAATTGTTTCAACTCAGCTACATTTCTTCTGGGATCCTGATCTTCTATGGTGACAGGCACAACATAATGTTTTGAATAAGAAGTTAAGTGTTCTACTTCATCGTCTACACATTCTCATGTTGCAGTTCAGTTTCTGTTTGGTCTGACTGCCTCCCATGTGTACTGCATCACACAATGTAACAGTACTGGCCACGTGTAATTCTTTCATCTTGCCCCAAGGTGTATCACATGCATCATCACTAATTCACTCTGATAGATAATGCTCTTTTCTTAGTTTTATAGGCAAATGTCTGTATATGTCTGTGTAGGTATATATAAATATTGTTCTCTGGTCTGTACAGAGAAGATTAGTTCAAATAAGCAAGCTTTGCATTTGAAGACAGCTGTGAAATTATCACTGATCTGTAGTTCTGTGAGTTGTAGCAATTTTGTCTGTTTCACAGATTTGATTGCCCAAAATTTTATTTCTGTGGTTTCCATGGCAAAATGTTCTATTATTAAAAAAAACCCAAATAACTAAATAAATCTGAGCAGTAGTTTGGCTGCTCTGCTGAGTCCAGTTAGACAGAAGCAGAGCTGCTCTTGCAGTAGGTGATGAATCATGTCCAGAACCTCTTGCACAGCTTGACCTTCAACTTCAGCTGATACAAAACAGGAGACAAGTATGTAGTGCAGTGCCTTCTGCAATGTGGGCTCTTCTGAGCCTGCAGAAACGGCTCTGAATCTTTTGGATTCTGAATCTGACTTGTTGTGAACAGACTCTTGGGGAGCAATTTGTGCGCAGGCAGAGAGCTCGACTTGGGGAGGATACTGGATGCTGAGAGAAACAAGTTCAGCTTTCTTTGGTGAAGATCTAATTTAAAACAACTTGCTTGAGCTTAGAAGTTCTTGCTGAATTTTTGCACGGTGCAAATTTGAACAGTGAAGCCAAGTTCACTCTGATTCCAAGAAGCTGCAGTTTCTTGGAAGTCTGGAAATTTAGGCTTCTACCAAAGTTCTAGTATGCATTTCTGCACACGTTCCTTATACATTTTCTGTCATTTCCAACTTCTACAATCAGTTAACTCATCTTTTACCATTGTGTAATACAGATATATATAGAAAAGAGATAATCTATTTCTAGATAAAGCCCATAATGAGTCTCATGAACATCTTTTAGGGACTGGTGTCATTTAACTTGCTTCAGTCCAAGCTTTCATGTATGATAATCCAATAGGTTGTTGCAGAGCTAAATAATATGCTTTAACTTTTCCTTTTTCTTTAGTGTTCTTCCTCACTTTTATTTTCTTTTTGAGTTGTTTGATGGGGTTTTTTTTGGTCCACTTTACTAGCGTTCTGGTCACCTGACACTTCCTGCTTATTATTCTTTGCCGTCTTGAGCTCTGCATTGAGATTTGTAGACATGAACAGTGAGTACAAGCAAACAGCAGCAATTTGCACCCTTTATGTGGTAACCTCCTACCTGACTGATTAAGTCCAGCATAACACAAGGGGGAAGCAGACCCAGGGAATACTATTAAGACATCGTAATTAAAGTCTTCTTAAGCACTTCTTATTGGCCTCCTTTACAGCTAAATGAATTGCATGTGCACTCAGATTTGTTTATATGGAGATGTAGTAAGAGGAGACTTCTAGCAGACAGTGGTTAAACTGGAATATATCTTCAGAGCACGTTCGGTTCCAGAATGATGACATAGTAGGGGCTGCTCAGGACAGAAGACAATACAATAACTGGTAGGAGAATATATTTATTAATATAGAAACAAACCTTTTTCCACAGCTGTAGAAAAAAATTACAACCCAAACAGCAAAAAAAAAGTGTAATAACTTGAAATTTGGCTGCTAACCTCCTAGTAGCAACAACAGCCCTATTTCAGGGGCTACTAAGAAAAGACACTCATAAATCTCAGTGATTTACTGTATTTTTCATCACATACAATCCTTTCTTTTTCTTAAAATACAAATATGGGACACACAGATGCCAGCTGCAGCTCTTAATGGTGGATTTGGATTTGTGGACTGGAAAGCCAGACTCTGCAGGCCCAGGAAGCTGTAGACCTCATGCCAGGACCTTTCCTTTTCCCCCTTCATGTAATTCCAGCTACAGCTGTCAGGCTCAGCTTAGGTCTCTCAAGGCTCCTAGTTCTACAGATGGTTTGTACCTGAAAGTCAATAGTTCCAAGTTGCTTTTTGGAGATTTTGATTACAGAATACTACTTATTGAGACTTAGTTGGATTTTATGAGTAAAAAGCTAACTTTTGAGTCTTCACTGGACATTATCAAGGTACTAATTATTATCATCAGTGTTAACACAATTTAATCACAGGAAAACCAGCCATGAATTTTAAAAGTACAAAAGCAAAGCCAGAGAGTGAGAAAATGAAAGTAAACCACAAATGCAAACTGTAGCTGACAGCATTCTAAAATTAATAACCCAACAACTCTTCAGCAATACGTGTGCGCATGTGTTTGTATGTGTGTGCATGCTCAGAGATGATACCATAGGACTGCCATTGTCTATTCATTCATTAGAGGTAATTATTTTTAATTTTTTGTCCCTATTGACCTGTAGGCAGATGGTTAGCATGAATACCATTTTTATCTGGACACCAGATCTGGCCAGACTGCAATCTGTTGGGTTTGATCACTAAACTGGCAGCTGCATTACAGACCTGCTCTTTTCTCTTTTTGTCTCTGGGGATTGCAGATTGGATGCACTGAATGTGAACTTCTGCAAAACATGGGGCTTTTTGTCATTTTCACTTTGCTTTCTTTTTATGACCATCCGGCAAATGTCAGTACAGTTAAAAGCTGATTGAATCAAACCATACCAAAAAAAGCAATTGTAGCTACAAAATTATTTTTCCCTTATAGAAGAAGCAAGAAAGTAAATGAGGCTTCAAAGAGCAAATGTACATACATACGCCAATATGCGAAGGTAATTTAATGAGTTCTAAGTTGGAGTAAAAAAATCTAGATACACATGCTATTCTTATTATCTTAAAAAACAGGCCTATGTTGTGGGACATTTCTGAAAAGGACCAAAAGACATAGATATTTTTTTAATTTTATGGTTTGCATGTGGAAAAGTTGTATGATAAATAATACCAAACATTTCTATATGACATAATTGCATGATACAGAAAGTAGACAGAGATTTTTTTCTCAACCTTATGTCCTTGCTCTCACAAAGACTTGAGAATGTGCATAACTTTAAACATGTGAGCAATATCCTTATGTTAAACACATTGAATACACTACTTTTATTACATTTTTTTAAGCATGTGTGCAAATCTCAGCTGCATCGGAGTTATTTTTACTTTCTTTTGTTAGTCCTTATTTTAGCAAAATTATCTAAAACATAATGGAAGTTCTGCCTGATTAAAGACTGAAATATCCTCTTTATCTGCTCTCTACTCAGATGAAATAAACTAAAAAATCTGTTTGAACATACTGATTACTATGTTCCATTTAAAGTTGTCAGGATAACTTTAATAATTTGTAACTTAATGTAAAAGTCATCTCTTGATAACAGAGCAGTTGTCCTCCCTTTATAAGACGCCAGTGATGTCAAAACCAGGTTTGGATTTAGAGTAGGTTTGCTCTACTGTGGCTGTCTGATGCTTACCACAGATCAGAGATGCATGTAAATACTTCTCATAACACAATTAATTTCACTTATTACCAGTGGGCTGTGCCACAAGTAGAATTCAGAGACAAGGTCTATAATCTTCCCATTTTATTTATACAGAGGCAACATCAAACCGTCATTTACCTTATCTACTTTTAAAATTTATCCTGGGTTTGAGTGTTGCACATGTACATAGGGAAACATGAATTAAATAAAGTTACATGTAGTTAGTTAAATGCCATCAGACAGAGTAACTTCCCACTTTTTGTTAATTCCACAGTGGTGAATATTTAAGAGTGACCCCAACAGATTGATATGGTGCCTCTAGTTTGACCTAGGAGAGGAAGCTGGATTTTTGTCTTGCTCAAAAGACTCCTTGTGCATTTTTTTATTAGAATATCATAGATTAGAATGTACAAGCAGCATAAGGAAAAGCACCCTACAAAGTCTTTTCTGTCTGTTATAGTCAGATGTGCTTTCACTTGGTGCTCCCCCCTGACGCTTTTCTGGCCAGTTGTACAGCTTCTGTAGGAGGTGCAGAGGAGATGCCAAATCCAGATCTTGTACTTCCCAGGCAATCACTGTGCTTCCTAGGGAAGAGATTATTTTTCCTTCTGTTAGACATCTGCCTTAGATGGGGAATCGGTTTGACATAGGCTGGGGAGTAAAGAGCTAACAAGAAAATGGGGAGTTCAGGTACCTAGCTAGTGAATTTACCTACTTAATTTCCCTCTCCTAGTTCTATCTCAGTTTGTTGCTTGTGCCCTTTTCAGCAATGTTAGGTGCCAGAATGACTTCCTTTATTATAAATGGAGAGAATGAGGTAATTTTTAGAAGGTGATTTATATCCCTTAAGTCTCCACTCTGCAAATCCAGTTCTCTCTGGGCCTATACCATTTGAGACAACTAAAAATTCAGCGGTGAGGTTTCCCCATCCTCACTAACAATCCAGTGCACAATGCTGAGTTGCACTGCAAAAGTGTGTGTCAAATAAGATAAACAAATTTAGATGGCACAAAGGAATTTAAGGCTTCATTAAGTGTCATTGTGGTGATTACATAACGGAACATGTGAGGCAATGATTAATCTTAATGAAAATATTCTCTCCATGATAGTAGAAATAGATGCATATGAAAGGCTATTCACAGACCAATCAAGACAGCATGAGCTTCTTATGCCTTGAACGATTTAACTAGTCCCACACTTTCAAAGCTGTTTATAAGGTCAGCAGTTAGCTTTAACAATGTATTTCAAGTGCTGAGAGCGTCTAAGATAGACCTGTTATGAGAGCAGTATATTTTCTGTTTCTGAGGATGGGTTTGAACTCCAAGAGTGTGTGAAGGTGGTGTTGGAGCAGTGTGGCCCTACTCTCCCAAGCAGGTGAAGCAGTGCACTCAGCAGGAGATAAAAAGATACACACTGCCCAACACATTACAGTCACCCATACTCTGCTTACATGGTTTGGCATTGAAAGCATGCAATCTTTTCCAGTGTTTCAGCAAATCTATCGTACCTGCCAACTTTTAAAATTCAGAAGTGGACCCTGCCCCTTCAGCTGCCATTTCTTAGGCAAAAAGAAACAGCTACCGACTCTGACACACACCCGAATTGTACTGGAATCGCTGGTCAAGCACAGATAAACTGGACGGTGTTCAGACTGTATATTCAAATGCATCCTGGTGTGTAACAGTCACTGCACAAGTCAGACAGGACTGTTTTTTGCCGTACGCCCAGGATTCAGAGATGTTTGGTAGATAGGGAGAAAACATGCAAATTGTGTTGGCAAGAGTGCAATCATGTAGCAGATCACACACCAGAAGCTTTGTGAGTATTTCGGGAAACAGGAATTTTTCTTTTCTTCTCCTTTTTCAGGAGAAGAAATGGCACTTTTTCAAAATAGAAAGTTTAATTGTGATATAAGACCATAGATTCTTTAACTGTCTTTTACTCCCAGTATATCTAACAATATTAAATTTACCGAAGAGGCAGCCCTTGTTTCAAGGTTTCCAATCTGAGAAGCAATATTTTCACAAAGCTTGAAGTTATTTCAGGCAAGTGGGGAGAAGACAGAAATGTATTTACCTTTAGGTGCAGCAGCAATGAATGCTGCTCTTATTGTAATAAGCCTTCAGAAACAGATTATGACATTGCGTGTCACCCCTTGTGTGCTCTTTTGTGGTTTGCAACCAAATGCCCTGAAGTCACACTGTCAAACACCAGAGCTTGAAGTATAATCTGATATTATTGGGTTTTTTTAGTAGCTCTTTAACTTCTCTGGCACTGATTACTCTCACACTATGCTGATTATTGATCACTCACCAAGCGCCCTGCATTTGCTTGCCTTGCCCTCTGCAAGGCATCCCAACGCCCCCACTCTCTGACCCTTTCTCCTTACATGTCCTGGGAAATCTCCTGAGATGCAAATACATTGGTGGGACCTTTCCTCTAAGCTGAATCCCTGCCAGTGTCAGGGGGTGAGGGGGGGGCTCATGCCATTTGTACGATGCACCACCTGGAGGGTGACAGGCAGTGGCTTCCAGGTGGAGATGCACACAGGGGACCCCACCTCTGGGTCTGCTCCCTGGGACCCCACACGCCGGGAGAACCACTCGTCACCCCTCCTGGCCTGACAATCTTTCGCACAGCTCCTATTTTGCAACAGCTGGGAAAGTTCGACTTGCTGTCACATGAAAAGGAGCCAGTGGACCAGAGCAAGGGCAGCAAAGTGAAATGTGGGGGTGTTCAGGAAAAAGGGGGGGAAGGGAGGGGAGAAAGAGGAAATTCATTAAATGAAAATCTGGCTGCTGAAAAATCTTTTAGTACGTTAACCCAGCATGGGGTCTGAATCTGTGGTGTGAGAGCCCGACTGTGTCCTCTGTTGCTTCATTACTATTTTATTGATTTCAGAGGGGAATATAAATCCAGGGCAGCCTGCCTGCCTTAGCAAAACACAGGGCTGCCAAAGTTAATGTCCTAAAAGGAGGGAAATTTTGGAACCAAAACTGAGAGAAAATGAGTCTATAATGTACTATAGTTTGTGTAAAAGGCAAAAAAAAAAAAGGCTCATCTCCATTTCAACTTTAGCTATGCTACCATTTTTGCCTTTTCCAACAAACTGCCCAACAAACTAAAGAAAGTGAGGAAAGCACAATAAAAAACTTCCTCTACACAGAGAAAGCAGCAGCTTGAAAACACAATGATTGCATAGTTTCTCTAAGAACCACAGTTTGTTACCTCTAAAATCACTTAGCACAAAGGGAGTTTATTCTCACTATTGAAATCAAATACCATAGAGATTCAGCACAGAAGTCCCCCAGATAAGAAGGACTATAAATTGTTATTATATTATATTTTAGTATCATATTATGAATTAGTATTATAACTGGATGAATTCAGAAAGCTCCATGCCCATTTTGGGGACTGCAATTAAAGAGAAAGTTTCTGCCCAGTTTATCATTCTTGCACTCCTGGGACTGCTGACCTCCCGCACCAAACTGAGAAGTAAATTGCTCTGCCACTCACCAGGCAGTGCATCACCCCTGTAGCTACTTAGCTTGGTCCTAGGTACCAAAAAATCCTTAACATCCAGGTTGCTACAAGAAAGTGAAGGAGATCTGGCATTTCAACAACAAACGTTGATAGTTTTGTGGACACGTGTGTGAGATTTTCTGTGGAAAGGAATGCAGAATTAGAGGAGTTCTTGTGGCTACTGAACGGGAGGTAAGTACAGTATTTTCCATCAGTCATTAACCTCCTTACCCTCTGCCTTTGCTCCAGATGTTTCCTTTCCTTCCTCAAACGTCTAAATGAAGTAGCAGTATGTGAGAAATCCTGCAACAGGAGAAACTGGAGAAATCCAATGTACAAACAGTATTGTGTGAAGTCGGGGCCAACGCTCACATCTCAACAAATACAAGTACATGAAATTTTATGAATTCATTTAGAAAAGGAGCACAGGCACAGTGCTAGCCCCAGCTGGTCATGGCAGTGCACCTTTTTCCATGAAGAAATTTCCATGAAAAATTTCCATGAATTTTTGCTTCATAAGACCTAGCAAATCCCTGTAGCAAGCAAACCTGAATAAAACAGCTCCAGCAACATCTTGTTTTGTCTTCTAACAGGTTTAAGACCTGAACATTTAAAAAACCTTCTGAAGTATTTATTTTTCTTAATTGAGGTCCTGGCAGTCTTATAAAAACATCCATTTTTTAACCTGGCCAAGAAATTTCTCTTGTGTACTTCCTAAGTTCCACTGTTTAATCACAACTGCATGGGACAGAAAACCTGCTGTTTATGTTTTGAATTTCCCATCTCTTGTACCTACTTATTATTAATTCAGGAAACAGAATAGAAGATTTTATTCATCTTCCTTGTACTTTTCTTTGTCTTAAGACACTTTTGTTTATTATTTTTGTTCACATTTTTTCATCACATTGCCCTCTGATTTTTGTGTCTATTTAAAATACCAACCCTTTCTATTACTTTTCGTAAGGATTTTTTTTTTCAGGTTCTTGAGCATTACTATTGATTTTCCTTAGACTCTCTTGATTTTGCAGTAACATTTTGGAGGGAAGGGAAGAGAAGGGAAGAGAAGAGAAGAGAAGAGAAGAGAAGAGAAGAGAAGAGAAGAGAAGAGAAGAGAAGAGAAGAGAAGAGAAGAGAAGAGAAATAATAAATATATTAAAGTATATAATAAAGTAAAATAAAAGTAATGAAAAGTATGTATATAAATTACTTATTTCACATTTTAATATACCTTTTTAAGAGCATTTGAAACAAATTTATGCACACTACATGCACTAGTGAAAGATAATTTGATTTTAAAAGTCTGTAAAAATGAAACAAGCCTAAGTAGACTGTATTAAAATAAATGAAAATTACATAACAAGTAGTAAAATAATTTAGCAAATAATTTTGTTTCCACAGAAATTCTGCATAAAAAATGGAAATTGAAATGAACATAGCTCTGTAATTATTGTTCTCATCCTCATTAATATATTGTGTGATGTGACAAAAGATAGAAAAATTCCATTGATTTTATCCACAAAATGTACCTAGTAGTTCATTTAACTCAATTATTTCTTCCATATCCAGAGTATATAAAAATACAGCTAGTGGTGGCTGTAAAAAATGTAAAAAGTATGTAAACTTTTTAAAAGCTTAGAAGCTAAAAAAGTCTTCAGAAGAATTTTCTCTGAATACGCCTTCCTATTCGTTATTTAAATCTTACTCATTTTCTTATCCATCTTTTTTTTCCTTACCCCTAAATTTTGGGAACATAAATTATCTAGCTTGAGATTTCATCACTTTCAGTAAGTTCATATAATTTGGCTTTTTCAAAGATGTTCACTGAAGAGCCCAACTCTGCTGTTAATGAAATAACTGTTTTTGAATACGCCAGTCTAAAAATAAGGTTGCAAACTTTAGGTTCATTCATACTTACACATATCTGAGTAAAGAAAAAGTCACTGGAAGCAGAAAGTAATTTGGACATTGAATTTTATTCATGAGAACCTGAATGGCCAGTTTAGATGAAGGGGGAAGTGGAAGCATGTTTGCAAATTTTTATTTCCTAAATATATATTTTACTTGTTTAAAATACGTGGAGTTGTGCTCATTAGGTTCTGATCTTTTTCCTATGTGTTAGCATTTATTATTAGCATTTATTATTTATTATTAATGAATTTATAATTCATTAATTATTTCATTAATTAATGAAACTTTAATAAGACCTCTGGAAAGGGTCAGAGCAAGTATAAAAAAATCTGTTTTCAAAGGCTGTATGTGCCCAACAAGGTCTATTTCCTGGCTAATTACATGAAAAACCACACACAATGGCGCTCTCCTGTGTAACTCCCACAACATTGCAATTCATCATCATGGACACTGACCCTGCATTTGACATTTCCAGTATGAACTGTGATACCCAAGACGTAAAAGAGGCAGAGACTGAATGGGGAATTAAAACAAACAAAACTGAGCCCTTCACAAATTTGCACCAAACTGTGAATGCAGAGCAGGCTGCAATCAAATACTAATAGTGAATGCGATGAAATACATGCAATCCCAATAAGGAGGAGAGCATTCCTATTTTTTCATTAAGTTTCCTCTTTCTTTTCCACTGGGAATTGTCCCAGCAACTCAAGCCCTAGAGTGAAGCCTATGAACCGCTGGTGTTTAGTGACCATCTGCACCAATAGTTCCATTATCTGAGGCTGGAGATTGATTTTCCTTTTTCTTGCACGTTCACTTACCCTAATGCCCCAGAGCCTGCAATGGAGCCAGCAGCATATAATGCAAAGGCTGCTTTTAAGACATCAAAAGTGAAAGCATCAGGAGTATCATTATATTCTGAATCTTTCGTCTAATCCTATTGTAACAGGAATCCACCGGTGGTGGCTATGCCCCTCCTCTATGAAGCTTAAGGGCAAAGCTCAGAGGAGCTTTGCATTTCTCAGAGGAAGGTGTGTAGGTCCGCCTTACATAAGCAATGACTTCATTACAAACAGGCACCAGTGTTATGTACATCAGTTTCGCACAGGACCAGTAACTCAGCAGGCAACAGGGGACGCTCCTTCAGAGTTGGAGGCTGGAAACCAGCAGAAGGTTATCTGAAAGAGTACCAGACCTCAACAAATATTTTTAGTGGCATGAATAGCAACGTTCAAAGTTGGGTCAAGTAGTATTGCTGTTCCTAAGCCTTTGCCAGTGATTACTGTAATTCTTCTTAGGAAATGTTTCTTTTCTCCCTCATTGATGTGTCAATGGCTCACACAAATACCAGGGGAAATTAACTCATTAATTGACCATATAGGAGGAGAACTGAAACTGGTTGAGCACAAAGGCCAGGTTCTGAAAAGGGCTTGGCATGCAGCAGTTGCCATTGTTCCCAGCAAACTGGTCTTAGTGGGACTTGCCGGATGCCAAGATATTTAAGAATCTGGCCACTTATTTAGGTGCCTAAACGGAATCTGAATCTGCAAATCTGTCTCTTTGTATCTAGTCAGTTTAACTATTTAGGCATTTCCTCTCCCCACGTCCCCCTTCAAGAAAACCCCACAAAACAAACCCGTGTGAATAGAGAAGTGCTTGGCTTTTCAAAACCTTAGACAATACTCCCCTTAAGAGCCTAGCAAGAAAGTAAATATCCCTCCTGTCAATGTGAGAGCAGAACTAGAGATTACCTTTTACAAACCCGAAACTCTCAAATTGTTTTTGTTCACACCCCTTCTGAGACTGTAGAGGCAGCTGTGTGCCTATAAAGATTACACATGTAAAAATACACAAGAAAAGAGGTACCATTATTATGCCATTCATCATATTGTGTATTCAAAATGCCCTCTTCATCCATGGTCTACTGCTCTATAAGAGAGTCATCCATTGGAAATATACATTACTGTACCTCCATACTCTCCCTATGAGGTAGTTGTATAACATTTCCATTTAATGATGGAAATCATAAGCACTACAGGATAAACAACAACAAATTTGGCTTTACCCTTATTCAACATTTAAAGTCTAAATAACAGTTATGAATCTTAATGCATTCTGGAGTCTGGGCCTTCATCCACACAATTATGCAGGAACCCAACTCATATTTAAGTGTTATTTTCTCTATTTGCATGCTAAACATAGGCTCTCATAACACACTCTCTGAGGCTGCCCAGGCAGTGCAGTAGAGTACTGAAGAACTGAAGGAATATCTCTTTATTGAAATTCCCAGGTGCCTACAAATCTATTCACATATTTATTCCTGTAAACATATCTATATTAGCACTGAGTGATTAATACCCTGATTCTTAAAGGCTTTCAAGTTCCACATTCTCTTTGAAATCATGGCTTTTGCTGTATTAAGAATTTTTTAAGATGCTACAAAGTAACTAATGCCTATAAATGAAGCTCATGATTAGGTTTACCTCCAGATTTCTCCTTACAATGTGAGGTAGTCATGTTCTCAGAGAACAGGGAACCTAAGCTCAATTCATTCCCCCAACTCTGAGGTTAGAAAGTGCTTTTCCCATCACTTTCTTGCTTTAACTGTGGGTACCAAAGGACACTGTTGTCTGAATCTGAAGTTCATATAATTGGGCCAGACAAGATAAGTGATTATAGTGTTCAAAACACCCAAAACATTAGTGAGAACTGGTGCTTCTGGTCCAGTGAATGTCTAAGGCCTCCTAATTCAGGACCAAAGCTGTAAATCAAATCTAGATCTACCACTATTATCACTGTCAGCAATGTGTTTTCTCTTTGTTTTTTCCTACATCATAAGAACAAAAGATTACCCTTTTGTTACATCTCAATTGAAAAACAACTTTTTTTTTTGATTGATAAAAAGGAAATATTTCATTTTTAAGAAATATGAGCTGTCTGTGGAACTCAATGACACAAGATGTGAGGATTGGGAATGTAACAGGATTTTTAAAAAGATTAAGTATCTGAATGGCTACTAGGAACTTCACAGATGCATCAGACAAGTAATACATATGGGATGTAAAAGAGCAAAGTAAAGGGTGTATGCTAACTACTAAATAATGAGAATTAAAGAAAAAAATATCTTTGGCTCTGGGATGGATGTGGCATAATTGACCATTGATTTTCTTGTACCTTGGTCTGAAGCATTAAGCATTGGCCGCTGTCAGAGAACAGATGCTAGGCTCAGCAGACCTTATTCAGTTTGATCCTTCCACTGGCAATAAAATACAGCAAGTAGAGTAAACCAGGTTATTATTTTTAAATAGATACTCCTATAGAATAGAAAAACAGTAGCTGCAGAATGCATAAGTCAATGAAATGAAACTCCATAGGCTTGTGAAATAAAATATTAAAATTTTGCCGTGGAATTTTTCTGACAGGCAAAGGCTGGAAATAGTTTTTTGTTTATTGAGCATCGAATTTCTTACCTGGTTTTGAAATGGAAGAAAATCAGGAGCTTTCAAAGAATGACAAGGTTATTTAACCATCTGATTCACAGCAGATATTTACACCTAGATCCCCAATATCCTGTTTGAGTGTTCTAAGTACAATCCCTATTTCTCATGAAGGAGCTCTTCTCCTTCCATAAATATTTAGACACTGGCATATACCAGTTAGATATCTATGACAAATTACAGTGAAAAAAACATTAAAACCCCCTTTGATTAAATAATAGTGTCATCTTATTTTTATAACAATATTTAGTGTAAATTATCTACTGCTTGTCAATTAGTTTATTTTTTTTAATTCCATGCTTTTCTTATTTTCTCCCTTTTCATGTTTGTTGAAACTTGTACTATTCTACAACACAATATTTCTTGCAAAAACACTACATCCCTTCAGAAAATGCCTAGCAAATTGTATTGATGTTATTGTACATCTTCATATTTTAAATTTATATGTAGAATTTAGGCTTTAAAAGAGAAATGGGAATCTTTTCTTTCCTCTGTTCAAATATTGATCTCATATATTAATTAATTTTAAGAATATAAGAAGAAATCAAATGATCTAGCTAAATAATATTTTCTAGGTTTTCCTATACAGACCAATATCTTGTATCTGAGCAAAACGTATGTTTTGGCAAGGTTTACAGCCTTTATTTGAAGAGCTAAGGAAACACAGAACCCACCAGCAGTTTTTTTCCAATGGTTAACCACCCTGTCAGAAACGTGTCTTCTCTCTTGTATAAAAAGCATTAACACATGCAGAAGACCTGAGACACCCTATTATTATGACAAACTCCAGAACTCATAAAGTTAGAAAATGTGGGGTTAGGTGTGTAGAAAAATGAAATATGAATTCTGTCCTCTTAAAATGTAGAATAATTGAGAACAAGTGGCATAGAAAGATTTGTTTTCTCCTGTGAAACAGTTTTTTACAGTAGAAAATTATTAATGAATTAATAGCTAGCGAGTGGATCATGTGGTTAATGAGATCTCAGCAATGCTACTAACACAGCCTGACACACATTTTCAGCACTGTAGACACTGATGAACAGCAGGTATGAGCTTACCTTATAGACACCTACACTCATATGTAGGCTTTATAGACGTTCATTAGCACGGGGAAAGTGTCACACACATTTCACACTGGATTCTTCCCTCAAACACAAGGCCCTGAGAAACAGAGGGTCTTACACTAACCAGCCTGCTGGAAGGATTTATCCCTTTGTCATTGTAAAAAAAAAGGAGCGGATAGGAAAACAATCCACTCTCTAATATTTACAGCAAGTATTTTAATGCAATTGCTTGGTTCTTGTTTTCATTTACACCTAGTAATAAGAAGAAACATTGAGGAGAGCAAAGTTAGTTGCATTCACACTTGTGTCTCTCCTCCTTGCCAGACTGCAGTGAAGTTCCATAGTGTAAATGTCAGTTGTGCGGTTTGATTTCATACCCTGCTGCCCACAGCCAACCACATCACAATGAATATGCATGCTATGGAGATTAGCACTTTGCCCTTTCTGAATTCCACAAATGCTGCTTGGCTGGTTTTCTAACCCCGTGGCTATATATTTTTTTGCAGATTTGGAGGTGTGTTCTCCTGAGCCTCTCGTGTCTTCACCTTACATCTAACGAACTGAGGGTGCCTTGGCTCAATCATCCACTTAGATCATGGAGATCTTATAGCAAATTGGCAAGCTGTCCTTCATCCCAGCAGGTGACAGCATGTAGTGCTCTTGTATTTCACAGCAGCCCCAATTCTTTGCCGTGAATGTCTTTGCTATGCTGGCTCTGATTTATAAAGTGGTAGGCAAGCAGCTGTCTGTTTATATACACATGGGCTAAAATTGATCCAGAACAACTTCCTATGTGCCTTGTGACTTTGTCCTCTAAACTGGAAGCAAATGTGGACAAGATACAGTGACTACTCCTGTTGGCCAGGGAAGGGTCCATTCTGCATTGGAGGCAATAGCCAGGACAGTTCGAGAATGGGATGTATCTGGGGTGACAAAATGTCCCTCGCTGCAATTCAGCAAGTAGTTACAGGTTCAGTATTCCATGTGGATCATAACTATCTAAAACCAAGTCTCCATGTGCCAAGTACCCACACAGTCCCACAGGTAGAAAACTGAGATCTGGGTAAGGCATGACTAAAAATTTGACTCATACAGGATGTCTGTGAACCTAAAGAAAAGAAAGATCCCTTTTTTCTTTTAAGACCATGTGTTTCCACAGCTTCTCTGAAGAACACACAGCTGTTTGGCTACATTGCCAGTTCGCTTGATGAGCATACAATTGCCTGGCAGAGCTTGTGGGCCAAGGCCAAACTCTGCTGGTGTTTACTGTATCCTTTCTAAACTCCTTTTATGAACTATTTTACTGTGTATGCAATAATACTCTGTTTTGCTTGAAAGATTCCAGGAGCTTTCTTTTCCTTTCCCATCCTCCTAATGTGAGAAATGCTGCTAGTAAAGGGCACAAAGCCTTTCCCCTTTAATCTCCAGTTAAATAAAACATAGGAAGAAACAGGAGAGGCAAGGAAATAAAAAGACAGAAGGAGAAAGATGCAAAGATGAAAAAAAAACAAAAACCAAAAAATGGCAAACTGTAAAGAAATATAGAAAGGAAAGAAAAAAAGGCAAAATAAAACATATGACAAAAAAAATCAAATATAGTTACTTGTCTGTTTAAATTCTAAAATTGCTCCACAGACTTATAATGGGATTAATAGATTTCAAAGGACTCATAATCACTAGTATGACTGAATGCTTTTTAACTGGCTCTGCTTACTCAACCTAGGAGGACTTTCTGCTCCCCTGATTGCCATACACACGATCCCTTTCTTTGTGAGCGCTAACCTTTCATGGGTCATTTTTCTTCATGGCTTTCTCTTTGCTTTTCCTTCCCTGTATACTAAGGCTCCTCTTTTCTTTCTCTCTGTTCTCTGAAGTCTTTTTCCCTCGCTTTCTGCTCCAATTCCCCCTTCTCTGATACAGAGACATAAACGTGCTGCCTGAGAAGTACCAAGGTACCTCTGAGAACTTCCTTAAGGAGATGGCAGTATGCTCCAGCACAAAGAATAAACTGTGCTAGTGCCAAAACCAAATATTGCAATTTTCTCCACTGTAGCCCAGCTTCCTTCTCTGAGATGCTGGACTTTCATGCCACTGTTAGTCCTTTGCCTTTGGCACAAATTTTAATTAGCTGGATGAGGCAGAGAAATTCCACTATTACTGAAATCCTGCTCCACAATCAAACATGAGCTCTCATTAAATTTCACTTACAACACTGTGTTTGGTAGCTTTCTTATCTCTTGTAACCAGGCATTTCTCATAGTTGTTACTAAGTTCACTTACAATAGTTGGTAAGAAATCCTGAAGTCAAATTGCATACTTTATATGCTAGAAATCACATACTGAGTTTGGTTCTGCCTGTGAGGAAATGTTGTACTCATAAGCAAGATTTGCTGATTACACATAGCTCTTCCCTTTTCTGGCATCCACTGATTTTCAGAAAGCTTGAGCAGCTATGACTGAATTGTTGAATACCAACCTGGACAGGCACAAAAACAATGGGAGCATGGGACAACCACTTCAGAAACAGAATTCAAAAGTGTATGTATCTTAACAGGAGAAAAAACAGATATAACCCCCCATTTACTCCGCTGGATCAAGTGTCAGAACCTTTTTGTATTTCTTTCTCAATCTATCAAACTTTCAAAACCATTTTAATCTTGTAGATATGTCGCTTGCTTTTCCTAATAACAAGCATTCAGATTCAGTGAAAATGCCAAGTGTTCAAGTCCTTGTACTATTTAATTTGTTTGCCTGATTGTTTGTTTAATTCTTCATGTTCCTGTCAGTCTATGAACTGATGCACCATTCTCCTTTTGCCAGTCTTAAGGCTCCTTGAAAGCAAATGTATAAGGTTCATTGAGACCCCTCAGAAAGTGGATAGCAAGTAGATGGTAGGTTCACATAGTGGTGATTCACACAATTCTACTTCACATGCCATGAAACTGAACATAGGACACCAAAGTTAAGAATTCACAGGAGCTCAAAACTGAGCCAGACAATTCTTCATATAAGAAATGAGACGCTACACCATACATCCAGCTCAGGAAGCCCATGAACCTCAGGTTGTGGAGGCTGAGAGTGTATGCACATGACAAATTACTCTATGCTGCCCAGTCCTGATATTCTTCCTGCTGTAGCAGATAGAGTACTGAGCTAAATGAACTTTTGACCTGAGCCATTACAAACTCATTTATATCCTGAAGCTTTGTGCTACGCAGGAGTCCTCTACACACTGCAAATATTCACCTGTCTTTCAATCAGGTTCCAGCTACTTTGCATTGACAAGGATGTTCAGGGAGGCTGGAAAACATTACCTTCCTAGTATTGGTTCTACCTATAGATCTATGTATAGATCTTCATGCACTTTCTAAAAATATTTGTTAATAAGCACATTTGTTCATTGACTGAAATGCTGTGAGACTGTCCTGGTAAACCTAGTAAATTGATATATGTCGAAGCAATTAAAAATGTGGAGACAGATGCATCTGAGAATAATTCTGATGTATATTAGGGATCCTTTACACCAAACTCACGTCTTGATATTAGAAGTAAGATACTAATATAGCCTGCCATTACAGATCAGCAACTGATCATAACTGCATCAGTTCCTCAGTTTATATCTGCTTTCCTTACCCTGTGTAATAGAGTAGTACTTTCCTTTTTTTAAAGAAGCAACAAATTTCTGAGTGGACTTGAAGTAGAACGAATTCCTAGCTACTCAATAATTCTTTTGTGTTTTACTAAAACTAGCATTTCTGTAGGAGTCTGAGCAAAAAGGACAGAGGTATTTCTATGCCTTTCTGCACTTCTTTCCCATCCCAACTCCAAACCCAAAAGGACTCTTCTATATAAATGCACAGGCACCATTACAAAATCAAGGTTTTTGACACATATAGATAAATTCTATCCTAGAAGAAGTCAAAAGACTCAAGGATCACTGATAAAAGGAAGGCTTTAAAGGCAACACATCTTTGCTATACTCCAACAAGATTTTCCCTGCTGGGTGACCTACCTCAACAAACCGTCAAAAAGAATTAGTCTCAAGGGAATGTTTTGCTTATAGATTTATAAATGTTGACAATAATCCTAAATGGATGTTAGGGGAATTGACAAATCTCAGCATTTTTCTTGATGTATGTGTGCCTGGGGGAACTTCGGAGGCCCCAGCATTCATTAAAAAGAAGCAAGCCATTGACAGCTGACAGAGAAAGACAGGTAGCATAGCTAGAAAAGTAGAAGCTATTTGTTGACACAAATTGTGGAGTATAACCTAATAATCTAGTATTTTCTTCCACTGCTGTTTCTAGGTTTACTCAAAGCATACAGACCATACAGCATAGTGCACATAGTGCAACAATTAAACTGCTTACTCTATAAATGGCCTTATTGTAGAAGTTTGAATGCTCAGGAAAATAATGTAAGCCAGATTAAAGTTGGAATTACTGCTTTAGTAAGGTTCTGGAGGGAAGCTGGGGGTTGTATTTTTGCTTTTTCTTTGTGTGTGTGTGTGTTTTTTTCCCCCTGGAGGTCAATGCACATGTTAAAACTGTCCTCTGGAAGAAAAGAGTTCTGAGTTCAGCTGTGTCTTCTTATCTTGACAGAAGTGAAAGAAGGGGAAAGACAACAAACAAGGAAGTTCAGAAATTGGATTCTCACTTTTTGTTTGATTGTGGGCTAATACCTTACCAGGCATTTCCACCTAGAAATCTTTAACAGGACCACTAACAGGGGAAGCTTGCAGGATTTATCCAGGGGTCAGAAAAGGAGCTTTGATGAATTTTCCTTGATAGTTTATTAATTACAACTAGTGTTTCTACTTACATTCATGTTAAATATTATTTGTTAGTAACTGAAAACCACAAAACTATGACAATTTGAGCTGTATTTCTCAATTTCTTTTCATAGTGAAATTTAAAAAAAATATTAAAAACCTAGAATAGTAGCTATTTTTTTCCTATGGAGAAATAATACTTCCAAATTGCTTTTAAAAAACACCTGAGTAGATTGACTGATAGTACTCTATCACCCTGATTGCCACAAGTGTAATTGTAGGTTCAAGAGCGAAAGATTCACATGGTTATGTACAACGTCCCTAGGATGGAAGTGTCGTCATATGGCTTGTCTCCTGTTTCCTACTGCCAGAGAGTTTTTAACAGCACATTTCACAGTATTTCATTGAGTCCAGTTTTAAATGAAGCTAGCAATAAGTCCTCCAGCTCCCCTAGGGAACACACAAACACATTTACTTCCTCTCTTCCACATTCCCCCATGTCTTAGGGAAAGTGATTAAGGAGTAATAGAAGTTATAGCAGTAGTACAGGCTAGGTCCCATTATAAGACACAGTGTACCTAGAGACTGATCTTACTTGTGATCTTAACAGGCAAAATAGTAGACAACAACATAGATATTTAGAGGAAGGAAGTTAAGAAAAAAACAAATTTAGTGGTTCTGACCAATATCACAGAGAAAATCTGTGGAAATCCTGTACTTTTACTTCACCCTACACTGTATTTCTGACAAATATTAATAGAGGTTTTGCATCTGCTCCCCTACACCAGGGTTGACACTCTAACCAGGCTGACCAGAGGTTTTGCAACTGATAGTCAGTTAGTCCTTTCACAGTGAGTGTGCAGCTCAAGGAAACTACATATTGTGCTTGTTTTGTTGTTGTTTTTTTCTTTTTCTGATGGATTATCCTCTATCACAATCATTTCTATGCTGTTTTCTTGCTTTTATCTGTTAACTATGTGCCAATAACTAAAAACAGAATTTCAGGAAAAGTCTTACCAATTCCTGACCCTTTTTTTTTGTGAGGCAAGAATGTGTTTCTGAATGGAGCCCCAGATGGCTGTCATTTTAGGATGCACTGTAAACTTATGTTTAATTTCCTGTCTACTACCAGCCTTAGTCCATCAGTATTACCCTTACTTTCACAGACTTCTATATACCACAGAATATCTGTATTTTGAATTGTTTTCCCCAAGAAGCAATAGCTTCCGTTTTACTAGCTGACACTCAACATACTGCATCACATATTTGTAACTTTTTACTTCTTTCCAAGTTATTTTTCTGGTTTCAGAAATCCTTTTTTTTTTCTTTGTCATGAATGTATGTATGAAGACTGGTTGTAAAGAAATGGGTATATGAGTAAAATCCCAAGTTCCTGGTATGTGGGTGAAGTACTTTACATTTGGCACCACTGACTTGTCCATCCCTATTTACTGTTTTCAGAGACAGAGTTCAGAGGCACCCAGGTACAATCTGGTTCAGCTGCCCATCCAGTTTAACAGAATATAATGGATTCTCAGACTGAAGCATTTTCATGAAACTCCTGACCTGAGAAGGAAAATACAATTTTTAAGAAAAATACTACCTAGTGAAAAGGTTTCATTTGTATATATATTAAAGAAGGATTCATATGAGGCTTTATGCTTCACCTATCATGTTAAGTTGGTGAGCTATCAGTAATTTGTGTTTTCTAGTTACTATCTCCAAGACATTTAATTCATGAACACTTACTACACCTCTTCTACAAGGGGTCCATCTCACCCTTCAAAATTAAGCCTCTAATTTAAGATAGTCATGTAGGCTTACCTCATAACCTGTAGAGGACAAGAAATATCTCCATTTAAAAGTGCCTTTTAAATTGTCTGAGGTGTCTGCCAGCCCCCACTGATTGGAAGGGAAGCTTGAACCTTTCCTTCGCCATCAGAAACCTAGCTTAAAACATCTATTACAGTGTGTGATGTCCCCCACTGAACCTTTTGCTCTTGTTCTTAAGCAAAACATTATTTTTTTTCCACCTAACTCTTTTTGCTTTGATGCTGTTTTGTTATGCTTCTGATAGCTAACAGTCTTTGGTGCTCAGCCCCTGGACACCCAGGGAAAGTGGTGAGAAGGCAACTTCTTTGCTCCCCTGAAGTCCATTTCAGGTGCCAAGTAGCCAAGTGGCATGAGAACATAAGAAATCGTCTTCGTTGTGGGTAAAACCCATTATGAGAGGACTAAAACTATGTGTCCTTTCAAGTCTCACATGGGCCAATATGTCAGGACTTCATCTGGGCTAAAGGAATGTCTGAATCTGTGTTGGAACAAGGCAGTAAACTGCATTGCAGCCCCAACCCCAAGTATTTGGCATCTTAAAGGTAGCCGTTTACCTCAACTTTCACTGCAAGGAAAACTTGGACACTTTGGCATGGAGTCCCACATTTAGAAAAAAGGTAATAATAATTATACAACTACCATTTACAGCTCTCTGATCCAGCATTTTACTTCTTTCTCTTATTTCCTGCTCATGATGTCTTGGCAGCTCCTCCTGCTCCAGAACGTGTGTTTTCTTCCCTCCCACACTACTTCTGAAGTCTCCCAACACGTGCTAGGAAATGAGCCGCGACTGCGTCCGCCAGCTGCTGCAGGGCAGCCCTGGCCATGTCCTGCTCAGAAAGCCAGTGCACCCCTGGGCCCTGGGGGGGG